>JARFJB010002269.1:0-340000 GCA_036346205.1 Vesta saturnalis | reverse complement strand
ATAGAAATAAGTTCATTCCTGTTATAAATTGTACGTAACCGTGATCAGAGGTTACTTTTCAACGTAGGTTGAAATAATCGCCGCTTCTGTACTGAAAGGTATCGATCTACACGTCAGAATTCGTTAACTGTATGAAGTAGTTAATTGAAGGAGAGAATAATTTCTTCAACGAACACCAATATTAATTCGTGAGTTAAGCTTCTATTACATATTATGACATAATTTTGGCAAAGTAATGTTTATTATTACCTATCTATGAGATGAGAGGCATGTGTACCACTCGATCTTGCTGCCTTCCTATCGGATTGATCCAAAATGAAAAGTTACAAAAAAGATGACTGTGGTTTCTAGGGTAATATGTAGAATCGTGCCTCATTCGAATGTCCGGGAGGGCAGGGCCTAAGCGACCTCGGTCATCGAAAGTTCTAACTTTCTGATCCACTATTGCAACATCCGCGGTATCTTAATGTTGTTCACCAATATCTTGAACAATTACAAACTGACATTTTGTTTCGATCTGAAACACAAGTCTCCTCTGAAAGCTCCGATTCACCCGACTTGCAATATCCCCAATACAACCTTCACTCGAACTTTCGATATGAAGGAGGCGTATGTACCTATATCAAGGACAGCATTGCTTGCAAGAGGATTTCTTCCTTGGAAAATAAAAATTTTGACGTGTTTTGGTATAAACATTCTGGTCCTAAATTGTTGCAATTTTACATTTATAGGTCTCCTAATAAGACTTCTGCGATTAGCTTCTGTCTCAGTTTCCATCTTGCGATATTTCAGTCCTAGGAGATTTCTATGTTCATAACTCTAATTGGCTTTAATTTTCATCTACTACTAATCCAGCTGGTGATATTGCAGAAAAATTTGCTATTGCTTGTGAAGTCACACAAATGATTTCTGATGTTGATCCCTGATAACCCTAGCCATACTCCACATTTTCTAGATCTCTTTCTTACATCAAACCCACTTGTTTATAAAACTTCCGTTCTTTCCTCTCTAGGTCTTCCTGATCACTGGCTAGTAGAAGTAGTTTCTACTGTCCCTAATTCCGCTGTTGTTAGCAACACTAATAGAAACTTGTGGTGTTTTAAGTCATCTGGATGGAGTGATTTCTGAGCCTCCTTTCAACCTTTCTATGGTGTGAATATTGTTTTAAGTCGGCCTCTCCTTCGCACATTACTCTTTCAGTATCTGAAATCATCCCCGTAGGCATGGATTTATATATTCACAAAAAACAGAATCGTAGAGGTCATTCACGTTCTCAATCCTGGTTCAATAAAGCTTGTGCTAATGCAAGAGTATCTTTGAAAAATAAATCTTATATTGAATGGAAATCGAAATTCATGCAGAATACGTTAGTGCAAAAGTGTTATCAGTAAAGCTAAAAAATTGTTTGAACAACGAAACTGCAATGAACTAGCTACATCTCCTTTGGGCAGTCGTAAATTTTGGTCTCTAGCTAATGCCAATAGTCAAAACCTCGGTACATCTTCATTTCCCCCGCTGATATCTTTTGGAAACCGATTAGTTTTCGGAGCTTGTCCTGGAATCGATTATCAATAATCTTAAAGAAATGTTGCCTCGAACTAGTACCAGTCCTGTGTAAGTTCTATTCGATCTCTATGTCTTCTGGGAAATTTCCTTCATCATGGAAGTTAGTAAACGTTCAACCTATTCCCAACAAAAGCGATAAGACCGATCCCTCGAACTACCGACCAATTGCCATCACTTCCACTTTGTCTAAAATTATGGCAAAAGCCATCAGTAGCTGCTCTCGTTCCTTGAAACTAACAAACTCCTTAGTGACTACCAATATGGGTATAGACATAGTCGTTCAACAGGCGATCTTCTTTCACATATGACCTAGATTTGGAATAATACATTAGAACAATCCGGTGAAACAGTTGTAGTCACTTTAGATATTTCAAAAGCATTTGACCAAGTTTGACATAACTGTTTACTTACCAAACTCACCTCGTTTGGGTTAAATGCTAAGATCAACTGGGTTTCTAGTTTCCTTGATAAAAGACGAATACGTGTCGTAGTTGATGGTTGTTTTTCAAAAGAACTTAGCATTAACGCCGGCATGCCACAGGGATCAGTTATAGCACCTACACTTTTCCTGCTATACATAAGTGACCTTATTTCTTCAACAACTAATCCGATGCATTGCTTGGCTGACGACAGCACTCTTCATTGTAGTTCTTCTCAGACTACTCATAATGGTGATCTACCTTCTATATCTCAAACCATTAAAGCTGAAATGACAAATTCGATTAACAAAGACATTCAATTAAAAATTTTCAATTATATATTTACCTTTGAACTTATTCGTTCATAACAAAAACTTATAATAAAGACGTTCAATGTATTCTCTAATGGTAAATCTATAATCTAGTTAAATTTAATGATAAAAAAATCGGTGTTGCCTTGTGTCCGTCAAAAAAGATCGATCATTTCCTGTTGTAAGTATGAATCGCTCAGATTTTAAGCTTTCAGACCCTATTACTTTGTTGGGAATGACTGTATCCTCTAATCTATCATGGGTTGACCATCTTCTGTCAGCTATTAAAACGAATTACAGAGGCTACTGCGCTGCTGAGTTACATTCTTTGATACCATCTCAGCAACCTTATCTAAGAATACTCGGTTCTCTTATTCACATCATCAACATGCAGCACCAATCTCCACATGTCGTACCAAACGGTCGCAATCGACATTCTTATACACAGCTTTTGAACTCTGGAATGATCTCCCTAGCTCCTGTTTTCCTCTCACTTATGTTAAAAAAGAATTAAGATAGCTGTTCATAGGCATCCTTTGGCAACTCAATGTCGCTCTATCCAACCTCCAAAGTGTTCCTGAGTGCTTTAGCACGATAGGCCTAATTTAGCCTGTTCAGGTCCACAATTATTAAAAAAAAATTCAATCGAACAGGTATAATGAATACATAAAGCGTCTTCATAATTAAATTAAACAGTTTATCAATTTCTGTATTTTTGAAATCTGATATCGACGTTGTTATTCGAGACAATTAATTAAATCTTTACTTAATTAATTCAAATTTTATAAACAAAGCAATATTATTTGATTGTTCTCATAGAAATATTATGGAAAATGCTATGTTATAAAGGCAAATGGTTCTATATATGTGATTTCCTTCAGGACACTTTGAAATGAAGCAGCAATGCGTACACTGTATCAAAATAGTTTGGTTAGTAATCAATTGCAAGAACATCAATCATTATAAACAAACATGTTTCAAAATATGTGTGATAGTACTCACGAAAACACGTACGTATTAGAAATTTCGAATTTAAGCGTCTGTTCATCTCTCCTGGAGTTGATTAGATTTTGGGAAAATTTCAGCAGTGGAGAGGCAGGGTATATTAGGAGCAGTTTTTGGTTTTTATCAAATATTTTTTAACCTGCCTATGCAATTCTTCTTTACGACGCGTAACAAAAAATTTCAAAGAAGAATTTGCGTGTTAGTTCTTTCAATATCGGAAAAACGATTAATTTTATAACTGTCCTTTATAAGGTTCCTTAATACAAAGCAAACTAAGTTTAAAAGTCAATTAAGTATGAATGAAAATGCTTAAATTATATTACCTATATTCTATAGAAAAGGTCATCTTTGAAATTTTTTTAAGTTGGTATCTGCTGGGTGTTTCGAATTTATGTTAAAGAAATTTACCAGTAGATTCCCCACTGAAAAACAGTAACATATAACTGAAAACTAATAGTTTGTAAAATACATACGTGTCCGTGTCCGTGTCCATGTCCGTGTCCGTGCCCGTGGCCGTGTTCGTGCGTCTGCGTCTGGGTATGCTTCTGCGTCTGCGTCTTCTGCGTCTGCGTCTGCGTCTGCGTCTGCGTCTGCGTCTGCGTCTGCGTCTGCGTCTGCGTCTGCGTCTGCGTCTGCGTCTGCGTCTGCGTCTGCATTCTGCGTCTGCGTCTGCGTCTGCGTCTGCGTCTGCGTCTGCGTCTGCGTCTGCGTCTGCGTCTGCATCTGCGTCTGCGTCTGTGTCTATGTCTTTATGGATGTATGTTGGTATTCACGATAACTCCAGAACGAAAACACCTACGTACTTAAAATTTTATATTTAAGCTTGGTTTCATTTCGCTTGGAAATGATTAGATATTGGGAGACATCTAGAGGAGGATAGGGTGGGTTTGTTGGGGCAGTGTTTGTTAATAAGTTTCATAATATAACGCAAAGTAAGTCTAAAAATTCATTAAATATGAACGAAAAAACTGTTTTATTGATATTTTGTCGAAGCGGTCGGTTTGGAATTTTTTTTAAGTTAATACCTGTCTATGTCTAATAATCTCTATCTGACATGAAGTTTTAAACGTCTATTTGACATAGATTATTGTTTTTGTTTTTACAATATTGAACTGAAATCAAAATAAATCATTTAAATGTTAATTGAATGATATTAAACGAAAACATAGGTTGCTATGAAAAACACACACTTTTCCTTTTTCAAAATAAAGTATTTAAATGTCAAAATATGAATTTAATGATATTAAACAAAAGCATAGGTTGCTATGATGGAAAACATACATTTGTTATTTTCCCATAACAAAATCTGACATAAACGTCATAAATCAATTGTTTGCAATTTATTGTTATGTATTGTGAATCGTTGTGTAGGTTGAAATAAACTAAATTAATTCAAAGTTTACCATCATGCCCCATGTATTTACTAACGAAGAGTACGTTGACATTCATTTTATTTATGGCTTCTGCAATGAAAACGCTTTAGAGAATTCGAGAGAATATGCAAGAAGATTTCCGAGCAGAAATTTTTTCTGAAACTCGTCGACTCTTTCGAGAAGGTTGTTTAAAGAAAAATCGTAGAGCCAGAGCTGAACGCTATCCACAAGAGGTATTATATCTTTTTGAGGTAAATAATCGTTTAAATTCACGTAGGGCTAGTAAACAACTTCGGGCTCATAATGTACAAGTTTCAAAATCAAAGGTGTTACGTACAACACCAAGAGATCGTCAGAAAGCATACTATTTACTACTTGTTCAAAATTTAAAACACGGCGATGCCGTGCTGCTGCTAAATTTTTGTAATTAGGTGATTAACTTCATCCATAGAATTGCAATGTTTCTGCAAATGATTCTATGGAGTGATGAAGCTGCCTTTACAAGAAAAAGAATTGTAGATTATCAAAATTTACACTTGTGGACGCATGAAAATCCACAGGAAATTCGTCGCAAATCATTTCAAACTGAGTTAAATGTTAACGTTTGTATAGGAGTAATAAATAATAATTTGTGTCGCCTATATTTTTCGCCACGGCGATTAAATTCCGCATTATTTCTGGACTTTTTGGAAAATAATATTGTTTGATGACGTTCCTCTTAACTTAAGACCAAGCTGTTGGCTACAATTAGATGGAGCTCCTGCTCACTTTGGAGTCCACGTACGTAACTGGTGTGATGCTAATTTTTCTGGGCGCTGGATAGGCCGATCGATTGACCTGACTGTGTTAAGATTTTTTTATTTGGGGTTATTTAAAAGATTGGGTTTATGCCTGTAGAAAATGTTGACAACTAACCCTACTTATTAATGAAGCTTGTACTCGTTTGAAAAATAATAATCATCTAATTTCTTTAGACGTTAATTCAACCCTTCGACGATATCGCAAATGTGTTGAAAGTAATGGCTTACATTTTGAGCAATTGTTATAACTTAATTGTCTTATTCAGTAATAATTTGATTGTTCAATATCATTAAATTCACATTTTGTTTTAATCTCTGTTTTTGAAAAAATGAAAAACCGTTTATGTATTTATAATATGTTTAACACTCTGGATTTTAAAAAATATTCGTTTACGGATATATGTTTATTAGGAAAAAGTTACTGCTTTTCAGTGGGGAATCTACCGGTATATTTTTTAAAATAAGCTCGAACCACCCTGTATACGTGTATTAATTCTGACATGAAGTTTTAAACATCCATCTGACAGGGATTTTTGTTTTT
Source organism: Vesta saturnalis (assembly GCA_036346205.1). Taxonomy (NCBI): domain Eukaryota; kingdom Metazoa; phylum Arthropoda; class Insecta; order Coleoptera; family Lampyridae; genus Vesta; species Vesta saturnalis. Next base: position 333,985 of record JARFJB010002269.1, on the reverse strand, counting down.
GTTTTTACAGTGTTGCCTATTTTCGTTATAAACGTATTAAAAAGCAAGTTGCATAACTATCGTAAAAAAAGTTATTATTAAACTTACTTCAGTTCTTTTAATTTCCACTTTGTAGCTCTGTTGTAATACGTGCATAAACAACATTGTAAAAACAACAAGAATAGTCTATGTCTGACGTCCTGTTGGATATACATCTAGATGCGAACCTAAAAACCACCCGTTTCTATAAAATTGTCGACAATACAGTTTAAGCATTTGCATTAATATTTAAATAATTTTTAGACTTATTTAGCTTTGTATTAAGAAGCTTTATAACGAAAGTTGTGTAAAGTTAAATTATCTTTAAAGCATATTTACACACATTTAAAACTACCCTTAATAACCTCCCTCTCCGCTGCTGGCATGCCAGAGCTGTGGTGATCAAATATCTGTTGAACACCTATTGTGTACATATCCGGGACTGCAGCACCTGAGGATTTTGTACAAGTTGGTGGGGGAGATAGAAGGTTTACTCAAGCAGTCGGAGCATATTAGAAATGTTATCAGATTCTTAAAAGCTACAGATTTGTTTGATAGGGTCTATTAAGTATAGTAGAGGCCAATGACCTTAGTTGTTGACGACTTATGTGTATGGAAAAAAAAATATAGTAATAGTAATAACAATAATAATAATAATAATAAAAATAATAATGAGAATAATAATAATAATTATAATTATAATAATAATAATAGAAATAATAATAATGTTTATTTCCAAGAAAATACATAATTTCAACTGAAAATATTGTCGTAACCCAGATGTACCCTATCATGCTAACGTGTAATTTGTACTTGTTCGCATTAATGCAAATTCAAGAGACAAAACAATAGCTAAAGGATGCATCTTAATTTGACTGATAAGATGCTATTATTAATTGCTTAAATTGATGTCACTGAGAATGATGCTACGTCGACTAATGTTAGGCTTACTCCAATTAATAGCTTAAATCTCCCTTACTGGCCGTGATTAAATAATCAGAGTTGATTTACAAATCTGATCTAGAACTCGCAAAATTCTAACCTGATTAAAAAAAACAGTGATCGTCTAGTGGCAAATAACCTACGTTGTGTAATGTGCAGGAGATAGGGTCGGATAAGGTTAATTTGTTGCATAAGGTGGCAGGTAATTAAATGAAACAAAACTGTAATTGAGATGAACGAGTTGCGCTACCTGGTGATTCGCTCGTCATCCTATTTACATCGGGAAAAAAAGAATCACCAAGAAAACTCCCTTTATTCCAATAATAATCACACAAAGAGAAACAAAGATCAGATAACACAAGTAATCAAAGCGATCAAAGGATTAAATATGTATCAACACTACTCTATCGGTATTAAAGGCGTACAAAATCTATCACATTGCCTAAAACGACGTTTAGTCACAAATAAACATAAAATCAGGTCTATAAATGGTATTCAAATTAAAGCAAAAATAAACAAGTAATAAATAACAAACAGGGGATCCCTTTTGGAACCAATTCCTGTCTGCTTTTAGTTAAATAATTACATATAAAGCATTATACAGGGTGTGGGACTACCGGACATAAATAGAACACAAAAAACAAAGTTCATCATTAAATCAAGTTAAAAAAGCGTACCTTACAAAATTTAAATATCACCAAAATAAAATGCAAGGCAATTTCAATAACTACACATAAAGGCAATAAATATAAACAGTGTGATCGTATCCACAATAAGATCGTCAATCAATCAAAAAAAAAAAAAGAAAAGGAACAGTGTAATCCCGATCATGTGGCCCTTTTGTTTAACCAATCAGGGCGGTTATTAACAACAAAATACATTAAGCACTCTAGTAATACATATTACAAATTCAACCTACATAAAAAAAAAATAACAACAGAAAATTAAACAGGTTACAGATTATTTAAGTAGACACAAATGAAAAGGGCAAGTACGTTACAATACAAATTTGTGGATACGAGCACAACAAATGATACACATGTACAGTAACAATGAATGATACAATGGATTACACAGAAAACCATTCAAAGTATAACATCTGATATAAAGTCCTGCAACACCGATTCACCAGCATGATTAGTACGTATTATTACAAATGCAAGATAATAACGCTCTCAATTCTTCTTAGGCATAAAACAAAACACAAAATATAGACATATAGGCATATAACGGTAACAAGAGGGACATTTGATAAATATATAAATAATTAGATCATTAGGGTCAGCTTCTGACTTTATACCTATGATCGTTTGTGGTTTTATCATTATAAATACAGGTTGGAATTATCAATACACAAAATAGAACACATAAAGAGAGAGAGAGCGCGCTTCGCTATGCTTGCGTAATTTCAATGAACACAACAGTTTTGCAGGTCCGGGTTTCAGTTTGGCTTGAACAATTTAAATGAGTAGGTAGAATTACCTTTTCTGTGTAATTTCACAAACCGTAAAATCTTTCCTTTTACTTACATTATCAATGTAGGTTATCCTTTTAAGCTTTCACCAGCACAAATGTTTAAAAACTCAGATTTATCGATTAACACAAAACAACGAAAAGAGGATCTAATTAAACAAACACCGAATCGATGTTAAATCTTACTCCCGCACTCTTTGAAAATTCTAATCAAACTCCCCTTTCTGAGCACAACAAACCGTTTTAATTCCCTCACCCCCTATTTTCTATATCAACTAACAAAAGCAATAAAACTATTTCGTGTGAACGCTTTTGACTTTAATTATACAAAGAAACATTATTTCTAATTAACATGTGCAATCAACCGTAGAAATCCTGTATTTCAAATATCACATTTCAATCCCTGAACAACTTATGCTTTGACCGCGGAGTAATTTTTTGTATAATACTGACATTTTTATTTTCAAAACGCTTTTATAGACATATTTACCAATTTGTCTTGCCCTTTTCGATAAATGCAGTTGAGTCTGCACCTTCAAAACATCTGTTTGCTGGCCCCCTTAGTTGAAATCCTACCCAATATGTCTTACAAAAAGAAATACAAACCATTCTCACATAACAATTATTATATAGTAAATTTTAATAATTATCTTTTGCTATCGCGACAACAATTTTAATCGGACTATTTTCAATGTATTCATCGAATTTTCGTAGTGTGCTACCTACAATATCAAGGTTGAATTCAGTGTGTAGCGATACTACTACTGATCTACCACTCAAACCTTGCATATGTTATGTTATGTGAAGGAACAGAAAAAACTTTGATTACCTATTAGTAAGATCCTTAATGCAGCATCGGAACGGGGTATACTGTTTGCAACTTGCTCTTTATACATAAAAGTATTATTCATTAGTAAACCTCGATTTTTTGCTTTGTCAACAAGCGGTATGGGTAAGTCATTAATAATTAATTTGATTTGACCTTTAATCTAAAGACATTCGCTTTTTTTGCCAAATAACAGCGCCACGAATTTACTGGGATTTAGTAAAAGAGAATGTTCTGAGCAAGTGTCGTGTAGTGTAGGATAAGGTGTCTTGATCTGGCTGCTTGTGGTAAGGATGTAGCAGCACTTCTCTAGTGTTCTATTAGTGGTTGTTTTAGACATTATTATTTCTATACCTAATAGTCTTGTACTCAGTTCCGGATTTTCTCCTATACGTTCTAAAATGCCTTCTTTCAGGAATTCATGCAGAACGCGGCCTAATAATAATTATGCAATTTTAAAATCTTTCCTTTATTTTTGTTTACCTTCCATAATCAGCGGTTACAGCAGCTAAGCAACCGGTTTCGCGAAGAAGTCTCTTCACTCCAATAACATATTGGTATATTTCCCGGCCATGATGAAAATTTAGATAGAAAATTTAAGTTTTTTAAATTATTAAGAGAATTTTGCGGTAGTAGTTACTTACATGTGACAATAGTGTTATTTAGTTGATAGTGATCGTCGATATTGTCAAGGAATTACCGAGAGTGTGTCTGTAACAACCTTTTTTTGTGGTTGTATTAAAAACTACATCAATTTAAGATCGTTCATTTATTTGGCGTAATATTAGAAAAGTTTTTAATTATTAATATGTAGAATTGAGAAAGGCAACTTAATTTGCATTTCCTAGAACATATCTTTTGGGTGTAATATTACATAAATAGTTATAGTTCCCTTTCTCATATTTTTTAATGCATACTTTTATATGGCATTTTTATAATAATTATTTTTAATGGCACGTATAAGTCAATAATTTACTATTCTATTATTTTAAATGGAAATTTTTACTTGAATTACATTTTACAACGCAAGTTCTACATACTTAAACTTCAAGGAAATTCAATAAATTTATGGACACAATATATTAAGGGAATTAAGCAAGTCATTGAACTCACCAAGTTCACCATTCTGCTTCATAGTTACCAGTTACAGTTTATGTACCGAACAGTTCAAAGGTAATGTTTTTATATAATTTTAGAATAGTATAAGACTTCTGATTGTTTAACCTTTTCAATCAGATATTGAATAAACTTAAGTATATCATGTTATTTTATTTTCATTTTTGATAAATTGTTTATTATTATTCATTAACTAGGTTTTGTTGTTCCTATATATAAAAAAAAAGAAAGACAACATGGCGCTCGAGATTTTATTCATTTTTTCATAATTCTTTATATAACATTTTTTTATGAATTAAGTGAAGTGAAAATAATTAAGCAGATGAGAAGCATGCAGTATTTCAGGTATGTTAATTAAACTCAGTATATTAGAATTCTCCCTTATCTTAATTTACCGATTGAGCCGATTGTTATTTGGTAATATTTTATATTAATTAAAATTATTCGATCAATTACAAATTGTTTATTACATCATCGCTTTTGTTTTAATGTTATAAGTTGGCCCAGTTTTACTGTTTATACTTTGGCAGCCGCTTTTAATGTTACATGTCAAAGTTCATAATGTGTCAAACAAGGAAAAATCTTTTAGGTTTGTCTTCAAAAAAAAAAATTACAATACCTTGTAATAGCTTTCGACTCAATTTACCAATTTACATGCATCCTCAGCTTCAGTTGCGTTTTTCTCGGAAAGGGTTGCTTCTAGTGACTTCTCTAAGGTATACCTTTCTTAACTGGACAAGATAGTGAATAAGACCAAAATGACTTACCGTAGCACATAAAGTAAGAGTGATATTAAGGTCTCCTAATCGTCGTTTGTGACGCCCTCTAGGAGATACAATAAACCCGTTCACAAACTTGAATTTCCCATCCCAAGAAACTCCTGTATACCAAATTTCGTGAAATTAGCTCTGTTTAGCCGAAAGATATTAAAGAGAACGTGATTTATTTGTTCAATCTTAACCTTCCACAGCTCGGTTCTTATTTACTTTTGCATTAAGGTAAGTTTAGTTAAATGGACTTGTTTTGAGATGTACTCTACGTGAAAGAATGTTGTAAAGAGCTTTCCGGGACACCCTGTAAATCAGACAGGAGATGAAAAAATGTACCTCAAAATTACAAATAACTCGCAAACTTTGGTAGAAAATCAGTATACACAATGTGCTTATTTTGTAACACGTGGGGTTTGATAGACCCAAGGTGAACTACACTATTGGCTATCAGCACCTGTGACGAACTGTCATCAAAGCGGCTTCATACGATGAAAGACCCGACTACTTCCGAAATTTAACGAGACTGACATTTATGCAGCTGCGCTGTTTTTTGGAACTAGTAGAGTACTTACAAAACGTCGTGGCACTCGAGATGCGCGGCGCGATTTTCTAAAATTTGAAAAACGATGTTATAATCGGGAAACTTCGGAAGCAAAAATGCCATCCTAAAAATATACGGCAAATGAATAAATTTAGTAGTTATCGATTTTTTAACGATTGATATCGTAACTGAATACATTTTTATTGAATGATCATTTGTAACAATTTCAATTTAGGTATGTATTGGATTACCTATTTTATATTTGCATTAAAATAATAGTAAACATAACCTAACCTGTTCAACATCAGCTGTTTTTATCAAGGATTTACAAAAATGAAGTTCAACATTTTATAAACTTTTAATTACACCCAACAGATAGACAGAAAATAAGAATAACTTGTGGTTGTTAATTTTAGCAATCATCCAATAGGTAAATTCTTAAAACTAATCGTTGATCGCAGGTCTAAATATTTATATTTTTAAGAACCAACAACAGGAATCAATCAATTAGCGTCATTAAAATATGTGTCAGAAAGTGTTATTACAAATACGACAAGTATTTATTCAGTTCACGCTATTAGTTTATTGTGCCGATTAGAAAATGTGAAAAATTATTTGTTCGATAATTCTTAGGTTAAGTAATAGTAGGTGTAAATGTATACAATAAAAACTTAAATGAAGCTTCTCAATGTGATCATATTGTAACTCGCAATACTTCTAATAGGAGGACAGAACACAAACTTTGAAATAACTACTACGTTCCACAGCAGTGTACAATTTAATGAGACCCTTGTTGTTTGATCGGAAAACATTTTTGTAGAAGTATTTCAAATTCTAATGCCAATATGTAAAATAAATCACAAATTGATCAAACATTTTAAAATGTAATTTTATTAACATACAAAAATAAACAACTACAGAAGTTTGATTAGTTAGAATCTAATTCACTGTCTCTGTCTTTGTCACTACTGCTGTAATCAATTTCATCAGTTTCACCTGTATTTACAGTAAAAATAAGCTTTTCGACTTCATCAATAAAACCTTCTTTTTCTAAATATTCTTTTTCAATATTTTCTGTACTTTTGCACACAGCTTCCAATTCTTCAGGACCAATTGACTTAAATTTATTCTCTGCTAATTTCCACATGTCTTCAAATTTAAGCGTAATATTATTACTCCCTACATAATTTTTAACTTGAGCACATATCTTTTCAATTGGATTTAGCTCTGGATGGTAGTGTGGCAACCTTACCACAGAATGACCATGTTCAGTCATCAACTTATCGATTAAATAATTTTTATGAACTGCTAGATGAAGTTTAATTTTCTCATAGCTTCTGCATTTTACCTTTTCTCCAGGCACATGTTGGATTAGGCTCGGTAGATATGTTGTTGTAAGAGGCATTATCAACCACTAACACAGAATTAGGCTTGGGATGGGAATATGTTTTTCTGTCAACCACTTAATATAATTCTCAAAATTCATGTCGCCATGATAATGTCCTGACTTTAATCCCGATTAAAACGTCAACAATATATTTGGTACAAATCGTTTGGCACCACAACAATGTTCAAAACGTTTACTTGGCAGTTTGGACAACAAATAACGATGAAATAATAAAAAGTGTCTTGAAAAAGACAAATTTGGTATAAAACAGAAGGAATAACCTCAAGCGGCAACGTACGAATGCAACGTAAGGTAAATAAAGCGAATGATTACATTTATAGGTTGAATAGTAGCATACTTTCGACGCGTTTGAATCATGTGCGCATGGAACAACAAGACTCAGGTTGACTATTACGTTAATTAATTCCCCTCTAATGTAGATTTTGTTATATTTGCCTTTATCCTAGCTACAGTAAGGGGGTCTCATATAACTATTAATAAGGTGAAAACGAAGGTTTTATACATTATGTATAAACCGTAGTGGTAGTATTCACGAAATTAACATAAATAACTGAAACGTAAATTAAATAGTATAAAAATGAAATTTAATAAATGAAAGCAAAGAGTATATCTCTTTGATGAAAGCATTAGCAATATTCATTAAAAAGGTAATTCAAACTTGATCCTGGTTGGGAACGCCCGTTGCTTCGGCAGCCCCCAATACAGCCAGCCTGGCTGGGTTGTGGACGCCCATTTTCTTTTAGGGATTTTCTGTTTAGTTCAGTAGTCACAATTCGGATTAATATTTTCAAACACAAAATATAACGGGGTTATTTTGAAAAGAGTGTGTGTATATTAATATAATGGTCTTTTCTCAAGATTAAAGGGATAATTACACTAAATGGGCAAGTATTATTTACTTTTATAGTGATGACTCATAAATCGTAGTGGTAGTATTCATGAAATTAACATAAATAGCTGAAACGTAAAATAAATAGTATAAAAATGAAATTTAATAAATGAAAGCAAAGAGTATATCTCTTTGATGAAAGCATTAGCAATATTCTTTAAAAAGGTAATTCAAACTTGATCCTGGTTGGGAACGCTTTGTTGGCAGCCTCAATACAGCCAGCCTGGCTGGGTTGTGGACGCCCATTTTCTTTTAGGGATTTTCTGTTTAGTTCAGTAGTCACAATTCGGATTAATATTTTCAAACACAAAATACAGTGGCCGGCGTATAAGAAGACGAGGAGCCGGCGCATCGCGAAGAAATACGGCGGTTGCCGATTATAATAAAAATACTAAGCAGTGGCGTATCACATTTGTATGTTTAATTATATGTATATTGGAAGAATGCGTATAAAGATGAATAATTCCAATATTTCCATTGAACCTATATAAACCACAACTTTACAAAATTGTACTAGTAAATAAAAATCGGGATAAGACATATAAATTTGACAAATTAATGAACGATCATGGACACATTGCGTTACGACTTCCGCCGTATCATCCGGATCTAAATCCCATAGAATTAATTTGGGAAAAGATAAAAAGTGAAGTAGCACAGAAAAACGTTACATTTAAGTTAAATGATGTCATGGAATTAGCCAACAGAGCATTTGAAACGACAACTACGGAAGATTGGAAAAGCCGATCTAATAAAGTAATTAATATAGAAGACAAATATTTTAAAAGTGAACAAATTTTGGATATAGAAACTGAGAAGTTAGTTATAAATATGGGTGAAGATAGTGACAGTGATTATCAGTTTAGTGATTTGAGTGACAGTGAAAATGAAACATTTGAGACAATATTATTTTAGTAATAGGTATCAATTGTGTGTAATGTAATAACATATTGATTTTATTAATTTAATTATAGTATTACTTCCAGTATAGCTTTTAATTATAATAAATTGCGTATTTACATAAAATATGGTTCTTTGAATTGCTTTTAATGTACCATTAAAATATACATTATGCACCATGTGACGCCTCTGAGGTAAACGAACGCGGGAATTTGAACAACATCATAAAGTCGTCTTTCGCGCATAGGCGGGCTCGTCTTCTTACACGCCGGCCACTGTATAACGGGGTTATTTTGAAAAGAGTGTGTGTAGATTAATATAATGGTCTTTTCTCAAGATTAAAGGGATAATTACACTAAATGGGCAAGTATTATTTACTTTTATAATGATGACTCAAATAAGTACAAATCAGGGTTTGAGGTTAACATTGATACAGAAACTCTGGTGGTACAGGTAAATAATTAATTCGATGTTAATCATTCGGTCTGGATGGGTTTCATGCCCTTACAGAACTAGGTCAATGTCAGAATAGTATAAATTGCCTTGATTGCATGCGTAATGTGAATGCGTCTACAATTACTAAAATTACTGAGACAATGAATTCTTATATACACACCATAATGGGAAAAGAAAACTAAATTATTACTTAAACTTAAATTCTATATACAGGTTTGAAACGGTGAATTTAATACCGGGATATATAGTTCTCAATTCATTTGCGTTTTACTGAATGCAAGTAAAATATGCAAACAGATGTGGTCAATTGATGTCAATAAACTATTTCAATTGAATTTATATAAATGGAAAGTTTCGATAATATGGGGAATACTTTGTTATTTATTAAAGACGGGATGGTTTCAATTATGTGTTAATTGCGTTAAAACGTATGAATAGATTGTTTATATAGGAAATTAAATAATCTATTTATTGAAACGTATTCGTTTTATGACAAAGCCAAAGTTTTCGAAATTCTGGATTTAATGATACTGGTAATTCTTAATGAGGACAGAATATCAATACACAGAGGATTTAATTTTTGTTATCTTTTATAGCCAAGGGTACCTCAGATGACTAAGAGTAACGTTCTTGGTTCTAGATATTTATAGCCAAAGCGGTCAACCATAAACACTTAGAATGCATTGGATCTGGTTTTAATCTAGAGTGTCAGAGGTATTGCAACAATTTAAACTCCCCTGACGTGGCTTTGACCCCGTTTTCTAGTTAAAGAGCTCGATATTAAGGTTAGGTTACCGCTGGCGTTATCCAGCAAATAGCCCAAAAGTAAAAGGTCAAGTATTTCATTTCCTCCTCAAGGGGGAGGGCGGGCTGCTCGAGCTTTCCGAGCTCCTTCAGCCACAATCATGGATTCCCATAAGACATACATACATTACGTATATATGCATGGTGGGATTAAGGATGAGTGTGGCCAGGACAGGATCGGAAGGAACGGAGTTAGGGTTCTGAGGGGGAAATACCACCCCAGCATTCGCCTAACAGTCGCACATGGTCTGCTTATACGCCGGGACCATGCCGCTGCATGTGTATGATGAAAACCCCCTAAGAAAACCTAATATACACAGTGACCATGTTCCTACATCTATATGAGGAAAACCACCTGAAAAAAACTCATAATAAAACTTTCGCTTTTATACTTCGTACAGAAGTGGGGTTTTGGCAAATTTGACGCGATGCCTTTTGCACATATAGAGAATGGGGCTGGTGCGTACACAAACGTGACGTTTGTTAAAACATCTGGATTCTGGAATTGAATAAATTGTTGTATAAATTATTATTAGCATAATTTTAAAATAACAAAAATTATTCATCTTACTAATTTTTCTGGCTCATTACAAGCTATGGTCAGAAAGAATTGAATGGACACAATGGCTTCGTTCAAAGACCGATCACAAGAAAATAATGGTTTTATTTAAATTAAGAAAAGTGTAAGGATGAGTCAAAAACGTAAATTTTGAAATACATTTTTAAATCTGGGAATTATACAGTACAGTAAGGTTAGTTACAAGGACTACATCCGTTGTTATGAATTCAAACATTTAACTAGAGGAAATTTCCCAACACAGACAATTCATTCAGTAAGTACAAATACTATAAAGTAAATTTGTTTCTTTGGTTTTCAAATTTTTTTTAATGTGATCCTTCTGTATGTATCCAAAGTGCTCTGCTAATCATATCTAAAGATGCGTTGATCGCGCATTGCTTGAGCAGTATCTGCTGATTACAAACTTTGTCCTCTTGGATTTCTTCGCAATCTCAAATGTGTGCCCTTATTGTTGTTTAATTTAATTACTTCGTGTAAAACAAATATGCTAATCATCATCAATGTATCTTTATCAGGTATACAAACCGTAACGTATCCTATCCAGTAAATTCCACAAAAATAACTTGCTGAGATTAAATGTTACTAGAAAGTTTACTTTTGAAATGCGGTCACATGTTATTAATACGATCCATATATCCTAGCAACATATTAAATTCAAGTTATTTCGGCAAGCAATAAAACAAAATTTTTAATCAAACTGTGCGGAAGTCGTTCGAGCTTTTTACTTAAAGAGGATGTCTCATCTATTTACAAACATTTCCTTATGAACTTTGTTAAATAAAATATTTACAAAGATTATTTTGTTTGGGTAACAGTAGGTACTGTATAATGTGAGTTACAAATAAGATCAATATAAAATACTTATCTTTTAGGTATTAAATCGTGTATCTTATACTTATGTATACATAAATTTCTACGTTTCGGTAACATTTACAGTTTTTCAAATTATATAAAAGATCAAAATAAATTTATGACGTATGAACATAGAAAACGCAACTATGAGCCTGCCATTAATATAACAGTTTGATAAATGTATAAATCTATGGAACCTAATTCCATTTTATTTCATTTTATTTTAAGAGAGAAGCGCTAGATCAATAGTAAATTAAATGTTATTAAACTGTCTTGAACATGAAAAATCAGAATACCCAATAACTGACGAAGGCTAACAGTGAAAAATGTCAATCATTATTTCCAAATTATCATATTGAATGTCATGATTTAAATTATTTAGTGATCAGCTACCACAGACTGCCTGGTTGACCCAATCTACAAAAACTCATGCGTTCTTTATCTCTTGTATTAAAGTTAAGTTTTGTGGTTCCGATGCACACTTTTCCACAAGAACAAGATGACTTAGGCATCCCGGAACATGACAATAGATTTGAAAGGACTTTAGGTGACCTTTTTTGTAGGTTTAAAAACAGTCCTAATGCAATAATCAATTAGAATTTTTTTCTATTCTATCTGTAAAATTAGTTATAACAGGAAAAAAAGGAATACCAACATTATTTATATCTTTATGTTGATAACCATTAGCTTGTAGTGATTTTGTTAAATATTTATACTCATCTTTCAAAAATTAAGGATCACAAATTCAGTTATGTTGGTTTACTAAAGAATTAATTACACCAACTTTTTTCAGATGGTGGTTTGACAATATATGAAGGTATCTTTTGTTGTGTGTCGACTTAAATGAGAACTACCCATTGCTACATCATCTAACTGTTCATAGAATTTATTATTCCACTGAAAATAAGTCGTTGCAACGCAATACTGAAAAGAAATGTTAATATCTTTTGTTGTATCTGAAACGACAGAATTTTTAACATAATGCGGTGTTTTACCTATGAAATTGTAATAAAAATGTAAGTAGTTGCGCAAGACTGTATGAGGGAGAACCAATTACACTAGCAATAGACCTTAAAGGTTTATGGACTGGTTTTGCTGGAAGAGCTTCAGAGTTAGTTTCTTTATTATTTCTTCAGGAATAGAAGATAACATAATAAGCTTTTTAGTTTTCAGAAAACACTTTTTTGTAGGATCCTTTAATAGTTCACGATACGTTTGTGGTTCCAACAGTTGTTCTACTATAATGTTACAGTCTTTTATATTTAATATAACAGCTGCACTGCCTTTATCTGATTCTAATATTATTGTATTTGCATTGATCTAATAAAGCAAGGTGCTGACGAAAAAATAAGTCATTATTTAGTGGTTTTGCTTTACTAATCTAACTTCGTTGGCAACATCAAAAGATAAAGATTTGATAGAATTCTCAATACTAGGAAATTATATATGCAAACGGTATTACTCTTGATGTTATCGTAAAATTCCCCCCCCCCCACCGAAAGTACTGCAATAGCGTCACCTGAAAAAACATATCTATAGCTGTATTTTATTATCAAGAGATAGTCTATTATATTGTTGTTTGTATTAAATTATCAAACTTTGCTTGTTAACGTTTAGAAGAAACGTCAAAATTTATTTTGGGAATTATTGTGTTCTTGCAGAAAAGTATACAGTGGAACCACAAACCGTAACTTTGAAACAAGACGTAACGAACAATTTTGTAAGTTGGGTCAACCAGAGAAGTCCGCAGTGGCTGAGCATGTTTTAAATAATTTAAATCACGACATTAAATTTAATAATATTGAAAAACTATCATTTACAACGCAAAGCTATCAAGATGTATAAACATTCTAACAACTTTGATAAGCAAGATATAACTCTCCGTTTAAATAGGTTTTGGCACCTTATAATTAAAAATGGCACAGTCATACGTCTTATCTTTTGCTTTTGGAATGTCTAGGTTTTCTGTTTTCGTAAACCTTGAAGTAAGTGCTTTATCAATTAAACATGTTAAGTTAACTGAGAGCTATAATCATTTAACATGCATTTAACTTTAAAATTTATATTAAACGTACACATTGTGTTTTTACTGTACAATAATAATTAGAATGAAGACCGCCATTTTATATAAGTCACAAAATTATAGTTAGGAGATATTCGTAGCTTTAGCATTTGTGCAAAAAATTTTATGAGTTTTATTCAACTTATGTATACTAACAATCATGAAACGTGTAACATAATTTTTTAGTGTACCGGGTGGTCCAAATTGGATATTTTATTATGGAAACACCCTTCCTGGCGATTTTATACGACGAACGCGGTTTTGCGAATGATTCATTGAAAAACGCAAGAAGATCAAAATTTTGCTTTAAATTGTATTTAGACGGACGAGGCCTACATTAGTAGTGCGGGAATATTCAATAGATATAACGAAAATACTTCGGTTCGTGAGAATAATCATGTTACTGTGAAGGAAACGAATCAAGGCAGGCTTAGTTCTAATATGTGGGTGGGTATATGGCAAGGACAATTTATTGGACCGTATATACACGAGGGAGCACTCAATTCTCAGCGATATCTACCAATTTTACAGGACCAACTGTTTATCGAAGACATACCAATTAATTTATTACAAACAGTATTTTTCCAACATGACGTGACACCGCCATACTGTGCGGGAATCATCGATAATTATCTAATTGGCGGAAGCTGAATGGGGAATCAAGGGCACATACAAGCAGCCTTTTAGTACCAGGAATGAATTAGACGAGGAGTTGCAAGGTGCATTTAACCAAATTCCACATTTGGAATTAATAAATGCTGCCAATGGGATATGGAAAAGGTGTAAAATCTATGTGGAACAAAATAGGAGATAATTGGAACGTTTACTAACATAAATTGTTTTTTTTTTTACATTCCTTTTTCTGTCACTATTTATGTGAGTATGTTTAGATTAGTATTAATTAGGTACTTTCGTTATGTTATTTATAATATTTGTTTGTTTTATTCACATACGCTTTCTATCACGTTCGTTGTTTTTTATTTGTTATTTCAAATTAAAAATATTTTGAGCTAATAAAAATTTCCAGATAACTAAGAATTTGTCGTTATAAATCGTGCTGCCGTCTTTTGTTAGCCATGGAAACCTAGATGCTTGCAAACAAAATATTTTTATACATAAAATGCAATATTTCTCATAATATTTAACATAAATATAACAAGTGATACATCAAAATTTAGGAAATTTTTGAAAAATCCCAAAATATAGAGGATGGTCCGCTTGAAAAAATTCATTTTAGGGTCGTATAGAAAAACAAACACCCTGTATCAAAACTATCTATCGCAATGGATTTTACGCAAAAATGTGCTCTAAGAAAGATTTTGCGAAAATCAGTTATCTTTAATAATAATGAATTTTGTTTACGCCAGTGATATCTCAATCTTAAAATGAAGGGTGCTTCCATAAGAAAGTGTCCAATTTGGACCATCCTAAAAAGCTACCCAAGTCCATAAAAAATTCCTTTCTTGCAGAGCTTTTAAAAAATTTTATAACAAAAATTAAATAAAATAAAGTAAACCCAATTTTTCGCTCACATCAAATTCATCCTCGCTTGTGTTCCAATCAACGAACGGTAGCTCCATTTACTTAACTCTGGAAGTTTTTCGATATGAAATATGTTAGTTCCAAGAATTGTAGGTACTTCCTTTTTGGTATAGGTATTAATCTGGAGTACAGCGGCTCAGGAGTTAAATTACAAGGCCAGACTTGATTGTGATTCACAAATGACAATATGTTCAAAGGCTCCATTATAAGCTAACTGGCTCACAGCCACTGTTCGTGGATCTTTGGTGCTATTTTTCAGTTCTCTTACCGGTCGAGTATGAATGTAAATTTCAGCAATACAAAAAACATTTCTTGTTGACAGTCGATTACATCCAAAGGCTGAGGTTTTGTCTTGATGTTTTAAATACATCTATCTAATGAGCAGGAACATCCACTCTGCTTTTCTGATTGACTAACCCAAAATACTTGTCGCACAGATATGAGTGGGCCCCAATGGGAATAACATAAATGGAGTTGACTCGTTCTTTTTTGTAGACTAATTAATATAAAAATCTAACAAATGTAAGGTTTTTGTTCTTTCATGCACATGAGTTACAGAATATGCGTAAATGTTTAACATCTTGACTCAAAATATTAAAGGCAAAACGAAACAAAAAGGACATAACTTCGTCAGCTCCTTTTTTTGCAACTGTCTGAGGGTACGCATAAAAAACATATTGGTTCGTAGACAGAACGTGAACGTTGAAATTAACAAAGGTCTTTTATAGTATACATGGTTTGTGGCAATATTGAGTCTAGGAAGATTTTTTGAGAAATCCATTGTAATGGCTTCGTAATTTGTATGTTGTCTGGCAAGTTTCTTTTTTTTATTTTTCTTGCATTGAATGCTTCTGCTTTTAATTTGTATAGTTTATCTTCTGTTTCACTGTCTACTAAATTCAACCTTTCTTTCTTCGTCTTCCATAGCTTCAAGTTGAGACCGCAGAGAATCAATTTTAATCACATGTGCTACAGGTATGAGACCTTGGGTACCCAAAACCTGTATAAAAATTTTTTAGAAAAATATTCCGATATGATTCGAGGCTATCTTTCTTATTTGGTTCTTTTTCTATGTATATTTGATGTATTTTTTCAAGTGCAATGACTCTGGTGGTATAACCTTTTCGATCTATTGAGACTATTATGTGAATTTCGACCCTTAAAGCTTTTTATGTGGTGATTAAAGTATTTTGTGAAATTATATGTGACCGGCTTTGCTGCATTCCTCTTTTATCATAACATGGATGTCCTTGTTTCAACAGGGCAGTTCAAACCCCCGCATCAAAAGTAAGCCCCTACTCGCGTAAGAGCCTTTGTGATTCTGTTAATTCCAAAAAAATAGAACTTAGCGTTTTTACGCTCTTCGTTCCGGCATCGTGATCTTCGCCGCTTCTGAGTTAGATCTGTCACTGCTTGCATACAGATAATACGAAGAAGCAGTCATCAGTAGAGGAGCCACAGCCTAGCAGCAAGCAGGAGCCGCCGGAATACAGCAGGAGCGAAGAACAACATAAAGAAACATCCAGGACACCGCCACCGCCAACTACAGGATCGACGTCGGGTAAAGTAATAGGTATCAGTTTAATAAAAATATTGCTTTAATTAATTTTAATTTATTGTTTTCCTCCTTTTTCTATTTGAGTCTCTGATTTCCATGTCTTTATTCCTGGGGGTGTGAGACTGTACCTTGGCGGAGACCCGGCCTTTCTTTAAAACAATGTCTTTCTTAACTCCATTTTCAAAACCCGATTAACAACAACCGCGATGGTTAAGCACGGTCGGTACCGTGTTACCGTAACAGTTGTATACCCAACCCCCGACGACGCCCGTTCACCTACACCTACACTCACAACACACACCCTCGCCTCGACGCCTCCATCCTCACGTACACGCTCCCAATCAAACGCCTCGTCCTTTCTACCTCATCCCCACACTCCTACATCTCAACACGCTCCAGCGCATCCACAAAACCAGACAAACCCGCACACACACACAAGTCCGCACACTCACACACACACCCGTACAAGCACACAAACCCTCCCTCTTACCCACACCCGCTCAGCCACTTGTACCTGCTGTAATTTCTACGCCCACCTCCCCTAATCCTAATCCCACCCGCGCTCAATCCTTGAGGTATTGCATGCGCAATATCCGAAATCCATATCAACACAGAAATCCTTATTCACTTCCCTTAAACCCCTAAACCTTCCCTGGTTAAACTTAACGTTTAACCACAATCACACCTGTCTCTTAGAGACCTCCTCTCCCTTGCCGGAGGGTACGCTGCTTAGGCTGCGACACCACTTCGGCGATCCCACCGTCAGCCCTACCCAACCCTCCGGTCCCCGTCCCCCCAACTCCACTCCTAGACCTCCTTCCTTTTCCTGCGTAATTCGTCACATGGATAAGGACATCCTAGCCGAAAAGATCCGGCATGCGATCCATCTTCCACAAGTGAGCAAGGTCGTTCGTATCACCTCTAAGGCTACGAACAGTTCCACATCCCTAGTCCGTGCCATAACCTTATCCAATACCACCCTTAACTTCCTCCTCGCACACGGTGTTGCCATGTTCGGGCGAACCATCCCTTATCCCGTAACCTTTCCCCAAGTACTGTTCTACCTGCACGCAGGTGGGACATACCGCTCTTCCCGCTCCATCCGTTGCCCTAACTGTGGCGAACGCCACAGATCCTCATCGTGCAAATCCTCGGCTAATTCAAGGTGTAACAACTGCTGGGAAGCTCACCCTACCTTCTCCTTTAAGTGCCGGAAGCAACGGGAACCTCCCAGTTCTCAGTTGAAGACGGCAACCCTCGAACCCATCCTGTCTTCCGAAGAGTCGACTCAGAAGACACCGCCTACCTCAAACCCACCTCCGACACCGATCTTCTTACCATTAAAGACTTCATGTAAGTCCTAACCCACACTCCTTTACACATGTTCCCCGACCGGCGAAATAAGGTTGCACGCATCCTAGATTCGCTCTCTCAATCCTTCTTCCAACGGAGGGGCGTTCGTCGGAAACGCTACTTACATAAACACTTTCTACACGAACATAAAATACACATCCTTTCCATCACGGAAACAAAGCTCACTAACAGATGCACACTTAATTTCAACACATCACACCTTCCTAAATAACAGCCAACACGGAACCGAACTGTTAATTGAAAATTGCCTCCCATCCACTCCTTTTCAACTTCCTGCGCACCTACAGCATCTCGAATGCGTTGCTGTGACGGTGCACTTCACCACCGCAATAGTATTCATTTGATATTAGAACCCGCTCGGCCACAACACCCTATCCGATGACCTTTTAATCTTCGCCTCCAGCCACCCTAATGCTGTCATCCTAGGTAATTTCAATAGTCGGCACATCCAATTCGGTGACACCGCAACTAATGGCAACGGCAACAGGCTATCATCGGCTCTGCTGCAGTTGTCGTGAGTGCTTTCTAGGCACCACGATCACATCAGATCACATACCACTACTGGTCAAAACTGTATTTTGTCCGGCTCTCCCTACACCTCCTTAACACACAGTCATTGAAGATTTTTCAAAAGCAGACTGGAATGTGTTCTCTGAACACATCTCCAACAACCTTCCCACACCCAATCTTCAATCTACCCAAGATCTCGAGAGAGCCATTAGTGACCTAACTTTCGTAATTACAGAAGCGGTCGATATCTCCGTACCACTAAAAAACATCGACACTTCCCTCGAACCGCTCCCACGGTACATCGTGTACTGGATCAAGGAGAAAAACGAATCTATCCTCAATTCTTGCGATCCAGGGAAACGGCTCTCAAGACCGAATACAATCGCCTTAACGCCTTAATCAGGTGAGAAGCCACCAAACACGCTGAAGACTCCTGGACCAGCTAGATTATAGAAATGGTAAACTCTTCTGGCAACAGTTCGATAGGCTAACCAGAAGAAAAGTCAACTCTAAATCCCACCTAACCGACCTACAGGGCAGCCTAATCTCCTCCGACCAAGGAAAGGTCGATTTCTTTGGTCATCACCTCCAATCCATTTTCCAATCCCCCGATAATCCCCAATTCGATAACCGGTCCAAGGCACTCCTCGAGGGACGCCTTGAAGAATTCCGCAACCTTAACCGTCCTGAAATCCAACTCGATAACGGGAATCATTTCTATGCCACTATCACACCCGACCAGGTCCACACCTATTTCAAAAAAGGGAAAAGCTTTGCCCCAGGTCATGACGGCCTAAATCGAAAAATCCTCCGTCATTTGCCCGACACAGCGCCCTGACTACTCTCCAACATTTATAACCATTGCTTAATCCTATCCCACTTCCCGACAAACTGGAAATCAACCTCCACCAACATGATACCCAAACCCCACGCCGATATAACCTCACCCTCCTCCTATAGACCAATATCCCTCCTGAGTTGCCTCGGAAAATGCTTTTAGCAGATTATAGTCAGGCGACTCAGGGACCACCTCGAATTTAACGACCTCCTTCCCAACAGCCAATTCGGCTTCCGTCTCAACCGAACGTGTCACGATCCCTTGATGAAGCTGCTTACAGAGGCCACCAGAGCATTTAATCACAAGCAAATCAATCTTGCTGTGTTTCTGGACATTAAACAAGCATTCGACGAAGGTCCATCCACGGCATCGTTTCGGGTCAAGTGGAAGTTGCCAAGTTTTTTATTGGACGTCGCCGTTCTTCCGAGGGCATCGAATCGACGGGAAGGAGTAGCGGATAAGGACCACCGGAGCAGCCACGGAGTCGCAGCGACGTGGGGGCGACGGTGTTAGTGAAAGTGCTAGTGCTAATGACCGCGAGTGACAGTGTTTATCCTGCGGAAATGACGGAAAAGTGCTAGTGCTTGAGTAGGTTTTACCGGACGCAAGCTTTACTTGCGTACAGTCGACGCATTTCCTTCAAGGGAAAAGCGTCGACTTAGATAAGAAGCGTCGAGGGCGCGAGCTTCACTCGCGTACAGGCGGCGCCGTTTCCGGTGACGGAGACTATAAGCTCCGTCGTCGGAAAGGGCGCGTACCTTATGCATGTATGGGTGCGGGCCTCACTCGCACAATTCAATTCAATTTCAATTCAATATGTATTTATTGTCCCATAATCGATATTTTACAAGTAGTATTTTATCGACATTCCTCCAGGTGTCCAATCAACGCCCTGTAGAAATGCTTACATTCCTGATTCAACAATAATGCTCCTTAACTAGGGTAGGGAAGGGGCTCGCCGAGCTCCGGGGTAGTGTGAAACCCTGTGCAAGCAATCCTGAATCAAATAAACAACACGCTGCTCCGCTTGCCTCCTCTCACGTGTTACCTATATTAAGATGTTGGAGTCGTCGCCGAGGCGGCGGCTCCCTCATCTGTACTCGGGCTATTCCCTCACTCGCACACAGGGACCACGGTCGCCGACTGTATCCGGCGAACGCGGACCTTTAGCGCTATCTCTCGAGGGCGCGGGCCTCACTCGCGCACAGGAGTTGCGGCCGCCGACTGTAGCCGGCGTATGCAAATCCTTAGCGGTAGCCTTCCGGGCACGGGCTTCACTCGTGCAGAGATGCCGCCGTTCTCGGTTCACCGAGAGCGGCGGCATCTTAGGGAGTACGGAACGGGTACGACACCAGTCGTGCACAGGCACCTTCCTTTCGACGCCTGCCACCGAAAGGACGGTGTTCTTAATTAGCGTATACGAACACGGGCGTGGCTCGTGTATGATACCTTTGATGTTCTAGTTTCGGCGAAATCGGGGGTATCCTAGTTAAGTAGTTTTTAAGAACGTAGATTAAGTAACTAAAACGGGCAAAGGCTTCACCGTCGCACAAATTTTCTTTTCCCCCGCTCCAACTCTGGGGAGAAGGAAGTTTTAAATAGAATAAGAGTAATGATACGGACGCGAGTTGCGCTCGCGTACAGCCGCCCCTTACCACTAAGTGGAACAAGGGCGACTTACTTAGAATAGATACTTAATATTAATTTAAATAGAGGGCACGAGCATCACTCGTGCACAGACGACTGGGCCGCCGGCTACGTCCGGAAGCCCAGGATTCTTAAATATTTCGTAAGGTAGATTTAAGAAATAGGCGCAGGGCGTCGGAGTAGCCGTCGCTCGGACTCCCATTGGGGTCTTAGTTAAGAAATATAGGGAAAGGGCGCGGTGTTAGGCCGCGTACAGGTGTCACGTGACACCTTTAGATAAGGAACATAAGGGCGGGAGGCGGGCAGTCCGCTTCACAACCTGAGCAGGTTTAGAGTAATTCTTAAATTAGGAATAGGCGGCCGCAGGATTATCCGGCGGACAGCTGCCGCTAGGTAGCTTATTTAAAGATAAGAAGGTAGGAACGGGCGTAGGATTAGCTTACGCACAGATGCGATTGCCACATCTTAGACAATACGATTTAGGACGGGTACGGGAATAGCCCGTACACAGGCACCTGCGGTGTCCTTAATTAAAGGACGAGGGAATAGCCCGAGTACAGATGAGGGAGCCGCCGCCTTGGCGACGACTCCAACATCTTAATATAGGTAACACGTGGGAGGAGGCAAGCGGAGCAGCGTGTTCTTTATTTGATTCAGGATTGCTTGAACAGGGTTTCACACTACCCCGGAGCTCGGCGAGCCCCTTCCCTACCCTAGTTAAGGAGCATTATTGTTGAATCAGGAATGTAAGCATTTCTACAGGGCGTTGATTGGACACCTGGAGGAATGTCGATAAAATACTACTTGTAAAATATCGATTATGGGACAATACATATATATTGAATTGAATTGAATTGAAACCCCACGCCGATATAACCTCACCCTCCTCCTATAGGCCAATATCCCTCCTGAGTTGCCTCGGAAAATGCTTTGAGCAGATTCTAGTCAGGCGACTCAGGGACCACCTCGAATTTAACGACCTCCTTCCCAACAGCCAATTCGGCTTCCGTCTCAACCGAACGTGTCACGATCCCTTGCTGAAGCTGCTTACAGAGGCCACCAGAGCATTTAATCACAAGCAAATCAATCTTGCTGTGTTTCTGGACATTAAACAAGCATTCGACAGAGTCCGGCACGCCGGTCTCCTGAACAGGGTCCGTAACCTCAACATTCCAGACCCCTTTTCCAAACTCCTACTCTTGTGCCTAACCAATCGGTCGGTTCGGGTCAAAGTAGGGAAAACCTTCTCAGATCCTTTCCAACCTACAGCAGGCGTACCGAAAGGTTCTACCTTAGCCACGATCCTCATCCGCATTCCCGATGTCACACAACCCGGAGTAGTCGTTGCGCAGTTTGCGGACGACACCGCCTTCTGGACGGTTAATCGGAACTGCGAAACGGTCTCCCGCCCCATATCCAAAACCCTTCGTAACTTCTCCAACTGGGCGACCGGTGGAGAGTCTCCGTCAATCCCACCAAAACCCAAACAATCCTCTTCCGACATTCTAATTACTCCGAAGATAAGTTCCCAAATCTTGCCTCCAGAAACGTTTCCCTCACCCTAAACCAGGAAATACTGCCACTCCAACAAGAAGTTACCTACCTAAGAATCCTCTTTACTAGAACCCTCAATTGGCTCCCCGATGTACAAAAAACACTTAACAGGATAAGAAACCGCGCAAACCTACTGGGCGCCCTCCGGGGTAGAATCAGAGGCTGCCACCCCAAAACACTACAACACACTTACAAAACATATATTCGCCCTGTTATGGATTTCCGAGCACCCATATACTCTAACTTAAACCCCAATCACCTTTCCTCTATTGCTTCGTGTGAACGCCTAATACTTAACTCATACACGGGTTACCTCTCAGGTACTCTAGCAACCTCGCAACACAACACGCAAACATACCAACCATCACTCACAGAATCCGAACAATACAAAAAAACTTTTCACATAAAAGAATCTTCAGCGACACTATCCCTACAAAAGAGGTCCTTACCACACCCTACAACTACAGTTTTCCCCAATTCCCACGAAGAAAACCTAAATTAAAATTCAAGCATCCCCCCGCGATCCTTACACAAATCCTTACGACCTCCCCGAGGAGACAGAGGTATCCCTAGAAAACACCCCATATGCCCTCCGCATCCCCCCGTCTATTCGATGGCGATCTAGCAAGAAACCGGACCACGAATCGAATAATCACACTAAGCACGCTATACCCCACTGAACAACACACAGACCTAAACCAATTAACGTATTATTAAATATTCGAATAAACACAGATCCTTTTTCCTTTTTTTACGCCAAAAATAGCCACATCTCATGATTGTAAACTATACAATAACACAAAACATCGCAACACCAACAAGCATAGATTGACCAGGGCTGAAGGGGAGGACTCCTGAACAGTCTACGAATAAGATATAGATAAGCTCTAAATAAGTGATTACTTACCATAAGCATGAGCATACTAACAAAAAAAACTTGCTTCAAATAATTTTTCAGTGTTATGAGACGTCTATTTGTAATTCCATGGAGGTTAATATACGCCTTTTGGCACACTGGCTGCTCTGTGAATGCATGGTTTCTATTGTCTTGTCCAATTCTAACTTTAAAAAGACGAATTGTCTAGTGAATTTGCAGCGAATTCTTGACGTCTTGAGTGCCTTCTTTTTATATTATGTATGCTTATAAGACCGTAAAGGTAACTGTTTTGTTCATTTCTGTTCTCTAATGAATTAAATTTATAGATCTGTTACACCCGCATGTTTCAAACGTGTGGTTTCTAATTATTTTAGCAGCATATTTAATTCGACCATACGACTTTCTGTTGCATGTTACCAGACTCTGGAAATCATCACTAGTATCACTACTGTTATTGCTTTCACTACCACTCATGTCCAACAACAAAACACTCTTGCTCGTACGAACTTCTTGTTGCAACTAATATTGTGTTGGCAGTCTATGAAGATATCACATCGAATGATTTTCCCAGTGGTTGCTTTTTATGCACGTCATCAGTTTTTAGTGCTTACCGAATAGTGGGAACTAAAATATAATCAAACAGAGGCATATGGTATGTCATTTGTTACAGTAAATAGGGATCATTTTTATTTTAAGTTTTGGTGAATTTTGTTAAATGGATCTGAAATTTCATCATGCAAAATTATATGAAGTACGTTTGCGAATTTAATTTGTAGCCGTCAATCTGTCGCGTTCCTTTTCGATAAATATTTTAGTCTTTAGACAACGAGTAAGATTTCTAAAGACGAAGTTTTAAAGCTCATTTTCGTAGAATGGGCCAGTTACAAACGAATCATATTTCAGTGATAGCTCAGAGGTACCTTTGGGAATGCTATCGTTTTTCGCGCGTATGTTAATTTAAAGTAACGAAGATGTGTAATTGGCTAATTAAGATATAAGAGGATTAAAACCCAATATGGCGAATTCTGGATGATGAGCCTTGGGTTAGAGAGTCAGAGATGTAAACGCCCGTTATCGCGCTTCCTGTCGGATACTCGAAATGTGTTGGAGGCAGGTGGAATCTTCTTACGTCTGTACCGTGATAAAAGAGCTTTTCGTTGGGGTAGATTCTCTGTTAACCCTTTAATGGGGATAGTGATTGGACTCGCCCATCTCGGTAAAATAATGTATTACCGTGTACCGTTGTCAGTGTTTTCGAGTCCAATAAATGCGGTTACGTGTTTATTAGTAGTGCGAACCTCGTTTTTTTTGGATGAATATCGCCTTTCTGGGGGGTTATTTGTAAAGATATTCCGGTTATAACACATTTGTTTCGAGTACACAGCTGGCCATGATAAGGAACAAATTTGCTGTATATAGTGACGCTTTAATAAGTTTTAAGTAAATATAGTTATTTTGTGTATATATTATCGTCAACCAGGTGAATATGTGATCGTAGCGAATGGTCTTTGGTTTAAAATTTTCCGGTTATGAAGTTTACGTAAAGATAATTTTAAAGGAGTTATTGGTGCACGTCGATTAAATATCAAAAAGTTCATTGCCGTGCCGTTGTGCAAAAGAAAAGGAAGTTCGATTGATTATTTTGGTGCTTGTGAAGGTAACTACATATTTTTCTGAATTTATATTTGTCGGCGGCGTTAAATGTTGATTTGTGTTTATTTAGACGAATGAATGTGCCTTTATTGAAGTTTATCTAAGTAACGGCCAAATTTCAAATATGTGCAAAAAGCGAATCCAATCGTTATTGACTTTTGATATTACCGATTGTCAAATTTATGTGTTCAACGAAATTATTATTATTGCTATGAAAATTATGTTAACTGTGTTTCGGACAATGGACCAATCGTTTATTTTAATTGTTACTAAATTTCAATATGTGTATTAGTGTTTATTAATTGAGTGTTTTTTAAAGTGTAAACATCTTGAAATGTGAATCTTTTCGCACAACGTTCGCATTATTATGGTTATTCAAAATTTAGAAGCTTAGATGTTTTGGATTGTATCCAGTTATTGAGTGATTTTACCGAAATTGTGGATTGACATAACTTTACGATGACGATTATTTTGTTGCTTTATTATTTAATTCAAGCCTTAATGGAGTAATTTGAGAGATAATTAGTCATTTTGATCTAGTCGATATAATTTTAGATACACCGTAGCGCAATGATAAAGTAAATGGGTCGTTTACCGAACAGCTGGCTTATTTGCATGCCAGTGATTGCTTTTGGTGTAGTCGCAATTTTTTTGAAGTAATTTTTATAGCAATCGACATACCCATTGTTGACGGCGTAGTGCTTGAGTTTACCAAACAGGTAAGCTAATTTGTTTTATTTGTTTGGCAGCTGTGTATTTTTTCGAATTTAGGTACTACATCTCGATATCGACGTTTAGTAAATTCTGGGACTTTATACATTTTCGGTCACGTATAGTTTTGTATTGGTTTTAAATTAAATAATGAATTACCGTATTGATCAGTTTTTTTTTTTTTGATATTTGAGACAATAATTTTGACGTTGAAGTTTATGGAAATGTTTAATGTGATTTTAGTTTTATTATCGCAATTTTGGCGGATTTTGTATGAAGCTTGAGATTTTATTGGGGTTTGGATGAACTTTGCGTAAATATTTTTGGAGTAGTTCTTTAGTATAGGCGAGGGTTTTATTTTGTGTGAACATTATGGTTTCCTGTTAGGCCATTATTAGATATAGTTCATGACGTTTTCCCGCTATAAATGTACAAGTGGCATCTTTTTGACATTTCTCCTGATTGTGACGTTTTTGGAAATGTGACCAGTGACCTTTTGCAGCATTATGTAAGAACCCCGCCCGCACCACTGAACTATGCCGTGCACGCACATTGTCTTTACGGGTTGGTGTTCTAATGAGTATTTGGCCTGTAACAGCGATTTTAGTGCACTTCGACTCTTATTCAGTCAAATTGAAGTAAACAACGTGAAAGAACGGGGCCGAATCTATAAGATAGCATGTATAACCCATTTTCCACCCTTGAGTGACTTAGATCGTTTTTCCGCTGTGGTCTTCAAATATTAACAAAGAACTATTTCTTTGTTAGATTTGACTAGATGTTTAATTGGTATATCAAGTTTCTATGTGTGAATACTTTTATTAATTTCAAATGAAACTTTTTCACAACTTTGACACTTTCATCATAATTTGATTAAATTTTGTTAAATTTGCTCTTTGATTATGATATTTCAAAATAGTTTAATAATATTTAACTTATTATTGATCTAGCTCTTTTTTGCTAAACTAAAATGGAATTATATTCCATAGTTGGCTGTATACTATAATCAAACTGTTATATTAAGAGCTGCCTTATGTTTTCAATCGGAATATTTCATAAATTTATTTTGACAGTTTAAGTAGTTAAAGATATTAACATTTACCGAGGATGATAACTGAGTTCATTATATAAAAAGGTAAATAAAAAATGCTTATTTAATACCCAAAAGATAAGCAACTTAATTATGTGCGACAATCATGAAAGTTTACATTTTCATACAATGTTTACTCATATAATTTTTAACACACATTTTAAAATTAATTTCGTTTTGAACACTTACTTACCACTAAATGGAAACGTTATGTATTAAAACCTTATTAGTAAATTGTCTTTTAATGAGGGAACATAAAAGTTTCCTTAACTGATGTAGTAGGCGACTCTCGCCATTTCAATTTAAAATTCACTAATTCAATAAAATAATACTTACTTGTATAGTACGATACAATACCGCTTAAATCATAACGTATTAAAATTGAAAATGTGAAAACATCTCGTTCTATTTGTCATGATGAATTTATAGCTCTTGGTATTGGATGCTAAAGGAATTCAATTTGGAATCGTCTTTCTAATTTCATTATTTGCATGTTTTTTTTTTATTTGCTCTTTGTTATTGTCTATTTAAGTAATATTTTTGTAATTCAGATGCACTGAAATGTTTTCAGTTTGATTACAGGTTTAATTACTGACCTTAGTGTGAAATTTAACAGATTTAAGTTAACGAAGCTTGAGTTAGCCGATTCGAAAAACTTTCTCACTTTCCATAATTTTAGTCGATGCAATAACAAACGAATAAATGAAAACTGAAATATAAAATACTTTCATAGATGTTTTAAATTTTAATTATAGCTTCTGTACAATCAAATCGCAGTATCTAAAATTATTGTTACTGAGGAAAATGGCAGTAAGATTTGCGTAACATAAAATGGTAAATGCCGACAGCTCAGTGGATGCGGGTGGGGTGAATGTCGATCTGCATGCGGGTTGAACAAGAATGTCTTGAATAAATATCGGAAAAATCGTTAATCAAAGTAGAATTTACCTAGTACACCACACCAAAGATTATAAACAAACAAAACCTTCCTTACTTTCGTAACGTTCAACCACATGGATCAGCATAAGTGATCCTGGACTATATATATATATATATATATATATACTACTATATATATATATATATATATATATATATATATATATATATATATATATATAAAGGCTTTAAAATAATCGCACGCAATAATAAATCTTAATTTTAGTTATTAGTTTTCAATACCTACAATGAATACACGATCTCAATAATATCCTAAAATATAAAAAAGAACACTGAATGCTTTGTCTCAATCATAAACAAGAAGGAGCATGATTGGAAATAGAACGACCAAGTATTGCTGCAAGACTTATAAGACATTCTTGTCTGGAACATGCAACTATTATGTGTGCCGACTGTTCCAATAATTAAAATATTCACGAATGAGTTCATTTATTTTTTATTTCTATGCATCTTGTTTCGGATAATAGTAATCCATTGTTTAGTTGAAAGTGTGTTTTTTTGTTACTACCTAATTGATTGAATTCTGTTTGGAATAGACATTTTTTTTATTAATACAATCATTTTGGGTATATCTGGTTGAAACTTACAACGCTAACTGAACGTGATCTGTGAGACCGGCGTCACCATTTATGTTACAACTATGCACGTCACCCCTGAAGAGTTAATTATATGTATATACGTATATATATATATATATATATATATATATATATATATATATATATATATATATATATATATACAAAGCAATGCAAATGTAAATTTGATACACCAGCATTGATTGTTTTAAACAGCTGTGAGTACTCTATTATTGTTAACTACAGTTTGTTGCGAGATCTTCCCAAAACCAAAGTACTGAAAACACTAAACATGTATAAATCCGTTCCAAGACGTAAACTAATCCAGGATATAGGGAAACACTAAAGATAAACAGTTTCCTATTTCGATAGAAACAACCTTAATGCTAATGAACGAAACACAAACTCAAAAATTTCCCCGGGCAATTGAACTCTAACTACAAATCCACAAGCCGTGAAAATATAACTTCCTTAACGACATCTTCAGGAAACTATGTGGTAGCTACTAGGTATTCTTGAGCGCACTACGTTGCTTTATCACAACTCAAGCTAGCTAACTACAAAAACAAACAAAACCTCTTACCCCACTACGTTATCTAACTACGCGCTATTTAAATTTTCCATACTAAAGTGCAAATTCACTTAAGAAGCGTGATTAATTAGAATCGCCATAAAACCCAATCCTCATCTTTGCATATAACCCGAATAGATTCTCAGCAGTATCTAATAACCCAGATAAATCTTCAACCATCCGATACTATTTATTAGCAAATTGGTGGAATATCCAACTCGTAGAATTAAAATGAAAGATGTTACAAGATTCATATCATTCACGATAACCTCATAGGACTGCAGTTCTATCTATAAAACAATCCGACAACGATAACACTTTATAATTACGTTTCTCAAAATACTCTACAACAAGGTTCCTCATGAACAAATCCACTTACTTTTATGGAAAACCAAAATAACAAAAACAATATTCGCGAAAAGGTACCATTTTTCTCAACCCTATTTACAGTATATAATGTAATAATATACGAGAAAAAGAAATTATCAGCCAAATTTAAACACACGTGACATTAAAAGGTAGTATTTTAAGCGTTATGTACCAACCTAGTAACAGGATACTTAATCAATTAGGTATCGGCATTTATATAACCCGGGCATCTGACACCCATCATGTAAAATCACGTATAGTCAGAATAGAAACAGTTATTAAAGTAAAACTTTATTATACTATTTTCAAATAGTCCATAGACCACTAAGATCTTTTTATCATGTTCTAGCATCAATAATCTGTAATTATTTTTGTAGTTCACGAATCACGAATCATTATTTTTATCAACGAGAATAATTATCTAGGGTTGGCACAAATTCAAGTTTTTTTTTGTTTTATTGTAAAACAAATCATTTAGCAAATGTTAAGATGCAATTAGCAGAATTAGTGCTTACTTTAATTGATAGTTCTTTCTATACAACAAACTTATACACTCATAATTAAAAATTATCATTAATTTTATTAAATACATAAATAAAAAGTTTATCTCGAGTTGGATTTGAACCTACGACATTTACTTTGCTAGAGTACCGCTCTCACCAACTGAGCTATCGAGAAACATGCCCCACTCGATGTAAATTTTGTCTTTATGTATGTAGACTGGTGTTAAATTCTAAACACAATGAGATTACAGTAAAATATTTGCAAGCTCACATTCCATTAATAGTAATTTGATTGTAATCTCTTTATATTTAGAATTTACGTCAGTTCTACATTCATAAAGATAAAATTTACATCGATTGTTGATAACATTTTAAATCAATAAAATTAGCTTTTAATCAAATCTTTTAGTTTTCAATCTTTAAATCACCACCATTAGTTAATTATTGCTTTCACTGCTCGGGAGGGGGTCACAAATAATGCTATTAAATCCAATTAATTATTCATCTATTGACCGCACATAAATAAAGAAGCACAACAATAATACATGTTACATTTGCGGCTGTACTAATATGTGGCCAGTTACCTAAAAATTTGATTAGGGGAGGAGATGCTACTCCTATTCCTTAATTCGGTCAAACTTGCAAGCTCTGGCCTTCTAGCTTAGTTTAAATTTTAAAATTAAAGTTGCCTCAATTCTGTTAGAATTCAAAACATCTTCGTAACCAAATGTTTACTCCAAGTCATTAATTTTATAGCGTGAAATTTTTATACTCAAACCTGCAGTACATTTAATTAAACATTCAAGAAAAATCTAAAAAGAAAGCGCAAATAAAACTGGTCCGTCAACCTTAATTTAAAATAGCATAAAAGGATTAACACTTCAACTAAAGACGACTACGTTTATTAGCTTTATCGCCAAATAATTTCACGAAAATTAAAACAATCGTACCATATGATATCGTATGATAATCACAATAAACATACAATTTTATATTACCATCTACAGAATTCTTGAAAACTTCTCCTCCAGGTGATAGCGGAAGCAATCTGGACGTGAACGGCTTCAGGATAACTGTTTCATGACTTCCAAACGGCAAACCAATGCATTAATTTCCAAATAACAACTTCAATAACGGTACGTTTTATTTGACTGCCTTGGGCGTTGAATAGTTTATGTACACAAAAGCTTATACGAACTATATTATTTACACAATCTTGACTTAATACGGTAGCTTTATTTACACGTATATTTATGATTTAAAATAATTATTTACACAACCATATACAGTGACACCGTCGTCTGTTACTGCTGAATGTTAGGACAGGTAAAGAACGGTATGCCTTTACAACAATTTTTATTCGACAATATCAATCCGGGTATTTGCGTTCAATATTTCACTATTAAGATGCACTTAGCAAAACACATCCCTTTTATGAAATGTTCGTTAGCCGACACCAAGTGTCCGAAACTTCTAAAGGAGGATGAACTCTAATATATCAATATATCCACTCTAGGTTGGTCACAACGACATGTTCGTTCCTCCGGGTTATTCGAAAGCACATACATACACCAATAACTCACGTACTTCACAACCGACAGTAAAATCAAGACTCCCCGCTAATTAACCGCGTAAAAAACAGCCTCTTCCTCCTTTCAATAATATTGCACCATATTTCTTAACAAACTTTCCCACGAAAAAAATGTTAAAGCCGCAGCCCGTTACCAACCCGCGCTATCAAGCTTTAAGCGCATGAGTACTGAACGTTTACTAGCGTACAAATTGTGGTCGAAAAAATATTACATTAACGGTAACGATGATTAACCAACGGACTGAAACATTGTATCTTGACAGAAATACCGCGTTTATCTCTAAAACGCATTAAATAAAATGACCTCATCGACACATGGTTCAACCAAACAACTCAAAGGGTGATCTCATCCCTCAATTAAAATTCGAGCTTTTCTTATCAACAACCACGTTTTATCTTTAAAACCTTTTTATAAAATTTACAGGAAAATAATTTATGCTCAACTTTGAAAGTTCCTATTTCCAATTAAGTAATCCATGAAAAATTTAAATTCCAATTTCAGAAATCCATTTTAATTCAAAAACCACTGTAAATTATAGGGAAATCAATCAATACAATACGTCAGTCTTACTTTTAACTTCATGAAGACACATAAATCAACAAATTTCGTTAGCGCGAAAGCGATAATTGCGTAAATAGAAGAAAACGAGAAAAAAAAACGTTTATGTACAGGGCGTTCAAACACACATGACACGATTTGGGATTGTATCTCGATAGCTCAGTTAGGGAGAGCGGTACTCTAGCAAAGTACATGACGTAGGTTCAAATGCTACTCGAGGTAAACTTCTTACTTATGTATTTAATAAAATTAATAATATACTCAATTACATGTTGACTTTTGAACTTATTCGTTCATAATAAAACTTAAAATAATTTATACGCTTATACATTTCAATATAATTATCATAAAAAATCATAAAAAGGATTTGTTATTTAAGAATTTACATGACAATTTGACTACCGTAGTTGACATACTTCAATTCAGATTTAATAAGCTATAGTCGATCAACATAAACTGATTTGCAAAACAAATAAATTACTTTGCATAGTACATTAAATTTTATTTCAAATACGAGAGGTAAATTATTAATTTTAGAGGAACACTTGTACTACCATTGTATTATGATATTCTATTATTCGATACTATAGCCTATTTATCCATGTATTTGGTACTAATGTAACAATTAAAAATCGTTACAAGTAGTTTTATGGATATGTTACTTATCTATTAAGTGAGTTTTATTTTGTTTTTTGGGATCATCCAAGATTTTACCATCTAGTCTAAGAAACTTACTTATAAATTTAGATTGCTGAGGGACCACTGGCCTGTGCTACCGAGTTAGAGTTTTATTTTATTGTAAGCGTATGGTCTTTGAAGTATTGTCTTAAGTTTACGTTAGTGCAATTTTACCGTGAGACAATACCTTTTATGATACTAAAATATTTATTTTCAGTTATTAAGTAGTTCATATGAGGTTTATTAAACTTTTCGAATGCCAAAACCAGTAGGCCGTAAAAATTCCCAGTTTTCTTGACTTTGAATAACCCCTACTACAAGATTCGCATTCAATAAAAATTTTTTTCGTAAAGCCTGAGTAAATTAGTACGTTTTTACATATGAAGGTATAGAAGGTTATGCAATCGACTTTTGCTCCACAGTGTGTATGTGTGTGTGTGTGTGTGTGTGTGTGTGTGTGTGTGTGTGTGTGTGTGTGTGTGTGTGTGTGTGTTTGTGTGTGTGTGTGTGCGTGTGTGTGTCTGTTTGTATGTGTCTGTTTGTGTCTATGTGTGTGGGAGTGCGTGCGTGAGTAAGTGCGTGCCTGTGTGTTTGTGTGTGTGTATGTGTGTTTGTGGGAGTGTGTGTGTGCGTGTGTGTGTGTGTGCGTGTGCGTATGCGTGTGTATTCGGAGCACGTTTGCGTGCGTTCGTGCGGGCGCTCGAGTGTGTGCTAGTGTTCGATAACTCCAGAACGATAACACGTAAGTAATTAAGCTTGTTTTCACTTCTCCAGGAGCTATTTAGATTTTGAGAGAAATTCAGAGGCAGTTTTTATCAATTATTTCTAAGGTAAAATTTAAGTGCTAGTTATAATAGCGGTTAATTTTATAAGAAAATGCGTAGAAATGCTTTTGAAAAAAATTTCCTTTTGCATAACCCTTCATTACATAAGGTTTCTTAACATAAATCAAACTAAGCCTAAAAATTAATTAAGCAGGATTGCAAATGCTTATATTGTATTACCGGTATTTTATAGACGCGGGCAGTTCTGGAATTTTTTTAAGTTAGCTGACATAGATCAAGTTTTTTGTTTTTACAATATTGCCTACTCTCGTTATGAACGTATTAAAAAAAGGGCATGAAGGGAAGAAGTTATTATTACAAATATTTCACCTCTTTGGAATTCCACTTTATAGGTTGGAGGGTCGTATGTTGCACCACACCAGATATTTTTATTTATTAAGTGCTTATGTGGAATTATTACCCATTTCAAACTTTATTTCCTTTTCAGTGAGGTTTGTGAATGGAGTGTTACAATAAACGTTATTCTTCTTACAGAACGATTCTCCACAAAGTGCATATATTACAATGCGGTATCGCAGGACTCGTATTTCGTATTATTTTTTTACTTTGCGACTCCAAATTAAACTTAAAGTTAAGTACCAGTAATTTTGACTTCACTAAAACATAACATAAAATCTTTATTAGGACAACAGATGTTTCCAACTACAGCGCGTCACATGTTGCAATTTTTGAGGTCACAAGGTGTTTCATTATAACACCACTTTTACCTTCCAACCTACATACACATATATAGGCATAGATGGTTAGGCAATTAACATTTTCTTCACTATCGCTAAATGGACTTATTATACCACTTTACAACGTTTGAGTAAGTTTCGCCAAAATCGGTCATGACTATATGTGAGCGTGTGTCGTTGCGCGCATACGCGTGTGTGGCTGTGTGTCTGGTTGTGAATGTATATGCGTATGTGAGTGTGTGTGTGTATTTGTGTGTGTGTGTGTGTGTGTGTGTGTGTGTGTGTGTGTGTATGCGTGAGTGTCCGTGCGTGCGTGCGCGTGCGAATCCGTGTGCGTGTACATTATGCGGCAGCGCACCATCTTACTGAAATATTTCTACATTAGTGAACTTGCACTCATCAGACCATATCACATTATCAAGTAAATTGTTCTGTAACTGACCTACCAGAAACGTGCAAAAACTACACGTTGACCACTGTTTCCTGGATGCAGAACTTGCGGAACATGGATTACGTAAGGCCGATACTTATGTTTTCTGAGTGATCTCCAAACGACTTGGTGTGATAGATTTAGCTGATCTGCAACTTCTCTCGTTGAAACAGAAGGACTGTCTGCCTAGTATTCAGGTGTGCGTTATAAAAATTATGTGAATTTTCACCTCTTGAAGGATTTCCTGTGCGTGTTCATTGGACCTACCTCAATAATTTTGTCTAGGCTTATTAAAGTTCTCGCTGATGGTCGGCGGTATTTGTATGCTAACTTTCTTGGTCGATGCCCTGGTTATTGGTCGTTGTGCTGATACTTACAGTTTCACTTCTAAGCATCAACACAACGACCAACAACCAGGGCATCGACCAATAAAGTGAGTATACAAATACTGCCGACCATCAGCGAGGACCTCAGTTCAGTTCGAGTTACCAGGAGCAGAACACGGAGTCTTGAAAATGGCAGATGAGATTCGGCCGAAACGTCGTCAGTTCAACACCGGTTCTTTTAATAACCGTATAGAGGAGAATCTATAAAATAACTTAGGTTTAATTATAATGGAGTGTACGTAGTGTTTATTTATTTACTAACGTCTTAGTAATTTGTCATTTTATTGGTTTGACAATCTGAAAATATGGAAGAAAGAATAAAAAGAAATAACAAAATAAACTTTATTCAGATATGTCAGATCATTAACTCTATAAACCTAATTAATTGTCAAAGTTAGACAGTTAGAGTAATCGAATTTATATTAAATTACTAAATTGAACATTTAACCGCAAAAATAAACATGTCAGTAATTTTAGTGGCGGAGCTTAGTTGATCCACCATAAGAGCAGCATTATTATAAGTATAATTTTCTGAATGTATACAATCTTTTTTAAAATAGTTGCTAATGCAATTACCTCATAAATTAACGAACTTTAAACGCTTTCAGCGATAATAAAGATTTATGTTTCGGACATTAACATATTTTTTACATTCTTGCACATAGATTTGACCTTTACTTTCGTAAATGTAAGTATAAAAAACGACATAGGATAAACCTCAAGTTCTTCAAAAACTGCAATTTACAAGTTATCTGTAAGTACATTTGCACTTAAATTTGGTGCAAATTCATTTATATTGGGTTAACCTGAGAAGAATTCAATTAATTTTGAATATTTCATAAGGTAAGAATTACAAATTGGACACAATACACATCATTGGACCTATTTTCATACTAAGCATCCTTGGATGTAATAAATAATTCAAGCAGACCATAGCTACATATATATAACTTCATCATAAAGTTCAATTAGCGTATTTAATTCGATATAAACCTGCTAGTACAATATGGGTAGCCAGGCGTTCACATTTCGATCAATATATAGGTAACCATGCGGATCTATCTTCAATCCTCAGACTCATATAACACCATAGCTTTCAGCATCACATAGAAACAACATACAGAAGACAAAAGCTCGGAAAACTACGCCTAAAAGTTCTGAAATACAAACGATAACCCTTTGTGTATTTGATGTTCTAGAATGTATTGATTACTAATATACTCATCCAATTCAATCAAACATTGTTAGCTGCAACAATTTGACGCTAATTTTAAACTGGTTAACAGCAAAATTCATAAACCGAATTAAGATTGATCTTTTTCTACTTTTTTTGGACATGTACTCCGGTTGATGTACAGTGCTGTATGTATTTTTTGACTGATACAGACGACGTAGTTTAAATGTAATAACCAGTATAATTTAATTATAATTTTAATTTTCATAATCAAAATTGATCTGAAGTAGTTATGAGTGGTTATTTATATCGCAAATAAACGAGAGCTTTATGCGAGCTTGAAAAAGCTTTTTGGAACTGTAGCGAAAATCGCAAATTGAATGTGTAACAAAGCAACGAAAATCCATTAGACATGATATTTTATCGAATAACCTGTCAATCTTATTCAGCGCTGTGTATGTATAATTCTTTCTATTCATTGTTCGAAACCAACATTTGTTATAATTTTGGGTTACAAATCTGTATACTGTTCTCGATGTTTTCTTTAAGTATAACAAAAAGCGAAAGGATTTTGTATTGTATTTTTTTTTGCGTTTCTTTTGTATGTGTATTTTTGCCCATTTCATTGCATCGAGAATATTTAAATTAAAATTGTTTGTGTGATATTTTTTACACAACCTGAATTCTACACAATCCGAAATTATGTTGAATGCAATGTTTGAGTTATTAAATTTGATTTTTTTAGAGAGTATGTTTCAACGACTAATAAGCGTATTGGTATTGAGAGGTAATTAAAGAGCAATCAACTATGTTTATTTATGTGTACGTATATTCCATCAATTTATATTACGGATTATGTTTATATATACACACACAGATATATATATATATATATATATATATATATATATATATATATATATATATATATATATATATATATATATTATATATATATATATATATATATTATAATAAGTATGAGTAATTTGACCTACTTTCTTGAAATACAATAAGCATTTCGTAATTGTTTCAGGTCAAAATAATTTAATTTTAATAAGATTTATATATTCCATTATCATGCGATATTTAATATTTTATTTCTTAGGATAATTAAAATACGTATGGTCGAAATATAAAATTAAATTTAATTTAAATCTTTAAATTTAATAGTCTGATTTCTGAATCTGAATAACCAATTAACGATCTTTATGTTATATATATATATATATATATATATATATATATATATATATATATATATATATATGTAAACGAATAAAACCATAAATTCAAATTAAATGTTTAAAATGCTGACCACGCCTAGCTCAACACTTTGCATTTCCAAAGATTCACTCGCAAAAATGTTAGAGGCGAAATGAATTGAAACGCAGCTCTATTTTTCATATCTTCGCTTGTGGTGGGAGGATGTTGGTAAACTTTTTCTTTAACGTAGCCCCAAAGGAATAAATCAAGGGGCGTAAGATCCGGTGATCTGGCGGACAAGTTTCGCATACCACCTCGTCCTATCCACCTCATCGGATAATTTCTATCGAGATATTGCGTAAGGTTGATTGCATAGTGTGGAGGGGCGCCATCCAGTTGAAACCACATCGTACGAATATTATCTATCTCGATATTTTTCAAAAGCTCGGGTAAATCATTTTTCAAAAACTGTAAATATCTTTCTCCAGTAAGACTCCCATCAAATAAAAGAGGACCAACTGCATTAAAATTGATTATACGACCCCACACATTAACTGACCATCGATGTGGTGATCTTAAGATGTGTGGGTTAGTATCTGAATAGTGATGATAGTTATGTGTATTAATATTACCATTATTGTGGAAAGTTGCCTCATCCGTAAATAGAATGTTATTAACAAAATTGGGTTCTTCATTGACACTTTGTCAGAACACGATTTTGAAAATCTATTTCACTTAAAGCTTGATGTTGCTCAATATGATAAGCATGCAATTTGTTTTTTTTAATAAAGCTGCGAACTATATTTCTAATTGGGTCTAGGTGTGTACTTAGCTCACTGGTACTAATTTGCGGATTTTCTATGAGATGCCACAACTTGACACTCATTTCTTCATTTGGGTTTGTTTTTGCGCGCTTGGGATAACACACACTTCTAGAATTTATAAATCGCTCAGCTACATTCATAAACGATTCTTTCGGCGGCTGTCTTCTCTCTGGGTTCACAGTACAAAGCATTTCTTTGAGCTTCGCCGTAAATAAAGATCATGTCGACCATTTTTTCTTTGGAAAAATTCATTTTATACAAAAATTGACAAAACGGCAATCCAAAAACACACAAACTAATTGAACAGTATTTTAATGATTGTACAAACGTGAAAACAATAGATGTCATTGTTCCTCTTTATTACGAGCGGCTATCCTGCCTGATTTGTTTTATTGAATTCTATTGTCATAGTAAATTTGTGTTTTAGAATATTTTTACGTAAAAGCGTCAATATGTCAAGGATGGTCCGTCTTATGGCTATGAAACCTATTATCAATTAATATCTACTTTTCACGGGAAATCGAAATGTGAAAAAATATATAGGGTGTTGCGCTTAAAAAAATTGAGTAAGATTACATTTCGCGTAAGTTAATCATTCTGTATAGTTTTGCATGTTCTCGAAAAATTTCCCAGTTTGTTTGTTAGTAGACCATTATTAATAGTCGGTGGGATAAACAAATTTACAAAATGACAACGCCCGCATCGTGGTTCCAAAGTTAACTCTATTTTGGTAAGTGACGATATCTTCAGAACGGTTGATACAGATACAAATTTCTATACCTTTATTCTAAATATAACAGTGAATTCAAAAATTCAAAGACATATAGGGTGTTCCATTAAACAAAACATGGGTTTGGGTTGGAATATTTTTGTCAACCACCCTGTATATACCTAAATATTTTTAGAACGTAGGTCTAATGATCGTGTATTACTACACCAAAATTGGTTTTGATATGTCTAATAGTTAAGGATCAATCCTCCGTCTATGCAGTAGACACCCACCCTGTATATATTTAAACAAGACGTTTTCAATTTTCAACAAATTTCAATTTTAACAAGTACAGAATATGAAAGGAGGTAACTAATTTAAATTCAATTTGGACGAGCGTGTTTGACTTCCGTAGTTGGTCTCGTATATGACGTAGAAGGTGTAGAAGTGGGGACGCCAGGAATAGTTGCAGCATAGGATTTGGTTCTGGTTGAAATCTCGAATCAACTGATACTATTCCTAATTTGTGTCATTCTAGAAGTGTCATCTCGTTTTGTAACAACCTTAATAATCTTTAATAGCACGTATAAGTCAATATTTTACTGTACTATTATTTTAAATGGCAAGTTTTACTTGAGTTACCTTTACAACGCAAGTTCTACATTCTTTTACAAATAAATTTGGCGAATTAAACTTCAAGAAAATTCCATATTTTAAGAATAACTAAGCAAGACATTGACCTCACCATATGAACCATTCTGCTTCATAGTACCTGTAACAGTGTATGTACAGAACCGTTAAAAGGTAAAGTTTTTTTTATAATTTAGTTTATGACTTCTGAATTTTTTCTCGTTTTCAAACATATATTAAATAAACTTATTTATAACTTGTTAATTTATTTTCATTTGTGTTAATTGTTTATAGTATTCAAGAACTAGGTTTTGTTGTTCCTAGATAGATATATAAAAAAAAGAAAGACAACATGGCGCTCGAGAATTTATTATTTTTTTCGTAATTTTTGTGATAACATTTTTGGAATTAAGTGAAAATAATCAAGCAGAAAAGAAGCAACTAGCATTTCAGGTAGGTTAATTAAACTATTTATTAGAATCCACCCTTATATTCATCTACCGATGAGCCGACGGCAGTAGCGATTATTAAAAGGTAATTTTTTATATTAATTAAATTATTTGATCAATTACGAATGGTATATTACATCATCGCTTTTTTATTTAATGTTATAAGTTGGCCCAGTTTTAGTGTTTATACACTTGGAGCCGCTATTAATGTTACAATTTGACGCCTTTTAATAATTGTTGTTATACTTTGGCTTAAGGTAAGGTTATAGTTTGTTGAGGGCGTTCAGTCTTCTTTCAATTTCAACATATACTAGACCATCTACACGAAATCAAAAACGCTCGTACAGATTGAATTTAAATTAGTTACCTAGTTTCATATTCTGCACTTGTTAAAAACAGTTACCTCGTTTCAATTTTGTGTAATTGTCAAAATAAATTCTTGACAAAAGGAGCAAAGGACGTTCCCGAAACGTTCAATTAATTTTTACATTTATTTACGCAAGTTTTCAAGTGAAAATGTCTTATTTAAAGATTGCTATCAGCGAGTAACTATTGTAGCTTAACTGGTGAAAGCGGAAGTTATGAAAGTTTAATGAGTTTTTGTTCTGAGTAGTCTACAGGACCTTCATTTTGTTTCTTTGTTTTTGAAGACAATTATACTTTTATAACAATCAAGTTCGTGCTTATTATGATTATGTTTGATTAAAGATACCTTATCTATTATATCACTTTTTTATCAAACACGTGTAGGGCTACGGCAAACTTGTCCCATCGTTTGTATGTGAAATGAAATAAATTTTCTTTAAAGCGAGTTTGGTTTGCTCTATGTATGTGTGTTTACAATTAAGTTTATAAATTCTCGATCTATTCTACTTATCCACTTGATTTTTGAATTGCCTAAAAGAGTTTGCAAACGATTATCTGATTCAGTAATTAGTTTTGGAAAAAAAGTAAGATGGACCTATTGTATAAGTATGATAGGATAGGATAGAAAGGATCTTAGATAGTCTTTTTGTAAA
The DNA here is from genome assembly GCA_036346205.1 of Vesta saturnalis. Taxonomy (NCBI): domain Eukaryota; kingdom Metazoa; phylum Arthropoda; class Insecta; order Coleoptera; family Lampyridae; genus Vesta; species Vesta saturnalis. The sequence goes on along the minus strand of JARFJB010002269.1, from coordinate 292,836 downwards.
AGTTTGGTAATCTTCCATACATTGTTTCTATTTGTTCTCTATCATTATCTAATGTAGTTACATTCTTAACCCTCAACCTATGTGTTAGTTTCCTAACTCCACCATCAGAAAATCCGTTGTATGCAGCAATTTCCTTAATAGTGTGCAATTTTTTATTATAACTTTAAACTGAAAGAGAAAAACTAAGCAAAAATTTAAATCCGCGAGTTTATGCTACCTATAGAGATCTAAAGCATTGGTTGTGAATCTTTTAGCTTATATATATGTATATATATATATAATTAGCAATCACAATTACATTCTATGGACTAAGCTAAGGCTTAACTCCATTGAAAATGCCCCCGTAATTCCTTCTAAGATCATATGGACTTACTCCGTTTAGCCTTCTCACGGTAGATGGGCCTAAGATAGAGTGGAGCAGTGTATTCGTGTGATTCCTAAAGTTTGTTGTGATGGTTTCCACATTTATCTTCCGAAGTACATGTACATATAGAAGGTTATACAGTCGTTTTTCTTCACTGCCGCTAAATCGACATATTACCTCATTATCCATGGTTTCGCAAGCATTCCCAAGACCGGTATAATCTCTGTGTGTGTGCTGCTGTGTGTAATGTGTGTGTGTGTGTGTGTGTGTGTAACAAGTTTGGTTCGTCCATGCGTGCGTGAGTACGGTTCTGATGTTATTTACATAACACACGCACGCAAATTAAAAGAAGCAAAGAACAATAAGAAGACAAAAGAACGAAAAGAAAACACGCAAACAAAGACACACGCACACAACGCAACGCAAACAACGCACACGCGCAAGAATTGTATGTGTGTATGAATGTGCGTGATTGATGCGTGCGTGTATTTGATGTTATTTTTCATAACACACGAACGCCTGAAGCATTATGTAAACGTACTTACGTACACACAGATGCAAACACGCACGAGAACGCAACACGCACGCGCGTACGCACAGCAACGCAACGAAACGCACACAACGCACACGACACCACAAAACCACGCAAAAAACGCACACGCAACCACAAAAACAACAAAACGTACACGCAAAAAAAACCACGCACACGCGCACGAAACATCGCAGTAAGACGCACGCACGCACACGCGCACGCAGCGAAACATACGAAACGCACACGACACGCAGCACACGTTTCATAGTCTAATGCGTGCGTGCATATTCTGATGTTATTTCACATACACACGAACGCCTGCACGGCAGATTAACGTACGTAACGTACACAGAGCACACGCACAGCACACGCAGACAGAAAAGCACGGACGCAAGAAGAGACACGCACACGCAACACACGCACACGTAACCGACGCACAACGCACGCAACGACCACGCAAAGCACGCCAACGACACATAGCAGCATCAAGATCGCAACACAACGAACATACACATTTGATTTTATCTATACTTAACAGTATATTCTGAGTATATACATATTATGTTATATATATATATATATATATATATATATATATATAGATATATATATATATATATATATATATATTATGCATTATATGACAACATGATAAGATGGTATGAACGTAGTTATTCTGAAAAAATACTAATTCGAACAGTCGACATGGTTATAGATATAAGCGAAGCAAAATAGTAACGAATCGAACCAATTATGAATAAGCAGATCGTGAATACTAAGTATACGTGCACGCACAGCACGCACAATACAGCACATGATACGCAACAACGCATTCAGTCAAAAATATCAACGCCACGAATACGCAATACGAACACGCACAAAACGAAGCACACGCACACGCACGCACAAACGCACACGCACACGCAAAACGCTACGCAAAAGGAAAAAATCATTTGATTTTGAGATCTAGCTCCTTCAGAGTCGTGGTTAGTATACATACATACATTATGTGTAATATATATATATATATATATATATATATATATATATATATATATATATATGCATGGTACTAATTGGCAACATGATAAGATCTATAACTAGTTATTTGAAAAAATACTAGCATTGCCAAAGTACATGGTGTCTTATAGATATAAGCGCAAGCAATAGACGGTAACAATCGAATACCTAATGCTAAGATCGTGTCACCACTACGCTACCAGCTCGATACTGCACGCACAAATAGACAATACAGCATGCATACGCACGCATCCTCACAGTCAAATATATACAACGCACACGCAAATACATCAGAACGCACGCAAACACGCAAAAAAAAAAACAAGCACCACGAGCACACGTACAACAAACGCACGCAAAAAAAAACACGCAACACGCAAGAATCACGTAATGCGAAATACGCACACAAAATACACACGCACACGCACACGTCAACATGCACGTATCACATTCGTATAATATTAATTGGCAATAAATGCAAGATTAATGCACTAAAAAGAAACTCTGTAGCGAAAACAAGAGACATAAAAACACACGTATTCTCAATACAGTATGCAAGTTAGAAACAATTAATCAAATTAATACTTTCAAATAAATTGAAAACTACATTGAAGGGACCATTATAATCGATATGAATTTAGTAATGTAAAGGGATGAAATGCAAGTCAAAATGATCAACAAATTAATGTAGAAAACTTTATTTCAAGTATTAAAAGGAAAATTGGACAAATAAGCAATGGTGGGTATTAACTTTCAACATGTAAATCAAAGATAAAAATTTTATACCGTAATGAAGGATTTAAAGTGAAATCAATTAAAGTGACCCTGATCTTTATGTTTTACCACATTCAAAAAGAAATTTATTGAAGTACTAAAAATCTAAAATGTTTTCATTAACCAATTAAAATGCATTTTGATTAAATTAATTTATGCCTAATAAGCCTAATGGTTTTAGTGATTTTAATAAATTAAAGGTTACAATGACATAACTATTTTATCTTTTATGTACTTCACATCAAAGATGTTTAATAAATTTAGTAGTTATACTTAAATTACAGATATAGCCTAAATGAACAATCTCACTTTCGATTGGACCAGTTACTTAATCTAATGCTGTAACTAGTTTTTAAATATTATTTAAGTAGTGCCTAATAAACTATGGCTTTTCGAGTTAAAGCTTTCAGTTATGATGTGAAATAGTGAATCCCAGACAAATGACCATTTTACGACAAAATGCCGACCAGAAGATAAATATTGCTCAGAAGACGACAGGAACTTTCACTTCCGCCAATGGACATAAATGGTAATACCAGGCTATGTACAAATTGCAATCAAGGTATCATAGATACGGTGACCATACGTACTTATTTTAGTAGGACAGTACTTTCTTTTCTGCCAGTGTCCTAAGGTCCTTAATAGAAGCATGAAGTACACTAAAATGTACTTTCTTTTTCTTGAAGATGCAAATATCGCAAATAGGTATACCAAAATATTTATTTTTTATTTAAAAAGAATGCTTATCGGTGATTCACTGATCATGATGCAATAACGACGTTAAGAAGTGGTTGAGAATGTTCGCGTAGTTTGTTTCCCGAACGTTCCAGTCCGCCCTCGATTATCCTAGACGCACAGCCCAGAATGCTCCGCGACTGAAACGTGCGAGAATCGAAGCGAAGTTTAGCGAGCCGCATATAAATAGCGACAGCGCTCGGACTAAGATTAAACAAGTTCAATTCTACACGAGTTCTACCGTTCGACAACAAGCGAACATATTATTTGTTAATTGTTTTTGTTGAATGCAGTCTGGTTTTCTGTGCTGGTTTCGCTTACTAAAAAGCAACGTCGTTTGATTTCAGTTACCTACTTGTGCATTATTTGCGTAAACATGGCACCGCCTCGAAGAAAGTGTCATTTTAATTTGGAGTTACAAAAGAATATCCGTTTATGAAAATAAAAATAAATTGAGTCCGCATATTGTGTACTGTGAAATTTGTAGAAGTGATGTTGATATTTCAACAGTGGTCGCAGCAATATTAAGGCTCATCTAACCAAAAAAAGCATACATTAGCTGCAAATACGAAGTCTAAAGCGCTACACTAAACACTTTTTCAAAAGTGAAAACTTCAGCTCTGAAAATATGTTAATTGCAGCCAAGGAAGGTACTTTCGCGTATCATACGATCAAGCATCAGCAGAGTTTTAGATCTTTGATTGCACATCAAAGCTAATAGCGAACATGTTTGAGCCCAAATTTATGGCAGCTCGAACCAAAACTGAAGCCATTGTAAAAAATGTTTTTGTTGTTAGCATCATGATCGATTCGTCCAACCACAAAGAAATTAAAATAGTACCTTTGTTGGTGAGATACTTTAATTGTGAAAAAGGTATTCAAGTGAAATTACTTCAGTTGCAAGACTTACCTGGTGAAACATCAGAACAGTTAAATAGTTATGTGTTTAATACTTTGAAAACCCACGATTTAGTGGACAAGTGTATTGGATTAGCTGCTGATAATACCAACAAATTTTGGCGGAATGAAAAGAAAGGGAGTGAACAACCTATTTGCAAAATTGAATGCTTCTCGTGGCAAACCTCTGGTTGGCATTGGTTGTGTTGCACACATTTTGAACAATTGCGTACAAAATGCTACGGACGTCTTACCAATTGACGTTGAAGTTATTGTTGTTAAGTTATTTAAGCATTTCTATATTTATACAGTGAGAGTAAATCAACTTAAACAATTCTGCGACTTTGTTAATGTTGAATACAAAAGATGTTATCATTTTCTAAAACAAGATTTTTAAGTCTGATGCCCGCAATTAAACGAATTCTACAAATGTACGAACCGTTGAAAGCATACTTTTGTCTATTGAAAATTGTCCAATGATTTTAAAGCAATTTTTTGAGTGTCGCACCAGGGAAATTTGGATGTGGTTTGTACACAACATTGCTTCTATGTTTCACAAAGTCATATTAAAGGTAGAGGGTGACAAAATATGCGCAACAGAGGCCGCTCTAGAGTATTTCGATCTTCAAAATAAGCTTGAAAATCGTTTGAATGAATTATTTTTGCCGCTTAAAGTAAGAGAATCTCTTTTACAACTTGACAATTGGGAAGGTAGTTTAAACTATCGAGATGACTTCATCTCACAGGTTAGATTATTTTATTCAAATTGTGTGAGTTACTTGAAGAATTGGAGTACAAATTTAAATGAATGGATAAATTTGAGAAACCAAGTTTCATGGAATCAAATTTTGTGTTCATGTGCTGCTTTTAAAGACTACTTGGGTTCGACACTGAATGAGGACGAACTCTTCGATGAAGTTAGTCTATTACAAGCTAAACTGTCAGAAGATAAAATTGCCGAGTGGAACTCGAAAAATATAGCTACCAAAGATCGATGGGTTAAAGTATTTAAATGGAATCAAGGGTCTGGATCAAGTGAAGATTTCAAAAATTGTGAGATTTTATGTCAGTTTATTTTTTGTCTTCCTGGAACAAGTGCGTCAATTTAGCGACTATTCTCTAATATTAATAACTACTGGAGTGCAGAAAAATCGCAAATGAAAATATCGACACTAGAAGCTGTGATGCAAGTATACACAAACTTCGATGAGACTTGCAGTGAAATGTTCCAGTTTTTGAAGACTAGAAAGCAAATTTTGGAATCTATCCTAAGCTCTCAAAAATACGATTGGCACAAAGGTGACCCCACTGATGGCGTTGCAGGCACGTCAAAATAATTAATAACATTACACATTTCTGCCAGAGTATTTTATGTGTTTGTATTTTTTCTAATATAGGAATATAGGTACATATATTGTGTATATGCATGTGTCATTAAAAATTATTTTATTTTTTATTCTCATTTAGATGATTGGCTATGTCACTCTACATTTAGTTCTTTGATTTGTCCGTTTTTATCTATTCCTAATACAACTTTTTGTTACTTTTTATTTCTGTACTTATTTTTCTGAAAATAAATATGGTCACCCTAAATTCATAGATGAAATTCAGGTCTATGAAAATGATCCAGATCCAACAATTATGAAGCTTCCTCTAAAACATTGTGCTAATTATTGTTTAATATGCAATAATGCTGCAAATATTCAACATTTATCAGGACCTAAGGACAAATATTTTTATGCGAAAGGGAGTATACATACCTCGTATTTGTAAGATTTGTCCTGTCCATCTTGATGCGAATGGTTTATTACTTTTTCCATTAGAAAATGGTATAAGGTCCATTAAAAAGCCATACATTTTAAAAGGGGCATTGTTGGATCAGTTGTTGACAACAATATGAGAAAGTAACACAAAAAATGAAACTTTTTCGGATGAAATCAATTTCAGTGATGAGGAGCTAAGTGCGCTGTCATCCTTAAACAGGGATCAATTTCGGGAATTGTTCAACCTTTGTGCGAATGTTAATATTTACGGAAGAAGGAGAAGTTAAAAAAAGATTTACTGTGTTTTTATGTAAATTACGTCAAGGACTTTCAGACACGTTTTTATCGGCGATGTTTTCTTATGGTAGCAGACAGGGGTCTCATTGGCAATTCAAAAGTTAAGGAATCATTATCCAATAATTTTGTGCCCCAGAATTTAGGACCTCGTCACATAAACCGTAACCAATTTATTGCTGAACACGTTACCAGATTTGCAAATGAGTTATTTAATGAGGAACCTGAAAACCCAAAAGCCATTATTTGTATCGATGCCACTTATGTTAACATAGAGCGTAGCAAAAATTTTCAGGCCCTCAGGCAGTCCTATTCAGTTCACAAACATTGCTATCTTGTTAAGCCAGTGCTAGTTGTTACCCCAGATGAATATATTTTGGATGTTCATGGTCCATACTTTTTCCGACCCAAGAAATAATGATGCGAGTATATTAAGATACCAATATAATCAGGATCAAGAACTAAGACACTGGCTGCAACCTGGCGATGTTGTGATTGTGGATAGAGGCTATCGAGATGCTCGGGAATTTTTAAACAATATTGGCATATCTGTACAAATTCCACCAGCGCTAGAAGGTATACGTCAATTGCCAACTGTAGAAGCCAACGCTAGCAGAATTATTACTAAGCAAAGGTGGGTAGTAGAAGCTCGAAACGGACACGTTCAGTCAATATTTAAAATTTTTCGTAACTGCTTTTCAATTGCCCAAATACCCAATTTTCGGACATTTTTCCGTGTTTCCTGTGCCCTAATAAACCACTACCATCCACCATTACATATGGAAGAAGCAAATGAAAAACTAGCACAAGAAATGCTTCAAATGGTAAACGAACCTAATCATGTACAAGCTAGAGCGGAAAATGAAGGCTTGTTGAGGCGGCACGGCAAATGGACACCTTTAGAACAAAACCAATTAGAAAATTTTCCAGTTCTAAATATAGCTCTTTTAAGATGCATAACTTACGGAACTTTCCAACTTAAACTAGCACCTTCTTACATACAGGATAACAATCACCAACTGGGCAACCACTTTTTCGAAATTGATACGGCGTTCAACGAATTAAATCTCGTTTGGCTTAGAATTAGATCTAGACATAGAAATCAAATTAAATATCAAATAATAATTAGCTATAACCCTGTTCCTGACAATGATGCTGAACCAGAAGATGGTCCTATATTTGGCTACTATTGCCAATGCAAAACAGGAGCGCGAACTATAGGAATGTGTGCACATATAGCAGCAGTTATTTGGTTTTTGGGCTATGCAAGGCACGAAAAAGTTATTAGGCTACCGCAAACCAAAGTGTTAGCCGCTACTCAAGATGTTTTAAACAGACATGCTGCCGTCTAAATGTTCCGTTTCTTGTATATAAATCATGTAAATATTAGGTTGTTTATTTTATGTATAAGTTCAACTTTTTATCATGTAAATAATCATATTTAATACTAATTTTTGTTGAAACACCCTGTATAAAATGTTAGAAAGTACAGAATAACAAAAATTACAAAAAAGTATAATATGTAATGGTAACACTTGCGTATATCAATGTTAAAAACCACTGAACAGCCATTATTCTTATTAGGCACTATTACTTTAACGCCTTGTATATCAAAAACCAGCCATTATATTAAGTTGGTCCAATGACAAATATTGTTCAGATAGTTTTAGTCTATAACATATTAAAATTTCATTAAATTTGACTGTGGTCTAAAAACCCATAAGAGGTGTGCAGGGTCCTTTAAAATTTTATTACTAATTTTGTATAGCAATTAATGTTAGATACTCTGACCTTATATTTATTAATTAATAATAATTTGTTAAACTTAAATTTTTATGTTCTGCAGAAACATAGGTAGAAAATACCTGCATCAGTGAATTAGAGTTTTCAGGTTACGTAAATAATGTTAATTTCTCTGAAAGTCTATATAAAGATGACGGAGTAGTCATTTAGAATCAGCCAAATCTAGAAGGAAAGCCTACGCCCTGGATAAATTTTGTGGTTTATACTGGATTAAGATGTATTGCAATTATGGTTGGTAATAGGTCAACTGGAGAGGGTGACATTAATTTGCTTGGTACTCATCTAAATGTAGCATCGAATCACATTTATAAATCATGGCGTATTGCTAGGTAATTTTGGTATTGATCCATTAAAGGTGAAAAGGACATCAGAAAAGTGGCGAGCATGTTTGGTTTAACCAATATAGTTAATATATAACGGGTTCAACCGGTATTACAAAAACGTACCGGCCCACAAGGCCAACTAGCTCATCGTTAGGACAGTGAGTTTTATTAATAATTTCAGTTACCTTGAACGGTACATCAAATTTGGCCGCCACTCTGTTTCAAGTCGGGTAAATGTATGCTAACAAAAGGAAATGCACTAGTACAGAAAAACCAAGAATACGTGAACCTACCCTTTGCAGTCTCCTGCACGTCTCACGTTGCTATTCCTTTAACTCGAATCTGAAACGCAATACACCCAAAAAACCACGGTATAGCACTCAGTTTACGGCTTTACAAGAAATAAATGACCTTTGGAAATTACAGACAGAACTTTATAGACTTTTATAAAGTAGCAGTATTGATAAGTTGGCCTCTTATGTAGATTACGATAAATAACTAATTACGAAATCATCGTGTACTAACGACGATTTTAATTTTTATTTAATTTTGTTAATACGAATATATTGACTCATGGAACAGATTAAACGAAAGCACTGTACCACCAAAAGAAGCTGGAAACTGTTTGCATGCAATTCAAGTCTGGAACACATACATGATACAAAGAATTTTCAGATTTATATCTAAAAATCTAATTCTTTTGAAAATTTTCCGCATTACTTTTTTAGGCGCATATCAGTTGGACCCATGCACATTTACACAGCCTTTGGTTTAAGCTAAGCTTCTGACTGTGATAGGGTCATATGCTTTGATTGCGGCATCAAAAGCGGAGTAGCACAGTGTCTCAACCATTATGGAAAAGCCATAAAAATTATATGTGCAATCACTATGATTGCACTGTCCAAACATCCTATTGAAAGTATTTTGATATTAATATCATTTATGAAGGACCATTGGATAATTTCTTGGCATATGGCTAGTTTGCTGTTGCAAACTTGAATGCTTACGAAATATTCCATATAATTCAGATGTTGATTACATTGTAGACTGTGATTTGCACTAGCTGCTGCAATTTCTAAAGTTTCATACCGACTTACCCTGATCACCAGGACATATGGCTCCACTTGGTTCTCATTTAAAAAAATTATTACTCATTATTACTTATCCTTAATTGCATATAGAAACCAAAAAAATTATTTGGAATTTGGTTTGAAATTGACAAAATTAAATATTCTTTAGCATTTAACAGACACCTTGGTTACGAAAATATATCAAAATCAGTCCTTCATTGCGCAATGAAGTCAAAAATGTGCGTAAACATGAAGGTATACGTTTGCTGAAGAGGTAGGGGAATGGATATAGTACTGGTGAATTCTAAATCCGTGTGAAGAGGGGTTATAAGTGTTGAGTCAACTGATATACATCTGTGAAGTTATGTAAGTATACAATAACCTTGATCAAGTCAATGAACTTTGGTTTTATTTTTAGATTTCCAAGAATTGTAATATGACCCTTCCGGGTTTGTTTCGCAGTGAACTTGAAGGTGTCAATGAATTTTGGGGTTTGCTTCTTGGTTAAGTCGATGAACGTAATGAACTTTGGCTAAAACCTCCTCGCGTTTCCAGGAGCTGGTTTTATTTTAGATTTATTAGAATAGACCAACAGTTACCACGAATGAAGGTTGACTAAGTCAATGACCTTGCAAACGATTATCTGATAAGTAATTATTTGAAAAAATTTAAGATGGGCCTATTGTATAAGTATGATAGGATAGGATAGCAATGGATCTTAGATAGACTTTTGTAAGAGTTTCGTAATCTTATATATATTGCTTCTATTAGTTCTCTATCATTATCTAATGTAGTTATATTCTTAACCCCATCCCATGTGTTAGTTTCCTAACTCCACCATCAGAAACTCCATTGTATGCAGCAATTTCCTTAATAGTGTGCAATTTTATATTATAATTTTAAGCCTGAAAGGTAAAACTAAGCAACCTGTGAATAAAAGATTTAAATCCGCAGGTTTATGCTTCCTATAGAGATCTAATGCATTGGTTGTGCATCATTTATCTTAATATATGTATATATGTAGGTATATAATTATATATATATATATATATTATATATATTTAAATCACAATTACCTTCTATGGACTAAGTTGAGGTTTAACTCCATTGCCAATGCCTTTAATTCCTTGTAAGATCATATGGACTTGCTCCTTTTAGCCTTCTCACGGTAGATGGGCCTAAGATAGAGTGGAGCAGTGTATTCGTGTGATTCCTAAAGTTTGTTGTGATGGTTTCCACATTTATCTTCCGAAGTACATGTATATATGTAGGTATAGAAGGTTATACAGTCATTTTTCTTCACTGCCGGTAAATCGACATATTACCTCATTCTCCATGGTTTCGCAAACATTCGCCAAGACCGGCTATGATCTGTGTGGTTGTGTGCGTGTGTGCGTGTGTGTGTATGTGTGTGTATGTATGAGTATGCGTGCGTGGGTGGGTGCGTCCATGCGTGCGTGCATGAGTATGGTTCTGATGTTATTCCTTCCACATACACACACACACACGCACGAACGCCTACACACGCGCACGCTCCTACGTACCCACGCACGTACTCACGTACACACAGACAAACACGCACACGCACACGCACACGCACACGCACACGCACACGCACAAGCAACGCACACGCACACGCACACGCCATGCACAGCACGCACGAGCACGCCATGCACTGCGTGCGCACGCACGCACGCAGCACTGCACAGCACAGCACACGCACACACGCCGCACGCGCACGGCATATGTACGCACGCACACGCACACGCACAGCACACGCACGCACGACACGCACGCACAGCACACGCACACGCACGCACGCCATGCACACGTGTATGTACTGTGTATATCGGCGTGATGCCACTTGCGTGCGTGCACGCATGGTTCTGATGTTATTCCTTTCACACACACACGCACGAACGCCTGCACACGCACCGCTAGACCCACACACGACTACGACACAGCACACGCACACCTAAGCACTTTACACAAGCCCACGCCACGCACACGCAACTGGCACCTCACACGACACGCACACACATACGCACACGCACACGCACATGAATTTAGCTACATTTGCAACGCACATCGCACGCACCAGGAACAGACTAACACGCAGCACGCACCACCACACGACGCACACGTTCACGCACATTCACAGTCTGGACACACACACGCTACAAGATCACGCTTTATCATGCTAACAATCTACATTCTTTTGCAAATCGCACTTTTAGCGCATCGCATCAGTTGGACCCATGCACATTTACACGCACTTTGGTTTAACGCTACAGCTTCTGACTGTGCATAGCATCAGCTATTGCGCATCAAAAGCAAGCACAGTGTCTCAACCATTATGGACAAAGCCATAACGCACACGTATATGCACACTCACTACTGACTCTGCACTGTCGCAAACATCACTATTGCACGATTTTGACTATTACATATCATTTATGCACGACTCATTGTATAAGTAGGTTGGCATATGGCTATTATTCAAACTTGATATGCTTTACGAAATATTCCATAACTTCAGATATTGATTACGAATGTAGACTGTGATTTGACTAGCTGGACAATTTCTAAAGAAAACGATACCGAACTTTTGAAACGTGATCACCAGGACATACGGCTCCACTTGGTTCTAATTTAAAAAAAATTTTACTCATTATTGCTTATCCTTAATTGCATATAGAAACCAAAAAAATTATTTGGAATTTGGTTTGAAATTGACAAAATTGAATAGTCTTTAGCATTTAACAGACACCTCGGTTACGAAAATATATCAAAATCAATCCTTCATTGCGCAATGAAGTCAAAAATGTGCGTAAACATGAAGGTATACGTTTTCTGAAGAGGTACGAGAATGGATATAGGACTGGTGAATTCTAAATCCGTGTGAAGAGGGGTTATAAGTGTTGAGTCAACTGATATACATCTGTGAAGTTATGTAAGTATACAATAACCTTGATCAAGTCAATGAACTTTGGTTTTATTTTTAGATTTCCAAGAATTGTAATATGACCCTTCCGGGTTTGTTTCGCAGTGAACTTGAAGGTGTTAATGAATTTTGGGGTTTGCTTCTTGGTTAAGTCAATGAACGTAATGAACTTTGGCTAAAACCTCCTCGCGTTTCCAGGAGCTGGTTTTATTTTTAGATTTATTAGAATAGACCAACAGTTACCACGAATGAAGGTTGACTAAGTCAATGACCTTGAAAAGGTCAATAAGTTCTTCACAGGATCAATTTTTAAATGTCTATTAATTGTAAAATAAAATATTCCTGTTTATTTCTCAGGTAAGTGAATGACGACGAGGTCAAGTTCTATGTTTACGTTTTTAAGGATGGTAATATGACAACCCTAGTGGGAAAGAGGTCAATAGCCTTTGTGCCAATTACCTTGAGAGGTCAATATACTTGACAGTACCGCATGATCCCGCTAAAAGGTGGCATTGACCATGACAGACTCTCTCTCTCACACTTGCAATTCTCTATGTATCTGTCTCTTTCTTGTACATGTAATTTTCCCATATGGTCTAGAAGCTTTACCACTTCTCTTTATGTACTCAATTTCCGAGTTCAAGATAATATAATTTGAACTGCTGCAGCTAGGAACCTTTTTTAACAGTCATGAGGTTTATTCGCTTCGACTCAATCAGGTCTGTAACTAAATTTCACATTCGCCCTAAAAAGTTTAACTTCACTGCTTAGGATCATACATGACTATTTTTTAAGCTGTATTGAAATAAATGTTATTATGAGTGTATTTTAATTCTTAGTTTCTTTTAACAAGAAAGGCAGGATATGTGTTAATGCCGAAAAAGAAGAACCTAAATACACAGCGGTAATACCAAGTATACCAAGTACTTCGGACAAGGATAGGCAGCAAATACAAAATACGTAAAGCCTTCAAATCTACATGAACTTTTAGAGGAGTACTAATCAAAACCAAACCACACAATGAAAACCAAAATTCCAATAATCGTGCATATAAACCACCATGCCAATGTGACAGATCATACATAGGAGAGGGCAGTGAACTACTCAAAGTGAGAACTTTGCATCTGCCAACGCGAAACGTTTACATCAAACTGGTAGAAAATTCTATGTCAAGTTAGTGTAGAAATGAAACACGTATGGATCACAATTATACGTAAAGAGCTTAGGCGTAATAGGTTACTGCACAACATTCACAATAAACTACTACCCAACCACGAAAAAGCTTTATTATATATACCGGGTGATCGTAAAGTAAGGAATAAATTCAATATCTCGTAAAGCACAATTTTTTTTAAAAATCGCTCGGACCCGTCGATTTTATATTTTTTCGGGGTATATTTTACGAAAAAAAATTTTATACAGGGTGTCTCAAAAAAGATTTGCTAAAAAAATTTTTTTTTTTCAAATTGCAACCCAATTTTTTTATTGCATTTTTGGATTGCCCTTACAATTCTAAACATTTGTCATGCAGTATGTGCTATACCTAAGTCCAAGCGTTTTGGAGTTATTAGCATTCAAAATTTAAAAATTGAAAAAAGGTCATGAAGAAAACGAAAAACAGAATAATTTTTATAACGTTTTATTATATCGAAAAAAAGATTCGTAAACTTAAAAATAATTTTATTTCAGCAAATGTTCGAAATGTCCTCCGTTAGTCAACTGACAATAGCCTAATCGATATACAAATTCCTGCTCACATTTCGAACCATTTCGGGCGTTATTCGACGTATTTCTTGACGGATGCGTTGTTTTAAATCATCTAGATTTGCCGGTTGGCTTTTAAATACCTTGCCTTTAAGGTATCCCCATAAAAAAAAGTCTAGTGGTGTTAGATCGGGTGATCTTGGTGGCCACTCAATAACACCGCTCCTTCCAATCCACCTGTTTGGGAAAGTGTCGTGCAAATAAGTTCGAACTACCACAGCAAAATGGGGGGAGCACCATCTTGTTGGAACCAGATGTTATGGTGTGGCAAATCCGGACGTTCTATCTCAGGAAAAAGGGTAGCCAGAGCTGGAACAAGTTCCTCTTCTAGAAAATTTAAGTAAGTCTCACCTGTTAAATTTTCTTCAAAGAAGAAAGGCCCGATAATAATGTCACCAAGAACGCCAGCCCACACGTTTATTTTCGATTGAATTGTGTATGTCCTTCCCTCATCCAGTGTGGATTTACATCGGACCAGTACCGTTAGTTCTGGGCATTTACGTCACCATTCAAGCAGAAAGTGGCTTCATCGGAAAAAGTATATTTTCACTAAATTTGAATTCTCTCAACACATATTTTGCAAAAGCTCACAAAATGCAAGGCGCCTCTCAAAGTCTCCTTCCAAGAGTTCTTGATGAACTTGAATCTTATAAGGGTGGTATTTATTCGTTTGTAGTATTTTAGAACACTTGTTTTCCAATATCCATGTCCTTTGCTACCTGCCTAGATACTACATGTTGATTATCTTGAACCGCCAATAAGACTTCTAACTGCTTATTTTCATCAACTTGAGGACGACCACATCTAGGAACATCTCTTAGATGACCGAATTGACTAAACTTCTGCTCAATCTTGCTAACTGTCGATTGCGATATTGGCGGACGATTGGGGTATTTTGATTAAATAACTCACAAACTTCCTGCTGCGTTCTAACTCGATTACCGTAGCCAATCATCATCAAGATTTCCATGCGATGTGTCTCAGTAAGCCGCATATTAATGTAATTTAGTGTTAAAAACGAAAATATACTTTGAAAATTAGTGAAACGTTACGAAAATACACACAGAACTGTCAACGATAATAACTTTAATAATAGACCTTGAAAAACTAGTGAAACATTACGAAAATACACACAGAACTGTCAACGATAATAACTATTGACATTAATTATTCTTTTGTTTCCGCGTCATAAATCCAAAGCCTACTATTGAGCTAGAATTGTAAGGGCAATCCAAAATGCAATAAAAAATTGGGTTGCAATTAACAAAACAAAATTTTTTTAGCAAAGCTTTTTGAGAAACTGTATAAAATTTTATTTCTCAAAATATGTCCCGAAAAAAATTAGATCGACGGGTCCGAGCGAGTTTTGAATAAAATTGTGCTTTACGAGATATTGAATTTATTCCTTACTTTACGACCACCGGTATATATATATATATATATATATATATATATATATATATATATATATATATATATATATATATATATATATATAATTTTAATTTTGTTTAATAAGGTTCGTCCAAATATGCGATATCCTAGAACTATCATCACGTTTGTTACATTAGGCTTCCTCTCAATTTCAATGGCTTTTCTAGTAATCCGCTCGCGCAAATTATATAAAGGAGCAAGTAATCGAATATTATTGGTGTTAATTTCGTGTCCAGTATCTAAATAATGATTAGCCAAAGAAGACGAAGGATTTTGTTGTTTAATGGCCAGTTTGTGTTCGTTAGGTCTCACATATAATTTTCGTTTCGTTTGTCCAATATAACTTCTTGTGCAGCCGCTGAAAGGTACATCATATACTCCTTGATTTTCATTGCAAATTTTGTCTTTCGGATTCTTCAAAAGTTGGTATAAGGTAAAGTAAGGTTAAAACAGGTCTTAATTCATGTTTGGGAAATTTTTTTGCGATTATATCAGTGATTCCTTTTATATATGGTAAAATTACTGGACTTTTATCTTCGGTATCTAATGAGTTGGAATGGTTTTTAGGTTTTCTGATTTTATTGACAATTTTGCTAATTTCGTTCTGGCTGTATATATTTTGAATTAAAATATTATGAATAGTATTCATTTCGTCATTTCTAGAATTTTGATCTGATAGATGATATTAAACACTTCACTATGTATCTAACTGGGGTGATGATGTGAAAGAGAATTTAGGTATCTGTTTGTATGGGTAGGTTTCCGGTAAACACTATGTGAAAATTGGCTATTATCAAGTCTTGTTATAAGTGTATCTAAAAATGGGAGGGAGTTTTTTATTATTAAATAATACTACTTGTGGAAGCTTAAATTATATATATATATATATATATATATATATATATATATATATATATATATATATATATATATATATATATATATATTCTAAAAAATGTATATTGAATTCTTCAGTGGCATAGCGATTAAGGTGTCAGATCAGTAAGTGAAAAGTACCAAGTACCAAGTTCGAAACGGAGAGTAAACAGGTGCTGGAAAAAAGCATAGTAAATTCGACTCAAGTGCAAAATCAGTTCTTCTCAGGACAAAACCTGATGATAGAGGCGGTGCCCACTTCCGAAATGTTGTACTACAAAAACAACAACTGTGAAGATCTGCCGATCAACTCAACTATAGTTACAAAACACTTATCATACAGTATTAATACGATTTCATATTAATATATTCGTTACGAAAAATAAATTATTTCGAAACGTCTCTCAGTATTAAAAATTGTCCCAGTAAAATCTACATTTCAGATTACAATAAAACAGGACTTTTAACATTAAGTACACACATTGTAATTGTCCTTATAATGTTTCTTGCGGTTTGAAAAATCCAAATGTGCCAAGGCCTGTAACAAAATACACCCAAGTACAACACAGCTAAGCTATCAATATCAGCGGTCGAATGGGATGAACCAAAAAAGTGTTTAACATGTGTAGCATCAGCGAGTAACGCTTTGTCGCACACCTGGCTAAAGTGAAAGTTATGAAAGTTTAATTAATTCTGAGCACCCTAAAGGTCCTTGTTCGCTTTTGAAAATTTTATAGCAACAAAGTTTGAGCTTATCACAGACAAGTTAGATTAAAGATATCTTATCTACTACATTATTTTTATCATACATATATAGACATATTTGATGTGTCGTTTAGTTTTCTCTACATACATTTGTTCACAATTTTTATAACTAATTTAATAAATTCCCGACCTATCCTCTGTATCCACTTGACCTTTTGAATTGCCTAACAGAGTGTGCAAAATATTATTTAAAGTAGTGCTTGCTCTTAAATTAATATTGGAAAGGATTTTAGATAGTCCTTTTATATAAGTTTGGTAATCTTACATACTTTGTTTCTATTTGTTATCTAGCGATACATAGTAGTTACATTATTAAACCTCATTCTATGTATTTGTTTCCTAACTATATTCATAAACAAACCCATTGTATGCAGCAATTTCTTAAATAGTGCACAATTCTTTATTATAATTTTGAACTGAAAGAGGAAAATTAAGCAATCTCTGAACCAAAAAATTAAAATCCGCGAGTTTATGCTGCTTACAGTGATTGGAGTAATTATTTAGGAATATTTTAGTTCTAGTTTCCTTTGGAGTATCAAGAAACGGTAGATTACCATTTATCTCTATCTATAAGTAAATTTGATTGTCGGAAATTTAGAATTTAAAGCGCTACAAAGTTCTCAACGGTACAAGTTTCTGTATTAAGAATGGCAAAAACATTATTCACGTATATCATCCAAACTCTAACAGAATAAGGCAAATCGCGTTTTAATTTAATAGCTTACCTTCGTTTATTGCCAGTCTATTCATGGGTAAAGTTGAAACAAAATTAAGCTGCGATTTTCCTTATTGGAGTTTGCATTAGACACATCGATGATGTGCTTTGTAATGTTGAGAACTGTGTAGACGTTAAATTGTAAATTTCCGACAATCAAATTTACCTATGAGGTAAAGGCAAATGACAGTCTACCATTTCTTGATAGTAGGTAACCAGAAATGGTAGTAAACTAGATATAGATATTTATCGTAAAGAACCGATCACTAAAAGATCCATAACCAATACTTTAGGTCACTATAAGTAGCATAAACTCCCGACTTTTAATTTTTTTATTCACAGGTTGCTTAGTTTTTCTCTTTCAGTTTAAAGGTATAATAAAAAATTGCACGCTATTAAAGAAATTGCTGCATGCAATGGGTTTTCTGATGAACGTGTTATAAGTGGAGTTAGGAAACTAACGCGTAGGATGGGGGTTAAGAATGTAACTATATCAGATAATGCTAGAGAACAAATAGAAACAATGTAAGTGAGATTATCAAACTTTTACCAAATGACTACCTCAAATCCTATCATACTTATACAATAAGTTTGTCTAATTTTTTTCCAAAATGAATCAGTCGCTGATTCAGATAATAGATTGCAAACTGTTTTAGGCAACCCAAAAATCAAGTGGATAAGCGGAATAGGTCGAGAACTTATAAAATTAGTTGTAAACATATAGAGCAAACTAAACTCGCTTTAAAGAAAATTTATCTCATTTCATATACAAACGATGGGACAAGTTTGCCGTAACCTTACATATGTTTGATAAAAGTCATGTAATATATAAGGTATCTTTAATCAAACATATTCATAATAAGCACGAACTTGATTGTCTGTAGACTACTCAGAACAAGAACTCATTAGAGTTTCATAACTTTCGCTTTCACCAGATAAGTAACAAGGCGTTACTCTCTGATAATATATATATATATATATATATATATATATATATATATATATATATATATATATTATTATATATATATATATATATATATATATATATATATATATATATTAAAAATTTATTTAGTTCGTCCCAGTTAACAGCTGATATGATAGCTTAGTTATTGCAACGCGTTCAATGTTTTTTAATTTTTGTATGGTAGTATTTCGTCTGTTCGTTGCAGCATTAAATACTACATATCAATGTCACAGTTGTATTGTACCGGGTGTCCCAAATTCGTTGTAATTGCGGGGTATCTCGGTGGTTATAAAAGATAAAAACTTGCGGTTGTCGCGAACCTTTGCTACTTTTTTATAAAACTTAAGGTGGCGTAATCAAAAATTTTTGTAACTGTTTTAGTTTGGGAGATACAGGGCGATTTTGAAAAGTGTGTCGTTTTGGACCCCTCGATATCTCGGTTATCTTTAAAGATATCAAAAGATTTAAACGCTACCTTATACATTTTTTACGCCAAGTTCAGTGGTGTGATTAATTTTTTCGGGGTACCGTTTTTAAGATATGGGCCAAACTTATAATTTTTAAATGGAGCATCTTGTATTTTTAAGCTCAATAAATCCCTTTTTCTCATTTCAGTGATATATATCACTTGCCACTTTTCATTTTTTAAACATATTTTTTAAACATTTGATTCTTAAATGGAACACCTTATATATATTTGAAGTTTAATAAATTGTATTGCAATTCTATAAAAGTCATATATTGATCCAGCACTTGCTATATTTAGTAATTATTAATATATTGACTTTTATTTCTGTTTAATTATTAGGTATTAGTAGTGAAAAAAACGTAACAACAATAATTATACAAGTTATTATTATATGTATTTGTATTTTGTATTTTAGATTTAAATAAATAAGATAATAAAATCATGTGTATCTTACTTGCCCTTTACTTATATACCTAAGCTAGGTTTTGCTGGTTGTTTATAATTTGGAGGTGTTGATCAATTCCTAAGAAAAAAATAGGTGGCTATGCCAATCGAAATAAAAGATAGTTAAATCATAGTGTACATGTCATTATTAAATAATTACATATTTATTATCTCTAACGTTTTATTAATTTATTTTGCTATGGCAGATAATCAACCCTTTGAATATTATGAAAAGTACGATATGCTTAAATGCTATATAGCATGTAATGAAAATTCAGAAGAGGCTTCCGAATTATATTTTAATCGGTAAGATTGTTATAAAGTAAATATTATAATCATACAACAAAGAATCATACAACAAGGCAATTTTTTTACGAATTACATATAATTTATTAAATTTTGGTTCATTTATAAAACCCAGACAACATAAGTAAAGTTTAAAAGAAAATCAAGAAAATGAGGAAATTAACGTTTTGGCACATGTATCCGTAAATCCTCGAACCTCCTGCAGGAAAATCGAAGATAGTGTTGGGGTTTCAGAAACTAATGCACAGCGTATATTAAGAAAACATAGTTTTGTTCCTTATAAAGATCATGTAGTCCAACAACTGCTTCCAGGCGATTTTGAACGCCGCATGAATTTCTGCAACTGGTTCCTGCAAATGTGTCGCGAAAATGTTAATTTTGCAAGACAAGTAATTTGGTCTGATGAGGCTCACATAACAAGTGCAGGAATTTTTAATCGACACAACTCAAGATATCGGTCAAAAGAAAACAATTACTTAATTTTTCAACAGCAACAACAAGGTCGTTTTGGGTTCTCTGTTGCGTGCTTTGTTTTTGGAACAAAAATAAGGTATCAGTTTTTTGACGGAGGTTTGACATCTATTCGCTACCAGCAAATTTTAGAAAATAGGTTGCCCGAATTACTTGAAGACGTTCCACTAGCCCACAGAAATCAAGTTTATTTTCAGCAGGATGGAGCCCCCGCACGTAATGCACATATTATTAGACCATTTCTAGATGAGCATTTTCCCAATCGTTGGATAGGCACACGTGACCCTGTAAATTGGCCTCCAAGGTCACCGGACTTGTCCATTTTAGACTTTTTTATGGGGGCATATTCAAAACGAAATTTATTCAAGGAGGTATGATTCAATTACAAAATGCTACACACACGACCCTTAGGAATTTACAAAATAAACCCTTATATATATTAAATGCTTTAAATAGAATGTTTAAGGTTTGCCAAAAATGTGTAGAAGAAAATGGGAACCATTTTGAACGATTCAGAATATAGTGTTGTTTTTAATAATTAAGTTTAAGTCGTTTAGTTTAATTTCATTGTAAGATAATAAAGTTCCAAGAGTTGTAAGACAAATGTGTTGTGTAAGTAAGTAGCTGTATTGATAAAATTTGCTACATGTCTAACCTGCATGTAAACATTTTTTGAAAGTGCGCTCGACTAAGCTCCTGCGTACGGTCGTTTGACCGCAGAGCACTTGGATGCGTGGGGTTTTGGAGGGTTGCTACAATGGTGTTGACGTGGTTAGATAGCCACTAAAGGATAGGCGCCACAGGTTTTAGTCAGGAAAGGGAGAAAAGGAAAGAAAAAGGAAAAGAGGAGTAGAGTAGGGCAGGCCCTGTAAAACCTGAAACAGGTAGTGCTCCAAAAAAAGGAAACAATTTAAAAGAGAGACAAACTTTTACCCGAACAACCACACAGTAATCGTTTATTTAATTTAATTTAAACTCAAATTAATACTTGTCGAATAAATATCGAACGTAAACAAATATGATACTATGCTAGTTTTCCCCCAAAGTATTCATAACAATCTTAACTTACACAATAAATATAATTCAGCCCTGACGATGGCAAGTGGTGAGCCGTCGCAGATGCCCACAAAGAATAAAAAACTAAATGTATTTAGTTCGTTAATCGAACCCTAAATGTAAAAGAAAAGTTTCGTTAATTGTGCCGCTCCCGACGGTTGTAAGTACTTACAAATCGCAGCCGAAAGGGCGAAAGTAACCCATAAAGTGCGATCTAAAATAGATCCACAATGAAAATAGTAGTGCTTAAATATTTTGAAACAGCTTGCCTACGTTTCACAGAATAGAATTTAAATCCCCAATGATTTTAATTTCGGTTTCTTGAATTTTATTAAAAACATTAAGAAGTGGTATTAAATAGAAATATCCGGAGAGTCTGTTCAGTGCAAGGCATAGAATTGAAGCAAGACATTCAATAGTACAGAAATTTTATTACAGCAAAACCTGCTCTGAACAAAATTATCCGTAATGACAAATAATTAATATTAAGGAAAGACAAAGTACAGAAAAGTTACAGAAATTCTAAATTTGAATATAAATATATATACGGTTTCAACAATGACTGTAATTCATTTGACCTCGATATCTGTTCCACCCTGTATATAATGTATTTTAAAAACAGGAGCTTCAACGCGCACTACCGTGAAACAAAGTAGGTCAACGTCCCAGTGAATATAGGTGTGGTTTTTCTTTCTTTTGTATGTAGAAATTAATTACAAATTGAACAAATCAAACTCTAAATTATTCAACCACTTTAGCCTCCAGTAAAAGAATGTTATTATAAATGATAAATTTTTGTTACAAGTAAGTAATATAAGGTTAAACCCCCCAAATGTAACCTAACTCTGTGGTACTAATTTTAGCAATACACTGTTCATTACACAAATCCTGTGTATATTGAATAATAAAGAATTCTGACCTTTGATGAAGAATTACCAAACTGTAAATGCCCTTCGTGTTTCGAAGGTGGTAGTTACTTTGTGGAACCAAAACAGCTAATCAGTAATTAAAGCCAGCATTCCAGTAAGAATAGGTACGAAGGTGATCGGTAGTGCATTCCAATTTGCTAGTTATGTATATAAATGAAGAATAGCTGTTTATTTCGCCGGTATCAAGGCGCTGAAAGTGATACAAGTAAATACGTTGCTAATTACCTTATACAAGCATACCTCTTTTAGATGTTTAGAGCCGATAGCGATGATTTCGTTTCAACAGACCTATGTTATAAATTTAAGTAATCGTGCGAAAGTGCCTAAATGAAAGAATCGATTACTAAAAGTTGTCGAACATGTGTTAAACTTACCGGAGGATGTGAAGATTGAAAATTGCAATAATATCCGCTTGTAAAGCGTCAGTAAAGTTTTATACCAAAAACATTACATTATATGAAAAATTTTCCAAAGAAACGATGCTTAAACATCTTATAAACGGAAGGAAAAATTTTTCTTGCAGATCAACCTTCTCATCGGAAAATGGCGTGTTAAGAAAAGAAAGATTAGGAACAACGCCCTAACAAAAGCAATATTGCCAAACTATTAAAATTATTCAAACTAGATAAGAATGTTAAAACCAAATTATGATAAATAAATTTTACAGATATCCCATTGTTGTCTTTTAAAACAAGATTCCTTTTCAAAACTTTATTAAATGACCATAAATTGTAGAGATGGCGCAACTTATATCTATAAAGGAATAAAAAAAAAGATGTGTACGTTAAATAAATTAGTTTAACTGTAGAGATGCGAAAAATAATTTTGAGGTACGCAATTAAAACATTCCACCAACGAATAAGGAAATATTAATATTTAGATCTAACTAATTAGTTCATTCATTAGATAAAGTAAAGGAAATTATCGAAAATACACGTTATTCGCGATAAACACGTAACAAATTAATTAAAAATATGTAGAATGTTTCAGTTAAGAACCATATGTCGGTATATTTTAAAATGTTTGATCAATATGGTTAATAAAGAAAAAGTGGCAAGTGATATATATCAGTGAAATGAGAAAATAAAATGGTTTATTGAGCTTAAAAATACAGGTGTCCCATTTAAAAATTATATGTTTGGCCCATATCTTAAAAACGGTACCTCCAGAAAAAATTGAGCACGGACACCGGTACATTACTCATTTTATCAAAAGGTGTTCAGCTCATACTGAAAATATCATTCGAAATAAAAATTGAGTACATATCTGAGCAAGAATTAGATTTTCAATTATATTGCTCCTAATAGTAACGAAATTTATGTATATTACGTTTTCTTGCATGACTTTCATACAATGCTAATGCTAAAGGTGTGGATCATATACCCACAACTTTTGAGTTTTTAAATTAAATTTACGTAAATATCTAATATAAATCTAATTGTTTAAGGATATATGATATCTATTTTCAATGCCACTACTATTTAATTTTCTGAAATAACGTCAGGATAGAGTATTGCTTAACAATGTTGTTATTTCGAAATATTCCACAAATGTGAATATGGGTAATTAAAATTCATTGGTTTTATTTTAATATTATGTAACAGACACTGCTCTGAATTATGTGCTAGCATCATTAATTTCAAACCATGATTTACTGATGAAAAGCTTTGTAGGAATGTCCTCTTGCTAAAACCACGATTACTCATTCTGTATTATCTCATTCGTTTTCTAGCGCCTTTTTGGTATATTACCAAGTATAAAGGAAATAACTCTTTGTTATTCATAAAATCAAATAACATTGCAATTTCCCCCTTTTTTCGGAATTTCAATTTCCATGTAGCAATGTAAAGTAAATTTGTAAACGACGTGATGAATTACTCTTTAGAAATATTATATTGATGTGCCATTTTTGGTTACATAAATGTAATTATGCACATTTGGCTTAAGCTAGGAACTTGATTCACAACTAACGAACCATAATTTTGTCCTGGTGGACTAAGAACTTTCTCATAATCTTCAACTTCATGCAACATAGTTTATAGTAGAATTATTTTTATTGAATTAAAATTAGTCAGAACTTCTGTGAAAACAATTTTCAAATAACTGAAATATTCAGTGTCTGTTGAAATGTCAATTACCCTTATTTTAATTACTCTTGTGTACATGTTATATCGGTAATGGATGTAACTATGATTCATGAACAGGTGACTACGTTAAGAGCTTGTGCTGTACATTAGACATAAGCAGTAAAACATTTATCAACTACATGTTTATTTATATGCGATGCATACAATATTTAAATATATTCTAATTATATACGTCTAAAAGCAAAAAATGGTTTCCTAGCGCGCAGTTAAACTAAATATTTAGGTCCTTTAATCGATATTTCGTTTGCAATGGAATTTAAATTGTGTTTTGGAATATTATATCCAATGTAGTTTAATAATACATACATGCATACCAATCTCGTCATTTCCTTATGGTGTGTGTTCCTAATTTACGTATCGTTAACAAATTACCTCCACATCGTCCTATCTTTGAATATTTCTTTCGCGTTCTCAAGATGCACTGATTCTGACACGTCCCTTTATTTCTAAAACTACTTATCTTTCTTTTGTTAATCACGCTTTCTACTGCCAACTATTCACAATTTTCCCCTAGTTTTAGCCACACAGTAAAAAGTGACCAGTTCTATGACATTTTAATCAAGTATGTAAATCAGCATTTTCTTCTGATTCCAATAATCGATTCTATATGTTTCTAGCTTTATTTTTACCATATACATGATTTTCGTACGTTTGACAATAATTCTGGAAACGCTAAAATGCTGCATTAAATGTCATTATGGAGTCTTGCGATATTGCATGTCCTCTTAGTATAATAAAATAACCTTTTTGGCTTCTCAGATTAAACCATACACAATGTTGATGTCTAGTTTTATATTGTTCAAAAAATATGTTGGATCTATCACAACTGAAACATCCGATACTTTTGGCGGCTTAATTTAAAAAATACACAACATTATCAGTGCAACATGTGAGCGTCCAAGTATTTTTATTATGTGCAATCAAGTGTATATTTTCCCTTTATTACGTTGGTTAAAGAAACACCCATTCACATATAAATCTCTTTTTTGTTTTATATGAGCGACCTACCACGAAATTTTTGGCGAATTTCGTAGTATTCTAACCATTTTTTAAAGCATTATCTTTAATCTGTTTTCAATAAGTATTTCGGTTAATATTCACTTTCGTTAATACAATTAGATCTTATGGACTGTTTGTATATTTATTTTAAGCAATACACGTTCTTTTTGCTAAATAAGCAACTATTGTTACTAATATTTGAATGCTATATATCCTAAAATTTAAATCGCGTCGTGTATTTAGGGTATCACCGATTCATTTTTACCATCCTACCTACCTACCTGCATATATAGATATGTAGATATAGGTGGTTATGCAGTCGACATTTTCTTACTAACGCCAGTTCGACCTATTTCGCCAAGATCAACCATGATGAATGCGTGTGCGTCTGCGGCTGGGCCTGTGTTTTTCACCGTCTCAGTCTCCGTCACCGTCTCCGTCTCCGTCTGTCTGTCTCCGTCTCCGTCTCGTTCTCCGTCTCCTCTTCTTCTCCGTCTCCGTCTCCGTCTGTCTCCGTCTCCGTCTGTCTCCGTCTGTCCTGTCTCCGTCTCTGTCTCCGTCTCGTCTCCGTCTGTCTCGTCTCCGTCTGTCTCGTCTCCGTCTGTCTCCGTCTCCGTCTCCGTTTCTCCGTCTCCGTCTGTCTGCGTTCTGCGTCTGCGTCTGCGTCTGCGTCTGCGTCTGCGTCTCGCGTCTGCGTCTGCGTCTGCGTCTGCGTCTGCTCTGCGTCTGCGTCTGCGTTTCTGCGTCTGCGTCTGCGTCTGCGTCTGCGTCTTCTCTTCTCTTCTGCTTGCTTCTGCTTCTGCTTCTCTTCTCTTCTTTCTGCTTCTGTTTGTCTTCTGTCTTCTGCTTCTTTCTCGCTTCTCTGCTTCTGTCTTCTTCTTCTCTGTCTCGTTTCTGCTTTCTCTATGCGTCTGCGTTTGTTCATTTCTTCTTCTGTTCTAATGTAATCTGTTTCTGCTATCTGTCTTCTGTCTTCTGCTTACATATTCTTCTTATCTTCTCTTCTGTTACTGTCTTGCTGACTTTCTAATTTCTGTTTCTTGCTTATTTCATCTTTGCTATCTTCTTATTAATTTCTTATTTGGTATTTCTGTTCTTATTGCTATTACTCTGTATGTATTCTATCTTCTGATTTCTAACTGTTTTCTATAATTCTGATTATTCTTGTTCTTATGTTTCATTTCTTTTATGTCTCTCTATTCTCTTTATTGATTCTTATCTGTTCTGTTCTTATCTCGTGGTCTTATATTATCAATGTATCTTTAATTTCTGATTATCTTAATTTATTTCTGTTCTTACAAGTTTTATTTATCTTGCTTCTTGTTACTGTTCTATTGTTTACTGTCTTCTGACTTCTTTTATTTGCTTGCTGTATTCTTGTCTGTACTTTGCATCTGATCTTGTTCTTTCTAATTCTATTACTGCGATCTGTGATCTGTGTTCGTCTTATGTCTTCTGATATTCTGTGTATCTTGTCTCTTATTATACATTGTCTTCATCATTTCTTCTGTTCTGTTTATTCTCTTCATTCTATTTATATCTGTTTGTTTGTTTGTTCTGTTTTTCTCTCTTGTATCTGTCATTCTGCTATCTATTTTTTGTTTATCTCAGCTTTCTATTCTGTTATGATTCTTTATAATTATTTTACTTTCTTTCTTTCTGTATGTTCTGTTTTTTCTAATTTTCTACTTCTGCTTCTGCTTCTTTGCTTCTTTCTATTCTGTTTGCTTTTATTCTGCTTTTTCTGTTCTGCTATTTAGTTCTGCTTTGTTTACTTCTGCTTCTAGTTTTCTGCTTCTAAGTTTACTTGCTTCTGTTTGTTCTGTTCTGCTTCTTTATTCTGTATTCTGTTCTACTTCTGCTTCTGTTCTGCTTCTGCTTCTTTGCTTCTGTTTCTGCTTCTGTCATCTGCTCTTGCTGTGTGCGTCTCTGCGTCTGCATCTCGCCTGCGTCTGAGTGTCGCCTGCTTCTGCGTCTCTGATCTCTCTTCTTCTTTTCTTCTTTCTTCTTTCTTCTTTTCTTTCTTTCTTCTTTCTTTCTTCTATCTTCTCTCCCTCTCCCTCTCTCCTCTCCCTCTTTCTTCTCCCTCTTCTTCTTTTCTTCTATCTTCTTTCTTTCTCTTCTTCTCTCCCTTCTTTTCTCTCTTTTCTTTTATTTTTCTTCTTTTATTCTCTTTTCCCTCTTTTTTCTCTTCTTTTTCTCCTCTTTTCTTCTCTCTTCTTCTTTTTTTTTCTCCCTCTTCTTGTTTTTTTTTTTTTCTCTTCTTTTTTCTTCTTTTCTTTTATCTTCTTTTTTCTTTTTTTTCTTCTTTTCTCTCTTTTTTTTTTCTTCTTCTTCTTTTCTTTTCTTCTCTCTCTCTTCTTTCTCTCTTTTCTTCTTTTTTTTTTTTTTTCTTTTTTTTTTTTTTTTTTTTTTCTTTTTTTTTCTCTTTTTTTTCCTTTTTCTTCTTTTCTTTTTTTTTTTTTCTTCTTTTTTTTTTTTTTTTTCTTCTGTTGTTTTTTTTTTTTTTTTTTTTTTTTTTTTTTTCTTTTTTTTTCTTTTTTTTTTTTTTTTTTTTTTTTTTTTTTTTTTTCTTCTTTTTTTTTTTTTTTTTTTTTTTTTTTTTTTTTTTTTTTTTTTTTTTTTTTTTTTTTTTTTTTTTTTTTTTTTTTTTTTTTTTTTTTTTCTTCTTTTTTTTTCTTTTTTTTTTTTTTTTTTTTTTTTTTTTTTTTTTTTTTTTTTTTTTTTTTTTTTTTTTTTCTTTGTTTTTTTATTTTTTAATGCAGGTACTAATCGTGCCGATAAGATAATACGTACGTATTCATTTTTAAATTTCAACGAGTTTAGTGACCCGTACATACCACCAAATCTGTTTTGCCAAAACTTCTACTAATTACAGAGAGTAATTAGAAACATATTATTCCCTAATACTTAGTGTAAATAAATCGCTAGTTAATCAACAAGGACCCTGTAGAAATTATTTAGTTTCTTTTAACTCTTCGGTTGTAAATAGTAGACCGTAAAGGTTATATTTTATAATACTTATAACATTTATACCATTTAAATTCTGTATAAAAGAATCCCTTTAAAAATTTTGATGTTTCTAGTCCAAAACAATATAAAAGCGTTACCCTTGTTGTCATATCGGCACACACCCGCTATTGGAAGATTCTTATTTATTTTAAATGTATTAGTTTAACTAAAATTGCAACAACATAAATAAAGATTATTCCTTTGAAAATACTTTAAATACTTTGCTAACCTATTTTCCGAACCTAAAAGAAACTTCTGCAAAGTACATCACCAAATTGGACCGAAATAAAAACAATTTTTATTTTCTTTGTTTTGTTTGGCAAATTAACTACAAGTTCAGAAGCAAAAATATAATAATATTTTGTAGCAACCATGGGTCTAAGTCTGTTACTGAGATATAGAATGTTAAAGTGAAAAAATAAAACAGATTAATGTCAATAGATCACTATTTTATAGATAATGACTTGAAAATTGGGTTTGAAGTAGTTTTAGAAAACAAGAATATGTGGGATATTTGAGTTAACTGGTAGATGTCCACATTGCCATATTAGTGTGAATTCAGCTTCATTGATTGAAAGTATTAGTTATCACATTGTTGTATACTTTCTATTACAACTTTTGTGTGATTTTCAGGTCTTTTGGTGACTTTTGGGTGCGCTATTCAATTTTTGCAAATTTGGTCCTCTTGGTTGATTAAAGTGAACGGTTTACGAGTTGTTTGTAATTTCATCAATGTCAATTAAATACCGCTCAAATTTAGTAAGTGGGCCGTGGACTAAAAGTCATAGTTGTCAAAAGTTTATTAAGTTAAACAAAGTATTAATTAACAAATAAGTTAGTTGATTAAATGTTCAATTGTTACCGTTGACTGCTATTGTTACGAATTCTTTTCATGGTAGACTCACGTACGTTAAAAAATAATTGCGGATAATTTTTTATTAAATTAGAGCAATCAAACTATTATTTCTAAATCGCATTTTGGTTTTGTGCCTAAGTCATCTACTCAAAAAGCAATGTTTCACTCCATATCTAATGTTTTGGATCAAATTGCAAATCATACCTAAGTAGTTGGTATATATTTTGATTTTCAAAGCGTTGACATTTTGAATCACAAAGTGCTTTTACAGCTTGAAGAATGCGGTTAGATAAAGTGCAAACTATAAACTCTTACTTGGACCGAATTTGAGAGTCTGTGTTGATCTTGATAATAACGTTATTAGCTTTTATTCAAAATCTATTGTGAACCAATGTTAGGATCAATATTGGGACCTCCTTTCCTTGTTATATTCTAATGATTTATGTAAAGCCTAAATACAATCTACCTATCAATTACGACACATTTTGTATTGTTCAGGCTCAATATTCAACGTTATCACAATCAGCTTCATGCGTTATATATAACATGGTTAAATGGTGTGAAAATAACTTATTAAAGTTAAATGAAGAAAAAACAGGAGTAATTATGTTTGATGATAAATTAGATAGATCATTTATGTGCGATTGAAAAATAAATCCATACCTCAACAAGAAGCAATCAATGTCTAGGCATTACACTGGATAATCAGTTGAAGTGGTTTAACTGTAGCAGTCAGTTGCGAAAGAAATTAAGTTCAATTTGTTACTTAATAAGACATTTGAAATCACAAGTATCTATTGATGTAATAAAGACGTTTTATTTTTGTAATGTCCAATCCATTCTACTTTACGGTATTATGTTTTGGGGCTCAAGTGCAAAGATGTTTAAAATATGTTTTTGTTACACAAAAACAAATTATTAAAGGATTTGTGTACAACCATGCCGTCAGCTAAAATTATTTCTTACAAAAAATATTAACGGTTCCATCTTTATACATATACCCTTTAGTTATGTTTGTGAAAAAGAACTCAAACCTTTTTGTTAGAAATTCTTCAAACTACCACGTTTTGACTACACGCAATTGTAATAATTTCAGTATTCCTTTACACAGAACGTCTAGATGTGAAAAAGGGCCATATTATTCCTGTATAAAAGCATTTAATTCACTAACGGTGGCGATTAAAGCTATAGCAGATGAAAATAAATTTAAACACACTGTCAAACAACATCTGATCTCTAATTGCCCATATAATGTAAATGATTTCTACAAATAACCAATTTCTTTTCATTTTTGTATATTGACAATGGCCATGTTCACTTTGTATGAATTACGATGACAATAAATGATTATTATTCTTATTATTATTATTATTATTATTATTATTATTATTATTATTATTATTATTATTATTAAAACTTCGTTGCTGGAGATGTTGGATGTTCGTAATTGGCACCGAATACACCATGTCTTTTAAACGAAAAACAAAATCCATAGGGTTCAGATCCGGTAAACGTGCAGGCCAAGAACGGTCCTCCACGTCAATCAGTTTGCATTAAAGTTTGATTCAATGACCGTAGCAGTGAGTGCAAAATGAGAGACGCACCATTGTGCAAACACATCCGATAACATCAGATGGACATCTTTTATTAACCCAGGTAAATCATTATCCAAAAATTGGTGTATGAATTACAATTTAAACGTTGTGGCAAAAGAAATCCAATTAAATTTTGCCAATAATACCAGCCCATACATTCACATAATTACTGTTGATGCTTATTCAATGAAAATATTTTGATAATCGTAGTAATGATTGTTATGGAAGTTAAAAGTTCCGTTTCTGGCGAAACCTGCCTCATCAGTGAATGAGATAATCGATGGATAATTTCGGCCATTATTGCACTTTTCTAGAAACCAACGTGAAAAGTTCACTCATGCTTGAAAATCATTAATGGTCAAAGCTTGTATCTTTCGATAATTGAAATGTCGCAAGAGCTCCGTTTTAATAAACCTACATATCGTAGACTGATTTGAATTATTTTCTCTTGCCAATTGATGAGAGCTTGTTGTGGGATCAGCATCAATTGCATCCTGTTACACGTCCAAACCGCACTAGGCGTCGTGTATGCTTACTAATGTAAGCGGGTTGCCAAGCCAGCTAACGGAGATGGGCGTGGTCGAAATAATAAGTAAAATGAATGATTAATACGCTCAAACACTTTACACCGATATTCAAACAGCTCAGTCCGGGAAGATATGTCTCTAGGCGCCACCACAATCGAAACTTTGCTAAAATAATTGTCTTAAGCTGGATGTTAATTAACCCTACCTTATTGTGGAAAGTAGGATTGTGCTTACTCAGTAAACTCTCACGAGGGTTCTAAAACAAACACTCGTCCAAACAATTCAACTCAAACTCAAATATATTTAGTACTACCCAGGTTATTAAAAACTTTTGAATACACCTCGTATACCAAAACTTCCAAAAAAATTTATCACTCAAATTTAACTGCATTCACGTAACCAACAGTTATATTTTCTACGTATCCCTCGTATACATATAAAGTTAAATTTCTACTTATTAATGAATAAATATTTCTTCATTCAATGATCGATAATTAATTTTTAAAATTCTAATCAAAAGCAATGTCATCGGCTTAATAATTGTTACTCAATATAATAGTGATAAAGTGCTGCAAAACAGTCAAACGAGAATAATCTTGAAGGTTTAATATTCTAACATGAACGATATCTTTAAATTTAATTTAATTTTATAATACTTCTGAATCGTATGACATTCGTAAATATAGTTCTCAAAACTCATCTCTAGTTATACTTAATGAAATTTTAATTAACAGCTGATCCGTCATTAGTGTACTGCGTTAATGAAACTAACATGAAAATTTTGCAATCAACCTGGCAAATATAACCTTTCAGGTTGTTCATTAATCTTAAAATCCAAAATATGCAAAGTTTACATTTAACTTGTCAAAAAACTAGGTCACCAATTAAGTAAACGTCACAAATGTATCTCATAACTGGCTAAATAAACAACAAAATAAAAGTTAACGATAAATATATATTGTCCTGCACAAAATAATAAACAAATGTTTACATACACAACAGCGTGGTTGATAAACCACCGTCAATACCAATTTGCTTTCTGCAAAATTCTTAATACTAAAACACCCAATACAACATAACTCGAGACCGATTATCTTTTCCTTCAACAATAATTAATTAATAAACATTACGCAAATTACAACTAAACAAAAGATAATCGTGCTTTACTAAATTTTCAAGGTTCTTAAATATAATTCTTACTTAAAATTGTCCATTAATCCTTCGCTTTTCTTTCTTCTTTCTTCCCGTAAATCAATTATTTGTAGTCCATTTGTATCTTAAATTGCCTGAAGGCACATAACAAGTACTTCACAATTTCACAAACTTATTCCTTTCTGCACTCGCGAATAGTCCAACTATACGAGGTTATTACTCCAATAAACCGTAATAAACTATAACATTTGGTTGCCTCTTAAAATTTCTCGCAACCTTTAGGACAATTAGTCCTTCCTTAAACAAATAAACTTTTAATGTCAATAAAATTACCTTAACATTGGCTTAATTTATTACGAAAATTTCGTTTACTTAAAGGTGGTCCCATAAATAATTTTAACTAAATATCGTTACAAGAACACCGCTGCACTCAACACTATAACGTAAAACTGTTATCTTTTATAAATCTGCTTACGCACTTTTTTTCTTGAAAATAAACAAACTGATTTTATCTTCAATCTCAATTTATTAATTGTTTTATTTATGAATGTCTTATACGATTCATCCCCTTTCGGGTTACGCAGTTGTTTAAACAATGACTGCCTTCAATATTATTCACAAATATAACTCCAACAACCCATTCTGATTTCATCACCTCGCGCGGTCTCTCCGAGCTCTCACCAAAAGCAAAAAACAACCCTCGTCAATCTCTGACTTTCCTATTTATACCTTCAGCCATCCATCTTTAAACATGTCTTCCTTCCGCTATATTCCCAATGGTATTCATTCAAAATTTCTTAGTCCGACTGATGCTACCATCTGTACAACACGCTCATAACTACAATACATCGCCATATTTGTTTTTACCTTGCAAATTTTTCAATTACTTTATGAAGAAAGCCATTTTCGTCATCACATTCATTCAGTAGCCACTCTGGACCATTACACAACTTTCAACGTTTATCTCCACATGCGCTCGATCTCCTTCCGCAACATTTGCAAAAATAAGTACAGTCTAAGGTCTCAAATCCCATATACATACTATTCTCAAAACTTATTGCACAACATTACGAAAACTTTCTAAATTAACACTTAAACATACCCAATCTTTCTCTACATATTTTCTAAAACATTCTACACTTATACCTTACATCTTCTGGCAAGATTACTCCTTTATCCACCAACATTCCATTTCTTATAAGTAGACAGTAGCAATACAGTAGCAAACATTATCGTCCCATCGACAAATTTCTCTTCACATTTACATTCATCAGAATCTATTTATTCCAACACCAAAGTCTCTATAACATTCAAATACACGTATCTACATACTGAATAATATTTCTCCTAAATTTCCAGTGGCGTATCCCACCACTACATTACATATACTTTTTTCGTTCAACTTATGTTAAATATACACTTAAGCAAAACTTTTTGGTTCACGTTGTATATATATATATATATATATATATATATATTATATATATATATATATATATATATATAATTATACAAGTTATTTAAGTGTAAATACCTAGCATTATAAACAATAGGAATAATTACGTCTAAAACCCATACAGGTACATTGCTAATATGGCAGCAATTGGTGATCAACCTAATAGTGAACAACTTTACAATTAAATTGAGCTAGACCGAGGCAAATTAAAGTAAAACTTTAATTACAATCTAATTCAAAAAATTGTCAACGTGAAAATCACGCAACAAAAGATAAGATTAAAGTGTACGACCTTTTATCGAATCAAAGAAATGAAACCGCGTTTGAAAGAACACATTTTGTTTAATAAAGCTTTAAAATGTACTTTTTGCGTACTATTCTAATTTTGCAAAAATTTGCCCATATGGCCATATTTGAAAATTTTATAGAAAATTAATAATAAAATTGGTTTTATAAACGATATTTATCGATTGAAATATATTTATATGTATTTGGGTATCTAAGTTCTATAAAATTATCAGATGAGAAATTCACATTGGATTTAGCAAATTACCCAGAGATCTATGTTAATTAAAACGTTAAATAAAAATAAGGGAAGTAAAGATTTACGAAGACCATATTAATGATGCTTTGATTTATGATTCGAGATTTTGTGTATAAATATGCTGAAGAAGGTGACATGCATGAAAGAAATTTAGGGGTAAAAACAAAATAATCTTCATTCAACATTGACGCGGAACTGTTGATGGCATTTTCACATAGCCATTTTGAATTTGTAAAATTTTATAATAATTATAATTTCAATTTTTCGCTATCAGTTAACAAATAATAAAGTCATTTAAATCTGTTAGTGATCGTATATAAAATTTAAAAGGGCATAAATGTTACATAAAGGATCTGACCAAAATTATAAATATTGAGTGATACATTCAATGTAAAATGTGAATATTTGTGCTAAATTTAAATGCATACCAAAATGCTTAATTACTGCAGTGGTATTTCAAAAATGTTGCAATAATTACAAAAACGGATTTCTTAGTTAATAGAGCCCTGTAGTTAAAGTATGTAAAGTGGCGTCACATCGATGAGCATCACAAGGTAAATAAAATTTTATTATATCGTGAATCAGCATGAAATTTGTGCAAGGAAATCTATATTATTTAGAGTACGGTCGATCGTAGTTTAATTACTAAGATAAATGGTCGACTATTAAAAAAATAAGTTTAGATCATCGAGTATACTTACTGCTTATTCCTGGACCGCAGTTAGTGGTGTGCGAATAGTGACCAGAGAGTTTATATCATATGGATATAAATACAGTAATTGGAACATTTATTAACAATTAAATTGATAATTAACGGTTGATCACAAGTATAAATTTGAGTTTTACGGTATACGTACAAGTATGTATATCCAGTATTATAGTGAATGGTGTTTATATTGTAACAATTCCATTTTGTTTTTAATAAGGTATTCTTTGATGTATTGTTAATAATCATAAGACAGATAGCCAACAGAGACATAGGTACTTTTGAGTTCCTGATTGTATTCTTAAAATTTATAAATAGGTGTGTGAAATAAGTTACATTTAAATTGAGAGTCGACTAAATTCAAATCGTAAGTCCAGAATTATCGTTATAGACTAAGCTTACTTTGCCTTAAAATATTTAAGTCAAGGTATAACTTCAGATTATAAAAGGAAATTATATTTAAATTCAACAATTTTATTTGATTAAGTAATCACAGTCAGTTAATTAGTTATTACTATTTTGCATACTTGTTATAGTGATAAACAAGTTACCTGCATCGACTTCTGTCAAACTTCCTTAAGCAGAGAAAGCCTTATTACATTAGTTTGTATATTAATTATTAATTACAAATTAATCTAGTTACTCACCTTAATTCAAAATTAAATTAATTCATATGATTTAGAGGCTAGAGATCAATTTAATAAAATGTATAAGGTTAAACAGAACTTTATATAAACAGATAGATTTGAGTAATGTTATAACATCGGAGGATTTTGGAAATAAATTTAAGAGACTGCTTTAGTTTAAGGTTATTAAATTATCCATAAATTAAATACTTATTAACAATATTATGGGGGGTCGTATGACTATCCTGCCAATGTTAATTTGTTGAAGTTTATGTTTCTTTGTTGAAAGAGCTGTAATAGAAACATTTTGTTTGAGTATTTTCCGAAAATCCCAGGTCAAATTGTGCACCTTAACTTCCCCACATGCTGGGTTGTCTGGGTCTTCCTCTGCTTCGTACTCGTCTTCTAACTGCTTCTTCGCCGAAGTAAAGGTTTACTGGCATTTTCCAATTCGTCTATAGCTCTATGAGCGTCTTAGATTCCCTGAACAGTGCCTAGCTTTGTTATAACTTTACATCTGGCTTTGTATCCGAAATTGAAACAAGCTATACACCAAACTCAAGTGTATTCCGAATGACAAGTGCCCTTTTCGGAATCATTTTATTGTACAACTTGCTTAGATTTTGTGTACCACCATGTAAACATTTCTTCAGAAGTTCTCGATAGGCCAGGTCTTTAAAAATAGGCTTTATATTGGACAATACAGTAACAGTTATTATAATTTTTTATGAACGAATAAGTTCAAGGTAAATATGTAATTAAAATTATTATTAATTTTATTAAACACATAAATAAAAAGTTTACCTCAGTACGATTTGAACCTACAATGTACTTGTAGTACTACCACGACGCTAGGTTCAAGCCCCAATCGATGTAAATTTTGTCTTTATGTATTAGAACTGATGTAAATTCTAAATATAATGAGATTACAATCAAATTACTTATATTAATGGAATGTGAGCCTGCAATATCGCAAGATTCACATTAAAACTTCACTAATATTAAATTATTATAAGTTTTGTTATGAACGAATAAGTTCAAAGGTAAATATGTAATTAAAATTATTATTAATTTTATTAAATACATAAATAAAAGTTTACCTCAGTAGGATTTGAACCTACGACCTGTTTGCTAAGTACATGTACCAACTAAATTCAAGCAATCGATGTAAATTTTGTCTTTATGTATGTAGAACTGATGTAAATTTTAAATATAAGTAATTTGATTATCTCATTATATCAAAATCTACACATGTCAACAGGTCAATAGAAAACAAACAGTTGCTTAGTCAGATTGTGTCAATTCAAGCATATTACGTTTGATCTCAGTTCTAAAGATGGTTTCTTTGATTAGAGATTTTTTATTGTAAACCAATTTTACCATATAAGTCAGACTTAAACCAATGAATATTTGAGGATGGATCCATACTACGCTAGCCATTCTTAAGACCCTGAAGCTATCTTTGATCAAAATTATCTGCCTTAGCTCAAATACCGTCATTTTGTAGGCGATTTCGTTTTGTAAAGTCATAGCCTTTACCAATTTTTTCTGTTATAATTAATTATTTGTTAATTAATCCTGTGTTAATCAAATTTTGTAGAAATCATCAAATAATGAATCTTATATCTCCTCAACGTTAATTTCAAAACATCTATGTCAGAGTTTGACTTTCAATCTGACCTGAAGACTTCTGCGAACCTTTGTTAGGAATCTCTGTAAAATCGAGACAGTACCGTATTGCTGCTTGTGTCTCGTTGTCAATCATCGTGCCGGTCCGTTATTGTCGACTTGTGCTTGCGTGTCATTACCATTTGCTCGTTAATGTC
The DNA here is from genome assembly GCA_036346205.1 of Vesta saturnalis. NCBI lineage: Eukaryota > Metazoa > Arthropoda > Insecta > Coleoptera > Lampyridae > Vesta > Vesta saturnalis. Next base: position 254,672 of record JARFJB010002269.1, on the reverse strand, counting down.
CTGTTTACATCTGCTTGAACGCAGATCCGTTCTTAGCTATGCGCGTCGATCCGTTACCGACGCTAAATTCTGACGCGCGTCTGTTCTTAGTATCTTCTACTGCAATAAATGAAGTTTTTAGTTATCCTGCACCACCGTGATAGATATTAAACGCGACGCCGATTTGAATATCATCTATGTACAACGTGGCCTAGAGCTGCTGAATCTAGGCTGTGATAAGTCAATATGCACAACCTTACATACGCCGATTGAACGATGTTATGCCGGGCTAAAAGTCCATTGTCATCTTTCATTTACTCCATTGAATAGAATACTTTAAATTCTGTCAAAGATACTCACAGCGCAACAGGTTCGTCGCAGATTCTTGTAAAGGATATTCAGCTACACATAGCACAAAAATCTACAAATACGCACTAGTCAGATAATTAAAGTAAGCAGATTGTCTGCAACCAAATAGTTAGATCATTTGACCATCGTTTATTAAAAGAAACTGCAAGTCGTGTAAACGCGATAATAATACTTATTAACTACTACAGTAAACAACGCAGTCTAACTATTGCAGGAGATCAGAAATAACATTAGATTATTCCATTTTAAACAATTGGGATAACTGTTTAAGGTTACGTAGTTATAAATCTCGTGTAGTAAGAAAATTTGTATCTACGCGAAATGAAGTGATATAGTAAAACCGTTTTCATTTGAAAAATTAAAATATTTAAAATTCTTCTGGTATAAATGAACGACCAACGTTATCTTCTACACGTGTTTTGATATCTCGTAACAGTATTGTAATATTTCCGCTTGAAAAAAACAGGGCGGCTTTAGAAATAATAATTTATTTCTTTTGACATAGTTTTAATTAAGATTAACACAGGACGTAATGGTCATTCAAACGTAACACCACTATTAACGATATTTTCACAGAAATGTAGCGGACAGAATAAGCAAAGATCACGACTATTCAAGTACCAGGATGAGGACCGTAAAAGTGTAGAAGTAACATTATTATTTATTTTAATTTCATGTACGTATGTAGTTTTTAAGTTGAGATAATTATTATTGTAAAAAAAATAGGCAAATATACATTTAAACCATTATAAGTCTCTGGTTCAGTGTGGCAAAGTTAACAAAGTGAGCAAACCGATATCATATAAGCGAAACATTCTTGCAAGTATGAGTTAGTTCGAGGCAAATAAGTTATTTTCTTAAGAAATGTTACATTTATATTATCACTATCACCATGGCTTCTGCTTTAGAATAGAAAACGTTCGTTATGCTAGTAACAAAGTTTAAGTACCTCAAAATGGTCACAATTTACTCAGTTAAATCCACATTCTCTTCTCTTTACACTTATTTGTCCTCATACACCGGATCAGTTAACACATTTCAATCGATCAGTACTTTTCACTCTTAAGACATATATAAAATAAATTTACATTTTAACGTTATCTGTGGAATTATATTTGAAAAAATTAATGATATTAAATACGAATTCCATGAAGTAAGGAAGAATGTAAATTTAATTTAATTCAAAATCTTTGTTAAAGGAACAAACCAAACTATACAAGAATCTTATGATTTAGAGGAGGCAGCAAATCAAAATGTATGGTTTAACAGAATACTTAAAGAAAAGATGATACGTTCTTACATTAACCTGTTTTCTACAACTAAAAATTCGATAACTCAGAAGATAAATTGTTAATTATTCTTATAGAAGGTAATTAAAATGCTCAAAGAAAATGGCTTAAGTAAGAAGCTAACATGTGGTTTCGAATTAAACAGCACCATCGACATAAAACAAACATAATTCAGAACAATTCTATAATTTACACATGATTTATAAACTTACCAAATACCCAATATAACAAGAATTACAATTTCTTAGCAAATGTTTTAAGTGTTCTTTTTCATATATTCACTAACAAAATTAACGAGAATCTTGCATTAAGCGAAACGAATTCTGCAAATGATCATAATAATTACGTTATATCGAACTTCAAATTGCTAATTTACTTAATGAGTTTTCCTGAAAAAGGTAAAATGTTGAAAATGTAAACTGTCACCATTATCACACATAATTAAATACTTACCTTTTTGGGTTTTGAATGGTGTATTTTAAATTATACTATCTAAACGTTTCGATAACACTTACAGTTATTTTCGTCAGTAGTAATATCTATTAAAATTGTTAACGATGTTGTAAACAAATTTGTCAAAATTGAAAAATTAAAACATAAACATATTAATATTACAGTTCGAAAACGTGTAATTTTTAATCTTAATCTTAATTTCAACTACCTATGTTAAATTATAGTGCTGTGGTAATTTAACATATAATTGGAAAACATTTGCTTCAAGGTCTAGGAAAAACACAGCAAAAATCTAGACATACCAAAAGTCAAAATAGAATCAAAATCAAGGCGTTTATTATGCCTTTTAATTATAATAATAATAATAATAATAATAATAATAATAATAATAATAATAATAATAATAATAATAATAATAATAAATATTTATTATGTGAACGTGTTGGTACACTTACACTCGTCGGGTTTAGTAACACTTAATACAAGAATAACACATACTATTACAATAACTTACAAACACAGTACACTAGACCTACAGTATAAACTTACATTTCATCAAAAGAGTAAAATGCATTAAAAATTAAAAACTCTTTAATTTTAGTTTTAAATTCAGAGCAAGGTAAACATTTAGTGTGACTAGGAAGTCGATTATATAAGAATTGCGATAGATAGACAGGTCCATTTTGACTTTTTATAAGATGCCAAAACCTATTTAAACGGAGATTTTCTTCTTGTCTATTAATATTATTGGGGTGTTTATATATTTCAGTAGCTTCACGCTGTAAACGAATATAATAATGAATATGTCTTGACAATATCTCCATATTGTTAAATTGAATGTCATGATTTAGATTATTCAGGAATGGTCAGCCACCGCAGACTTCTCTGGTTGACCTAATCGACAAAATCTCATATGTTCTTTACGTCTTGTATCAAAGCTACGTTTTGTGGTTCCAATGTATACTTTTCACATGAACAAGATAACTTATACACTCCAAGATGATAATGGTTTGACACATCTTAGGTGATCTTAAATGTTCTTTAATTTTTCTTGTTGGTTTAAAATAGTCCTAATGCAATAATTAATTAGGATTTTTCAATTCTATCTGTAACATTAGCTATAAAAGGAAGAAAAGCAGTACCAACATTAAGAACTGGTTTTCTTTAAGGTTATGTCTAGAAGGTGTAATAACATTATTAATATCTGTAAGTGAATATCCATTATCTTGTAAGGATTTTGTTAAATATTTATATTCATCCTTCAAAATTCAGGGTCACAAATTCGTTTTGCTCGATCTACTAAAGATTTAATTACACAAATTTTTGACGTGGATGGTGGTTGGATAATTTATATAATTATTTATATAAGGTATCTATCAGTGTTGTAGCTTTCTGTAAACCTTAAAATGGTAAACTTTAATTAGTTTCTTTTCCATGGTAAACTGAATACTAGGATGTATACCATTTATAAAAACAAAAACTCATACAGTACCTCTCCTCCATGTCTCCAAATAACAAATGTGTCATCTACATATCTATACCAAACTGAAGGTTTTTAGGTGTTTTTGTAACGCTGTTTCAAATTTTTCCGTGTAAAATTAGCTATAACAGGACTAAGGGACTACCCATTGCTACACCATCAATCTGTTCATAAAATTTACTATTCCATTGAAAATAAGTTGTGGTAAGACAGTGCTGAAAAAGAATGGTTATATCCTTTGGAAAAGATGATCAATGTATTCAATAGCTTCTTTTCCTACATAATGTTGTAATAAAAATGTAAGATGTTTTGCAAGATTACATGTAGGAGAACCAATTGCACTAACAATGGGACTTAAAGGAATATTAGGTTTATGAACTTTTGGTAAACCATATAGTTTTGGTGAAATAGCTTCAGTTAGTTAGTTTATTTTTTAAGAATCTTTTTTGTTGGATCTTTTGATGTCATGTTTATATTTGTGAATGCTTCTATCATTTTGAAATTGAAGTTTATCACAACTTTATACTTACATCATAACCTAATTAAATTTTGTTAAATGTGTTTTTGTGACATTTCTCATTGTTAGCTTTCACCATTAGAGTGTTCTGATTCGTCATCTTTGAGAGGGTTTAACAATATTTAATTTTAATGACTTAGTTATTCCTTACTAAAATGTAATTCTATAGTTGGCTTTATACGTTTCTAAAACTGCAATATTAATAGCAGGCTGATGTCTATGTTTTAATTTTACAACTTTGACAAAGTTGTTTACAACACTTAACAATTTTTAATAGATACCACTACTGACGAAGATAACTAAGTGTTATCGAAACGTTTAGATTGTGTAATTTAAAATACACTATTAAAAAAACAAAAAGATAAGTATTTTATTATGCGTGAAAATGGTGAAAGTTTACAGTTTCATATTTCAATCCTTTATAGAAGCTATATATATATATATATATATATATATATATATATATATATATATATATATATATATATATATATATATATATATATATATATATATATATATGTATGTATGTATATATATATATATATATATATATATATATATATATATATATATAAGTGCGTTCAGTATAATCGGAACTCAATAAGAAAATGTTTAAATAGTTTTTTATTCATTTACAATACTCTTTTAAGTGATTGGTTTAGATTATTTTTAAGCTTCCTTTGACCGGAAGCGCACATAATTTATTTTTAAATCACACTGTACATATATTTTTGCATTGCTTATTTTTTCTCAATACATACGTATAAAATTCTTATAGGGTTTTATTAAAAAATTAGAGAAAAATGCTATCGAAAGTTTTTCAATTTTATTATAGGATTAGAAGAAACAAACAAAACCGTAAGCAGCGTACATCAACAAAATCGCATCGCAATTGTTTTTCGTTTATTGCAATTGACAATCAGATAAAAGTTTAATTTGATTTCAATCGAAAAATTGTTTAAAATGAATCACAGTGAAAAAGTTGGCCTGTTGTTAATTTTCGGTGAATGTAAACGTAATTCTCGACGAGCGGTAGAACTATACGCACAAAAATATCCCAGTAGATACCATCCTTCCGAAAGTTACATACGAAAAATTGAACAATCGCTTAGAATGCGTGGAACATTACCAGGAGTAAATTATCAGAATTAAGAACAATAAAGAAATGTTTTGACCGAAGATATTGTACAAATATTCGGTTATTTTAGAAATAAATCCACGGTCATCTATTAGACATGTAGCGCAAGACGTAGGTGTATCAGTTGGCTCAATTCACAGGACATTAAAAAATTCAAAATGCTGCCGTATAAAGTCGATTTGGTTCAACACTTGCGGCCTCAAGACTGATCGGAGATTAACTTTGATTGCATGGATAATTGAGCAATGTGATCACAATCCACTATTTTAGATCATATTTTATGGACAGATGAATCCAAGTTTACAAATAATGGAGTTATAAATAAACAAAACAATCGTTATTGGTCTGACGAAAATCCTCATTGGTCAATGGAAACTAACCATCAAACCGTATGGGTACTAATGTTTGGTGCGGTTTAATTGAAACCAATTACTAGGGCCTTATTTCTATGATGGTAATCTAAACGCCAATAGGTATCTTGAATTTTTAGATAACGTGCTACCAACAATGTTCGATGAGTTTCCTCTGCTTCTGCGACAACAATTGTATTTCCAGCAAGATGGAGCTCCAACTCACAGCGTTGATAGTAAAGAATATCTTAACCAAACGTTCAATGAACGATGGATAGCAACCAACGGCCCGGTAGAATGGCCTGCGAGATCACCGGATCTTACACCGTTAGACTTTTTCTTGTGGGGTCATTTAAAAACAGTGGTGTATGCCGATCAACCTTTAAATGTTATAGCCTTAAAGAATAAAATTATATCTGCATGTGTTAATTTAACTGCAGCAAATCAAAAAGCAACTAACCATGAACTCAGGCGACGATTAGAAGCTTGTCTAGAACAGAATGGTGGCAACTTTAAACAATTTATTCGCTGATTATAACTGATTTTGTTTAATTTTTCTAATCATATAATAAAATTGAAAAACTTTCGATGGCACTTTTCTCTAATTTTGTTTTATAAAATCCTATAAGAATTTTATACGTATCTATTGAGAATAAAATAGGTAATGCAAAAATGCAAAAATATATATACAGTGTGATTTAAAAAATAAAATTATGTGCGCTTCCGGTCAAACCGAAGCTTAAAAAATATCTAAACCGAGCACTTAATAGAGTATTTGTAAATGAATAAAAACTATTTAAACACTTTCTTGTGAAACGCAATACAAAGAGTTAATGAGTGCGTCCGATTATGTTGAACGCATGTATATATATATATATATATATATATATATATATATTATATATATATATATATATATATATATATATATATATTATACATATATAATAAATAATCTATTGATTATAAAAAATAGTTATAAACCTTTCTGATAAGGTTGTTTCAGGTTATGCCATTGAAGCGCTTTCTAAAGGAGAAATTTTGCATAAAACCAAGAATAATACCTTTTGAAGATACAATTTCCAATATCGAAAACTCTATTAAATCATTACCTTTTGATGCTGCTAATGAAGTTAGCTATATCACCGTTAACATATTAAGTAAAACAAAACCTCCAAAGAGTAACTATACTTTCGTCAACGACGTACTTTAGTTGATCTTAAACGGAATGAAAATATAATAATATTAAAATCAGATAAAGGTAGTGCAACTGTTATATTAAATACGAACGATTATAACGTTAAAATAGAACAATTGTTGGAACTAGAGACTTATCGTGAAATACCAAAAGATCCAACAAAAAGCTTCTTTTCAAAACCAAGGAACAGATTAAATTATCATGTATTCCTGAAGAAATAAAAATAACCTAACTAACTCAGAAGCTATTTCACCAAAACTATATGGTTTACCAACAATTCATAAACCTAATATTCCTTTAAGGCTTAATGTTAGTGCAATAGGTTCTCCTACATACAGTCTTGCAAAACATTTTACATTTTTATTACAACCTTATATAGGTAAAACACCCATAACATTAAAGATTCTGCTGACTTTGTTGAAAAAATGCATAGTTTCAAAATTGAAGATGGTGATATAGTGGTCAGTTTTGATGTTGTTTCACTTTTTACAAAATGCCTCCAAAGAAGCTATTGAATACAATAATCATCTCTTTCCAAAGGATATAACCATTCTTTTTCAGCACTGTCTTACTACAGATTGATGGTGTAGCAACGGATAGTCCCTTTAGTCCTGTTATAGCTAATTTTTACATGGAAAATTGAAACATTAGCGTTACAAAATACACCTAAAAACCTTCAGTTTGGTATAGATATGTAGATGATACATTTGTTGTTTTGAGACATGAAAGGCACTGCATGAGTTTTGGTTTTTATAAATGGTATACATCCTAGTATTCAGTTTACTATGGAAAAAGAAACTAATGGAAGTTTACCATTTCTTGACATATTAATATCTAAAACTAATAATTGACTATCTTTTAAGGTTTTCAGAAAGCCGATACCCACTGATAGATACCTTTATAAATTATCCAACCACCATCCACCTAAAAATTGGTGTAATTAAATCTTTAGTAGATCGAGCAAAACAAATTTGTGACCCTGAATTTTTGATGGATGAATACAATTCCTTACGTCAGAACTTAGATATTAAATCTGAAGTTTGCAAGTTTCAGCATTTCCAAGTTTATCTAACTTAATACCTTAACTTTAAATACACCTTATCGCTTTAATGATGATAATGATGTCAAAAACGACAAATTTTCTAGATGTGAATATCAGTATACAGTAATAAAAATAAGAAAAAACCACACAATATGTAATATTATGACAAATGGTTCAATACGCTTCGGTAAAATTATGTCAATATATACAGTGCAAAACTCAAAAGGAAACGTGTTCATCCGCTTAATTAAGTACAAAATACAACTTCATTAAATTCACCAAGAATCAACACAGAAAAGTAGTTACCTTGATTGCAACAATTTTCAGCCTAAGTTTTCTTTCCATCTCACGGGTCAAGGCAAATATGAATGAAACTTCAATTTCATTCTACGAACAAGGCCATGCACGATTGCATCTTTTCTATCGTGAATTTCAACTAAGACTCTTTTAGCTTATGTTAGCAAATTTAATGGCAAAAATATTTACAATTTATTTACACGATCTTTGATTTTAAACATATCATAACGTTCACGCCATTCCTTTATAAGTAAAATAATCTGCCTCGTTTATTGAGCAATTTTCTCCATTTCCTATCCCTGCATACCTGTAGCTTCTGCAAGGTCCATACATTGTCCTGATGTGACATGCTATTTTATTTTAAAACTTTTATCTTTTATCATACATTCTATTGAATTCAACCAAGTTTGACGCAGCCTACCAGACAGCATTGCGTTGTTCATTATTTCGATTTGACCAAAACAACGTAGTGCACTACTGTTATACCTATCTATCATCGTCTTTTCTTACACATTATACACTCGTTCATCTTATTTCTCGTTTTACTGCATGCGATTCTAATCTCGTACGACATTTATTTTACTTTCCTGCTTTTTTTTGACATACCCACGTATTATTTTCATACAGTACTGACAGAAACACTTGTCGTCCACTTCTTACAATTTCACCACGCAGTAAATATCTACTCTCCTTTTCACCTTCGCGATTAAACACCACAATCTTGGTTTTGTTAACATTTACCTTTAGATCCATACTCTACAGTTTCTTATACACAAAATTTATTGTAGCAATCTATTTACCGCAACTTTTGTATATCTGAACAAGCTGTGGGTGCATTGTAATGTACTTTGATGCAAAATAAATTTAACAAATTACAGGATTGCACAATCTTAAACGTGGTTTTACACTAAAATTAGAAAATCACTAAAATAAATACCATTTCATCAAATACAAAATGTTACTACTAACCGACGAACGATACACAAAAATTTCCTTAGGATGGATGGATTCTTCTTATAATCCGCACAACGATAGCTTTAAATAATCCGGTTAGAACGTAGATAAACTCTGTGCGTCCGCTGATAACTACATGACTCGGTGGACTTCCGACCGGTTCTTGTTACAGCTTAACTTTACTAACTACTAAACACACAAAACCGCTTACCACTAAAATCACGCCATCTTTTAACCACCACACTGAAAAATCTTCCATACTACAAGTGCACAATAGACATTTCTCATGAAAAGTGAGACTTGATACCTAGAATCCAGATGCAAAATCACATTTTCAGTAAAAAACTGTTACTCAAATAAATCTATGCTGATTAGCAACTTCGTCCAAAATGAGCCTGTCAACTACGAGATACCAGAATTTTTCGACATGTGGCAGACTTGTGACATAAACACCATAACCAAAATAAGTCTTAACGGCAAAAATATTATATTTTATAAAACTCTCATGGAACATAATAGAATTTAGCTCCTTTTCTACAAACTTCGATAACAAATTTTAAAACAAAAATCGCAGTAGTCCAACGTTAATTTCAAAACTTACGTATTTTGGTTTGGAGCACTTTGAATGCCTAGATGGGTTGGAAAAGCGAGCCAAGCGCTTACACAACTAAGTTCACTTGAATTTGCTATATTCCCCGTACTAACGTCTAGTAGTGTCGTATATTTTAGAGGTAGAGTGGTATCTGTAATGAATCAACTTAATTTCAACGATATCGAGGAAAACTTATTTTATGGCCACTAAAGGTTCTTTTACGGTCACGACATGCCGTCAAGATGGATAACTTATTTTGATTTTTTCTGTCACAAATCTAATACGCGTTTTTTACGTTACAGTGCGCAGGTCTCTGTATATTCAATCATGTTAAACAGGCAAGAACATTAATTATCATGATACAAAGCTTTTATCTTGAAAATAAACGAGGGTTAATAATTAAAAAGAAATTTAAGATAAAGAAATTATTTAAAATTTACTATAGTGTAAACAAAGTACCTATGTATAAATTTTAACTGTACGTGGAACATAGATATGTTATAATCATAAGCAAACCGCTTCAACAAAACGTGTAATCAACAGTATACACTTATTAAGTGTCAGTGAAACCCATAAAACCTTAGACATACGACCAAAAAGTAACATGCAATATAAGTTCATTTAATTTGTTGCAATATTTACTTTTCACTGGTTGAAACGACAGTGGTTTGATGTGGTATAGTTAGGTGAAGTAAGCACAAACTTTCACTAACCTGTCACGTTTACACATAACTCGGTAGAAATAAGCATGTTAGGAGTATGTCAGCAAAATCTGCAGATGATGGAATATTATTTATATTATAAGTAGTACACAAAAGTCCAGGTATAGAAAATCCTAAATCAAACAAATGTATAATATTAATGTGCAGAGAAGTATTATTAACCATGTTAAAAAAAAAACGAATTTTCCAATAATTCTAATTGCGAAATTTAACTCGGAAAATATCCGTTCAGGTTACATTAAACGTGTACACACATTAAAATAAAATAAATAACAATAACCAAATAATAAAAAACTTTTAAAATGTGGAACAAAGTAAAAACAATTTAATAAATATTACGATTATAAAAGATGTTCAAAATGAAATCCATCTGCCTCAATACACTTTTCTTGTCGAATGTTTAAATGTGTAATGGACTTTCTTAATTTATGAATAAACATTTCTTGGGCCTGTTCATTTGATTCCGATTAAAATAGGTACACATGATTTTTCGCAAACAAATAAGAAAACTAGTTATTACAAACATTTTTTATCTGTTTTCTGTCTATTACGTGGAAAAAGTTATATGCAGGGTGAACTTTTGAAATGAACCAGATCCAGCCCTGTAAGTCAATTCAAATTATGGTATTTACCATACTGGAGCACAGTATGTGTCGTTACTGTTTATTTTAAAGATTTCTTTTTAATAACTAAACATCATTATACAGTAAGATATTTCATTATTGCCAATTTTCAATTTGACTCTAAAATGAATCTTTAATTGAAAATGTGAGGTAAGTTTAACAAAAATTCAAATACCCAGGTTTCACTGTCTATTAATGCGCTCTGAAAAAATTATATCAGATTTTAGAGAAATCATATACAGGGTGAAATATTGGATATGAAGCAGTCCACAAATTTTCACGAAGTCGGTCCTGGATTTTTAATTCTGAATATGTCAGTTAGTTGCTAGACACGAATACACTTTCATCAAAAAATGAGACAAATCGACTTAGTCATTGAAAAGATACGACGAAACATTGTTTTGGTGAAGATCCATAATTCACCCTGTATATTAATAAACAAAACAAGAAGACATTTTTAATGGTCATTTGATAATCCCTAAGTGCCTCTACTTATGGTAGAAGTATGTACAGTTCCTCGTGACTCACCTTGTATATATACAGGTAGTCAGTTTTTGTAGACAAACTTTAACAGGAGATAGAACACATGTTTCTAAAAGAAAAGTTCCTATAAACATATGTCGTAGAAGGCTTCGTTTCGAGATACAGGGTGTTGAATATAATTTTTTTTCTCAAATTTTCATTATAACTCATAAACGAATGCTTAGATTTTTTCATGTTGTAATGTCTATTAATTAAGGGCATAAAACGAGCGATAATAATGTTCACAAACTTGCACAGTGGCGGAATGGATGCTCAATTTCATAAACAGAACTTCTACGCCAATGACTATTTTAAAAAACTGTTATTTTCGTTATCTACATACAGTTTAACAAAAATAATGTACCTTCTTCTGTTTCGAAATTCCTGTGCGTTTTAGTGTTTGATGTGGTACTAAGTTAAGTAATGTGCTTTACGTGAATAATTGAATATAAAATTAAAATCAAAATCCTCATTTATTTTCAAGATAAAAGATTTGTGTCATGATAATTAATTTTCTTGCCTGTTTAACATTTTTTTTTATGATTGTGGACCTGAACAGGCTAAATAAGGCCTATCGTGCTAAAGCACTCAGGAACACTTAGGAGGATGGATAGAGGGATAATGAATTGCCAATAGATGCCTATGAACAGCTACCTTAAATTTTCTCATATCATAAGTGAGAGGAAAACAGGAACTAGGAGATCATTCCAGAGTTTAGAAGCCGTGTAGAAAAATGTGGATTGCGCCCGTTTGGTACGACAAGTGGAGATTTTACTGCATACTGATGATGTGAATGAGCGAACCGAGTGTTTCTCGCAAAGATAGCCGAGATGGTATCAAAGAATATAATTCAGCAGCACAATAGCCGTTGTAATAACGATAATACAAACAAGAACTGAAACCATCCTTCTATGCTCAAGGGACTGTATGTGAGAAGTTAAGGACGGGTCATTTATAAGCCTAATCGCTCTCTTTTGAATACGATCAACGATATCGAGAGCATACTGGGGAGCACTAACCCAAAGGTGAGAATTATATTTCAGATGAGGCCGAATTTGGGCCTTATACAGCAGAAGGAGTTGTCGAGAGGTAAAGTACTGCTTAGATCTGTACAAAAAGCCTATTTTACGAGCAGCTGTTTTGGTAGCTGACAGAAGATGGTCAACCCATGAGAGATTTGAAGATACAGTCATACCCAACAGAGTAATAGAGTCTGAAAACTTAAGAACTGAGCCATTCATACTTACAACAGAAATGATCGATCTTTTTGGCGGACATAAGCCAACACTGAGTTTTGTTAGCATTAAATTTAACTAGATTATTGCTTCCCCATTCGAGAATACGTTGAATGTCTTTGTTGATTGAATTTGCCATTTCAGCTTTAATTTCTTGATTTGACATAGAAGGTGGATTACTACTATGAGTAGACTGAGATGAACTACAGTGAAGAGTGCTATCGTCAGCAAAGCAATGGATGGGGTTAGTTGTTGAAGAAATAAGGTCGTTTATGTACAGCAGAAAAAGTGTAGGCGCTATAACGGATCCCTGTGGTACGCCCGCGTTAATGCTAACTTCTTTTGAAAAAGCCATCAACTACGACACGTATTCGTCTTTTATCAAGGAAACTAGAAACCCAGTTGATGAGCGTATCATTTAACCCAAACGAGGTGAGTTTGGCAAGTAAACACTTATGCCAAACTTGGTCAAATGCCTTTGAGATATCTAAAGCGACTACAACTGTTTCACCGGACTGCTCTACTGTATTGTTCCAAACTTGGGTCACATATGAAAGAAGATCGCCTGTTGAACGACTTTGCCTAAACCCATATTGGTGGTCACTAAGGAGTTTGTTAGTTTCAAGGAACGTGAGCAGTTGCTGATTGATGGCTTTTTCCATGATTTTAGACAAAATGGAAGTGATGGCAATTGGTCTGTAATTTGAGGATCGGTCTTATCACCTTTTTGGGAATAGGTTGAACATTTGCTAACTTCCATGATGAAGGAATTCCCAGAAGATATAGAGATCGTATAGAGCTTAGATAGGACTGGTACTAGTTCGGGGAACATTTCTTTAAGACAATAGCTGGGATACCGTCTGGGCCAGTCGCCTTATTGAGATCAAGCCTACTGATGATCGATTCCAAGAGCTTGTACCGAAAATGAATTGGTTTCATAACGTATGAAGAAGAGTTGACTAGGGGCACATCTTTTCCAGAATCATTGAGACACGAGTTTGATGCAAACAAATCCACAAAAACGTTGGCTTTGTCTACAGAATCAGCAACTACCGATCCGTCAATAGATGTCAGGGGAAATGAAGATGTTCGAAAGTTTTTACTAATGGCTTTTGCTAAAGACCAAAATTTACGACTGCCTAAAGGAGATGTAGCTAGTTCATTGCATTTTCGTTGTTCGAACACCTTTGCAGATATTTCTAGCACCAACGTATTCTACACGACTGTCAACCGATTTATTAGATTTCCATTTAATGTGACATTTATTTTTTAAAGATATTGCATCAGAACAAGCCTTATTGAACCAGGGTTGGGAACTTGAATGACCTACACGGTACTGTTTTTTCGAAATTCCCATGAGAATGACTTCAGATACTGAAAGAGCGATGTCCGAAGAAGAGGACGACTTAAAACAATATTCACGCCATGGAAAGGTTGCAAAGAAATCCGTAAATCACTCCATCGAGCTGACTTAAAACACCACAAGGTTCTATCGGTTTTGCGAACAACAGTGGAATTAGGTACAGTAGAAATGATTTTTATTAGAGAATGGTCGGAAAGACCTAAAGGCGAAAGAACGGAAGTTTTATAAACAAGAGGGTTTGATGTAAGAAAGAGATCTAGAAGATGTGGAGTATGGTTAGGGTTATCAGGGATTCTTGTGAGTTCAGATATCATTTGTGTAGGATCACGTGAAATAGCAAATGTTTCTGCACTATGACCAGCAGGATTTGTAGTAGATGAAAATTGAAGCCAATTAGAGTTATAAACATTGAAATCGCCTACAAATGCAACGTAGAATTTCACAAAATTAGTACCAGAATGTTTAAACCAAATCACGTCAAATTTATTTTCTAAGGAAGAAACCCTCTTGCAAGCAATTCTGTCCTTGATGTACGCACATACGCCTCCTTTATATCGAAAGTTAGAGTGAAGATGGTATTGAGGAAATTGCAAGTCGGGTGACTCGGAGACTTTCAGATAGAAACAATATATCAGGTTGTAATTGTTCAAGATGTTGGTGAATAGCATTTAGATTAGACCTGATACCGCGGATGTTGCAGTAGTGAATCAGAGAGTTGATACTTTCGATGACCGAGGTCGCTTGGGCCCTGCCCTCCCGGACATCCGAATGGGGCAGGATTTTACGTCCGGAATTTATAACCCTAGAAACCACAGCCATCTTATTTTTTAATTTGGGACTTTTAATCCGATAGGAAGACAGTGAGGGCGAGAAGGAAGAATAAGGATGAGAATAGATTAAGGATGATAGAAAAGGTAACCGGCAGCCCTTACCGAGCTCAGAAAATCGGAGACCCAATATTAAGGAGCCCATGGTAAGGGTGGTGGTACCTCCCCGGCTGGCATGGAGTATACATGCCTACCACCTCATAACATGATTGAATATACAGAGACTTGCGCACAGTAATGTAAAAATCGCGTAATAGATTTGTGACAGAAAAAATCAAAATAGCCTACCCATCTTGACGGCATGTCGTGGACCGTAAAAAAAACCTTTAGTGGCCCTCATAAAATAATTTTTCCACGATTTCGTTGCAATTCAGTTAATTCATTATAGATATAACCCTATCCTCTAAAATATACGACAATACTAGACGTTAGTACGGGAAAGATAGCATATTCAAGTGAACCTTGTGCAAGCGGTTCTGATCGCGTGCTTTTCCAACCCATCTGGTCGTTCAAAGTGCTCCAAAACTAAAACAGTAACTATCACGTGTCGATGAATTAGACAATTCTTTTTTTTTTAATATTAATATATTTCGATATCATACGTAAGTTTTGAAATTAACATTGGACTACCGCGATTTTGTTTTAAAATTTGTTATCGAAGTTTGTAGAAAAGGAGCTAAATTCTGTTATGTTCCATGAGAGTTTTATAAAATATAATATTTTTGCCGTTAAGACTTATTTTGGTTATGGTGTTTATGTCACAAGTCTGCCACATGTCGAAAAATTCTGGTATCTTGTAGTTGATCGGCTCATTTTGGAGGAAGTTGGTTAAAAGATGGCGTGATTCTAGTGTGGTATTTCGAGTAGTTAGTAAAGTTAAGCTGTAACAAGAACCGGTCGGAAGTCCACCGAGTCATGTAGTTATCAGCGGACGCACAGAGTTTATCTACGTTCTAACCGGATTATTTAAAGCTATCGTTCACTTTATGCGAATGATAAGCAGAATCCATCCATCCCGAGGAAATGTTTGTATATTGTTCGTCGGTTAGTAGTTACATTTTTGTTTCCATTGATGGGAAATGGTATTTATTTTATTGTTTTTCTAATTTTAGGTGTAAAACCTCGTTTAAGCGGATTGTGCTATCCTGTAATTTGTTAAATTTATTTTGCATCGGGAAAGTACATTACAATGCACCCACAGCTTGTTCAGATATACAAAGGTTGCGGTAAATAGATTGGCACAATAAATTTTGTGTATATAAGAAACTGTGAGAGTATGGACCTAAAGGTGAATGTTAACAAAACCAAGATTGTGGTGTTCAATCGGGAAGGTGAAAAGGAGACTACAGTATTTACCCTGCATGATGAAATTGTGGAACAAGTAGACGACAAGTGGGCGTGTTTCTCCCGTCAGTACTGTATGAAAATAATACATGGGTATGTCAAAAAGAAAGCAGGAAAATAAAATAAATGTCGTGGGCACGAGATTCCTGAGAATCGCATGCGGTAAAACGAGAATGGATAAGATGTACGAGTGTATAACGGCGTGTGGCGAAGAAAAGACGATGATAGATAGGTATAACAGTAGTGCACTACGTTGTTTTGGCCACATCGAAATACTGAACCACGCAAGAGTAACAAAGGAGATTTATGTGGGTGTAGATAGAGGCAAGGCTGCGTCTGGTAGGCTGCGTCAAACTTGGCTGAATGCAGTAGAATGTATGATAAAAGAAATAAAGATAATAAGTTTTAAACATAAATGGCATGGCACATCAGAGACAATGTATGGACTTTGAAGAAGCTAGGGAGGTTTTCAGGGATAGGAAATGGAGAAAAATTGCTCAATAAACGAGGCCGGGATTATTTTACTTACCCTGTAAGGGAATGGCGTGAACGTGATGTTATGTTTAAAAATCAAAGAAGGTGTAAATAAATTGGGTAGATAAAGTCAGGTGAAGCAGTTATTAAATCACCCAATCTTGGCATAAATATTTTCGCCATTAAATTTTCTAACATCAGCTAAAAGGGTCGGTTAGTTGAAATTCACGATAGAAAAGTTGCGAAATCGTGCAGGGCCTTGTTCGTAGAATGAATTTGAAGTTTTATTGGTATTTGCCTTGACCTCCGTGAGATGGAAAGAGAAAACTTAGGCTGAAAATTGTGTGCGAATCAAAGTATCTACTTTTCTATGTTGATTCTTGGTGAATGTAATGAAGTTGTATTTCTGCACTTAATTAAGCGTGTGAACGCGTTTTCTTTTGTGTTTTGCACTGTATAGATTGATATAACTTTACCGAAGCGTATTGAACCGTTTGTCATAATATTACATATTCTGTGGTATTTTTTCTTATTTTTATTACTGTATACTGATATTCACATCTAGAAAATTTGTCGTTTTTGACATCATTATCATCATTATACCGATAAGGTGGTATTTAAAATTAAGGTACTAAGTTGGATAAACTTGGAAATTCTGAATCTTGCAAACTTTATCCCGACGTTACCATTTAATATTTAAGTTCTGACGTAAGGAAGGTCGCGCTTCACTTCCTTCCGGAAGTAAATTTATTTGTCTATGTTTTATAACACTTATACAGGCATTCAGGTTGTTTTTTTTTTATTATAAGTATTTAGTGCTAATGGACCTTTAGCTTCTTTTCGTTATGTAAGATTACATCTGATTCTTGCTCTATCTCAGTATTAACATTATCTGCGATTCATTTAAATTTGGAAGATGAAATAGCTTCGATTACGTTTTTGTTACTAATTATTTTTATAGTGAATTTTGAGTTACACGACCTTGTAGGGACGATGATTTCAGTATTGCTGTTTATGAAGTAAGCTATTAAGGTTAACAATTTAGGGGAGATTTGACTGTTGGATTGTTCTGCTAGTTTTTTTTAGAATATGTAATTTCACTGATAAGAATTAACGTAGAATTATATTATATAAGGTTGAAGGCCTATCCACTGGTCTTGATTCACCTGGTTTATGCGACGCAAGGTAAATAAGTTTTCTGTTTGTTTTGAACTTTGGTCGTTTGTCACCAGGTGTGAAAATTTTAAGCATGTTACGTTAGATAATTTTTCTGTTCGACTCGTTTTTCGAAATTTTGATTTTAAAAGTCAAAAGATTTAAATCGTTTTATTGTTGCTATTTGAAGATGTTAAAGTTTTTTTTATTAGGAGTTAAAATTTGGAATTTCAATTGTGTGAAGTCGTAAAATTTTTTTTGGTTGTTATCACTTAATGTTCAAAATTTAATTACGTTTCATTCACAGGTGATGCTAGTGTTACAATCAAAGAAAGTTAGCAGAGTTTTTGTATAAATAAATTATTCTCGTTATTCTAAGTTTTAGAAATTTTCGTAAGTTGAAGGAGTAAATTACGTTCATTTGAAATTAAATTGACATACCTTTTGCTATTGATGTTATAAAGCTTTATATTTTATTTCGGAATAGAATTTATCGTATTTAGTTAAAATGGATTTCGTTGTTAGACATAATTTAAATAAAATGGTAAATACATATGGTAAATTGTGTCGTATTAAGTTTCTAATAACGACTTTTAATAGACGAATGGTGCCAAGAACCTTTGTGGTAAAGTATACCAATGAGGGTTTAATTAACAATCATCATTATATAAGAAGGCAATATTTATATGAACTACAGTATGTTTCTATTGGAAAGCTCGAAATTAAGAGAACACATGACGTAATTTTGTTCGTTTCTTCTACCTTGTTGTTTTCGTTTTTAGCGCGATTGATAATCTTAGTGTATGTGCTACTTCGTCAGCATTCTCAACACGAAAACGTTATTTAACACCGAAAAATTGTAATGTGTAAACTACACTGTACTACAATATACGACAGTAACCCTTATTTAACCAGTTTAACTAGTTTAACTGGTAGGACTTAAATTTCATACACCCTCACCCGTTTCAACATCGTGCTAGAAGTTCTATATTGCAACCAAAGATAAGAATGTATACTGTCAAAATGCTATCTTTAATTTACAAACGTCGTATAATACAAACTGTAATTTACGCGAAAAAAATATTCTCAGAATGTTCAAATATTTGTCTGCCAAGATCTTTTCAATGTTGTAAACCTATGCGACAAAGTTGACTCTATAACTGTAACACTGTAGCATTATTTTTGTGGGGTTCTACTAGGTCACTGTTGTACGTAACCTGAATTTGTCTTTTGTGCAAATTCTTGAAATCAGTTGCTTTGGTTTGGGTAATATTTGTTTATTCGTGGTAACAAGGCCATAGACTACCTAATTTTTACATCAATTTACTTTGACGAATTATACTAATTTAGGTGAAATTTTGTTATACATTGGTCTTATTTTGGGGTTTCCTTAAAATTTACCTTTACTTTTTGATCAAAGTTATATTTATTTGAGTACTTATAAAAAAATTATGTTAATAAAAAATTATGTTTGCTTTATTTTATTTCTAATTATTTTTGAAGCTTCATCAGGTATAAACCACACGGTCTGCCTTTTGGTCTTCGAAATACCTTCTTGTAACGCATAAAGATTATTTTGCAAAAGTGAACGTAAGATATTCCTAAGAACCTAAGTGGGCGAAAGAGACAGATAAAATGTTCGATAATAAGGCCAGATAGTTAATAAAAGGGTGTTTTGTAAATTTATAGTACTAGTCTTTTTAGGGTTTTCGTCGTTCAAAGTATGAGTGCTTCAGAAATTAGTACTAGACAAGCAAGATTTATGGTTATCCAGCAGGCTGTTCAGAAAGTTGGGATATTGTGAATTTAACTAGGGAAGAAATTTCAGCACGTATTAGTGAACAAGGGTAACGTGAAATTGTCGCAATGTTCGCCATACGATTGCGGAGGAAATACTGAAAAGAAGTGACAATTTTCTGATGCTTTTAGTAGGATATCACTGAACAGCGTAAAGTATTTATTCTACAGCGTTTACGTTTTATCGAAATACTTGTAGATCGGCATTTACGCTTTGAAAACATTTTTCAATGGCTCTAAACATTTTACGATTTCATATGGTATCGTCGAAGACTAGTAACAGCATTTCTATGTGCTTTACCATAAGTTAAAATCATGTCTGTTTGTTCGCCAAACGCAAACAAACATGTGGTATGTCTGATGTACGTACGATATTTTAAAATTGAACTTATCTGATATTAAGTATTACTACTCACGAAAACTCACCAAACCAGTTTAACGAATGAGAAACTGAATACTGGCAGTATTTCAGACTAATTATTTGTCATCTATTAAAAAAATAAGCGGTATTAAATTTTTACGGGCTTCTAAGGTTTCCTCGCTGTTATTTGATCTTTCACCTTCAATAGCTCGGTAATAAATTAAATTTAGACATATGTTTATTTTGAGCTAAAATAATACCGTGAAATTCTGAAAGACCTTGTATATAAAATATGATCGTAAATACATGCACCCTCTACAGTTAATACGTGCCATACCACAAAGAAGGAATTTAAAAAGATTTCTTTGAGGTTGAATAATTACATATGCGAAACCATAAACACTAACTAATTAGAATCAGCCCTGAGACTAAACCAATTTTGTTAATTGCACTGTTTAAAGGAATTAGCCATTTTATTTCAGCATGGCCAACTGAAATCGACGTGAAGACGTCGAGTTCTTTCCATTACCACCTCCACACGCATGTGTACAAAATGAAATTCTCGTCTGAAACTATGATAATGGTGTCGCAATGCGTAAACCAAGGTCAAAATTTGCCTGCCTGAACAATTGCACGTCGGTTCTAATTGTGGGCGCCCATACCGAATTGTTTATTTGACGATTATCTTGTGTAATATGACTGATTTATTTTATGTAGTTGATCTTTTTTCTCGCACTGCGTTTTTTCTTTTCTTTCTTTTCTTCTTCTTTTCCTTCTCGTGTACTGTTCCTATCCTTTTTACGATGTGAAGTCTATAATTTCAAAGACACGAAGTATTCAAGCCCTTTTTTCTATTTTGTGCCTCAACCACTCGTGCATCCAAATTGCCTACCGTCTAGAGGTCAAATCTCTGACCACATGATTTAACTTGCAGGATTTCTTCATTTTATTTTGCTAACCCTTCGACGAAGCCTTACTACTTTGAGTACGTGACAATTTTTTTCATTTTTTAACTCATGTGCTCCTATCCGTTGTTACGGTGGAAAATGGAATTAGCATCGAAGGTAACAGGTAATGAAAGTGCACCGAACTATCTCGGTGGGACAGAGGGCCGTGGACGTGTTTTTAAATTCAGAAATACTGAAGGTGGTCAGCCGTATTGTCGGAAGTCGCAAGTAAGGGTGCGTTGCAATTGGAATAAAGTCAAGTGATGGGTGCCATACTGTTATTAAAACAAAATCGGTAAAAATACACCTAGACGCGTAAATAAATCAGCCTTAAACAATGAAAAGTCTCACTTACCTTTACGTTGGCTACCTCCAAGTGTACGGATGAAATGGTCCGGAACTTTAGCTCTAGAAAAAAATGTCCAAAACAACCACATGCTTCAAAAACTAAGGAACAGTGCACGCAAGTCAGCTGTTGGGGTCCAATGACTTTTTTTTAACTTAATTTTACGTTACGTTACCCCCAACGCTTGTGACCAAAATACACTCAAACAGAACAAAAAAATAAATAACGCTAAATATTTCGTTTAATTATAGCAAAATCAAATTCAGATACTAATCACCTGCAAAATTCTGTCATCAATAGAATTCAAAACCAAATAATTAAACTTACGCTAGACAAACGTCATTCAAAATTCTCTGTGTTACGTTAAACAAAAAAATATTTAATAAAAATACCAAAAAAACTGTGTGAAACTAAATGCGCCAATTTCCACCAGGTCACTTTCAAAACAAATCAATAAAATTTCAAATGAATAAAATTAGCTTTTAATTAAATCTTTTAGTTTTAATTCTTTAAATCACCACTTTTCGTAAATAATTATTGCTCTTTCGCTGGTCGGGAGGATCACAAATAACGCTAGTAAATCCAGTTAATTGTTTATCTATTGTATGAACATTAGTAAAATAAAAAACACACAACAACGATACATATGTTAACACTAATTTATGGTCGGTTATCGTAAAATTTATAATAGAGGAAGATGTACCCCTCTTTCTCAATTTGGTCTAGCTTGCAAGTTCACCCTTTTCCTTACTTTAAAATTTTAAAAATAAAGTTATCTAAATACGGTTGAAATTAAGAACATTTACGTAGCCAAATGGTCACTCAAAATCAGTTTTACAATGTGAATTTTTTATACACATAACATAAACCAGTAGTACATTTAAGTAAATATTAATAAAGTCCCAGAAGAAAACGCAAATAAAAGCAGTTCGTCCACCTTAATTGAAAATAATGGAAATGCATCAACACGTCACCAAAATGCAAACAATCGTATGATAACACAATCACAATAAACGTACAATGTTAAATTACCTTCTCCAAAATTCTTAAAAACGTCTCCTCCAAGTGATAGAAGAAGCAATCTGGACGTGAACAGCTTCTGTATAACTGCTTATTGACTTCCAAACGGCAAACCAATGCAGCAATTTCCAATTAACAACTTCAATAATGTTACGTTTTATTTGACTTCCTTGGACGTTGTATAGTTGACATACACAAGAAGCTTTTACGCACAAAATTATTTATGCAATCTTGCCTTAATACGGTGGCTTTATTTATTTACAAGTCTATTTAAGATTTAAAATAACTATTTATAGATTTATATACGGTGAGACTTAGTCTATCGAAGGCTGTTTACAGAAGCACGTAAAAAAGGTTCGGCTACACAATACGCCACCATAAACAACATATGAAATCCGCAAAAGCGATAAAAACTCCGTAATTCAGGAAGTACTTGGGGAAATACTATCCCGACTTCAAGAACGATAACTAGGTCTAGTAGACCACAATAAGCCACACAAAGTTCTCCGGCCTTGCGAACCACCAATACAAACCACACAAAGGCGAAACGGACCCGCAATCCATGATACGCCTTTACGTCGATGGTAAAAGCGGTGAAAACTGCACTTCACCAGATCAAGACCAGTACTAAGGACATCTATTTAAAAATGCTTCAGTTACGCCATATTCAATTTTAAAACAATTACCAATCATAATACACATTTATTCAAATTATCAACGGGGTAGAAACGATATCCCCTTTCCTTAAATGATCGAGGGATCTTAGGTCATATATTTGCTTTCGCATAGAAACTGCATGACCAGCTTTGGTTACGTTTATCTACTCCTACGGTGCACATGCACTAAATTTTATTCAGGTCATATTGTAGTTCAGACAAATGTTGCTTTATCCTATAACCATGTTTCTTAATTAAAAATAAATCGGTAAGCTGTACTGCAAAAGAGTCTTTACGCCTTTGCTCAAATTGATGTTGACAGAAACTTAATACGAAAAACGACTTGGCATTTTCTCTCTCAATAACAAATTGCGTTTTAATTTTAAACCTTGAAAAAATTTATATGATATTTACGATCTTAATTTAAATACGACAAATTCTAATGCAAAATAAGCTTTATAACAATAATATCAAAAGATTGTCAATTTAATTTTAAAAGAAGGTAATTTACTTACGAGAATTTCTAGAACTTAAAATAACGAAAATACTTATTTATACAAAACTATTCTAATATTACACTAATCGTAAGTATCACCTGTGGCTTAAAATAACGAAAATACGTATTTACACAAAACTATTCTAACATTACTCTAATCGTAAGTATCACCTGTGGCTGTAACGTAATCAATTCTTGAATCAACATTAATTGACAGCAACAAAAAAGTTCCTATTCGTCTTTAGTGAATTGAAATTCCAAATTTTAACTCGTAATAAAAAAACCTCTAACATCGTCAAATAGCAACAACAAAGCACTTTAAATCTTTTGACTTTTAAAACCAAAATTTTGAAAAACGGACGAGAAAAAATCATTGTGGGACCACTTACATAATAATCTGTACAGTGACAAGAACAATATGTTGATTTGAATTCACTAAAAGATGCTATATTTCGAGAATGTAACACCATATCTGCTTATCAACTAGCGAATGTGAGACGAGAACTTTACGACCGCTTAGGATACTGTTCTGCTGCAAACGGTTACTTATTGGAACACATGATTTAATTTATTATAAATTTGTAATTTTATTATTTCGCCTAATTCGAGATTAATTTCATGGCTAGAGTTGATAGTAAATTTGTTGATTTTTCGGTATTCCTTGTTATTTCTAAGGGAAATGGTCACGAAATTTGAAACACCATAGACAGTAATAATTCCTGTTTAATATTAAAAAAAATATTTTGCCCTATTTCTCCAAAAAAGTGATTGCCCACGTTAAATCCCTGTTTCAATTATGACTCACCACCCTGTATATAGTTAAAATTAAAATAAGTAATACTGTACATATTTTGTTTTCAATGTATACCTTACTAACCAACTGCAGTGTTTTGGTAGTAACGGAAAATTATTTCTTTATACTTTCTTATGATCTTACTAGACCCTTAATTTTATGTCAATTTTTTACCTGTGAATTCTTTTTATAGGTAAAGTTTTTCACTCCTCTGTACTTACATTACCATTTGATTAAATTCTTTTGATATGTTTTTGTTGTATCATTTTTTATCGTTACCGTCCGTTAGAGAGTATTGGATCTGTCATCTGAGAAGCGGTTCAATATTACTTAATCTATTAAAATCTAATTAATCTTCTAAAAGAAATAAAAGTAGATTCCGTTTTTGCCTTTCAAATACATTTAGCCAACTGTTACACCAATATTTTCTGTTTCCACACTTTATGAATTTAATTGATAAGTTAATTAATTTGTTAAAATTATTATCATTTAATGAAGAACGGTAACTGTAATTGTTATCGAAACAATACAAATAATAGCAGAGGATTTCAAACCGTGAAGATAAGTAAGTTAATTATGCATGATAATCGTAAAGGTTTAAATTTTTTAATTGTTGCGTCTGATCTGATCTAATAACTTGTTAAAGCAACTACAGACGTTAATATTTTGTAAAGTGTAGAAAAGGTTACATGTATCTAATTGGTTTAAAACGAGATGAATTGTTGAGTGGTTCAGTACCCATTGGTAGTAGGTAAACAACTACACGTTATAAACTTTAGTAACAACTGATGATATTGCTTAGACACATCTACTAAATGTGCTTTTCGAATTTAGTATCGTGTTTGCAGATTTTTAATTTCTTCTTTGGCTACTTCATCGAAACATAGCATTTCTTCTTTTTTTGTTCGACTGGGTAGTTTCATTATTCGAAATGCATCAAGACTTCCTTTTCCGTTGTTTATTTGTTTGAATACTTCCGTGTAGCAAATCTTTGTGGAAAACACTTTCGTTTTTGCCAAATTGTAATTTTTTTTCTTTTGATATTTGTTTCACATCTTAGCAGCATTTTCGTCCTTTTGTTGCGGGAAATTTTGTATTCTCTAAATCTCAGACCTGTATATTTTGATGATTAATTCCTTATTCGTTCCAAAGATTTTGTTGTTGACTGTATGCAAATACACTTATTTATTTCTTGGCCACTAATTTCAATTTTTATTCCTTTTTACAGTTATGCACAATGCGCTTCTTTTTATTTGTTTTTTATCCCTATCTATGCTTCACTTCGTTGAAAATCCATACGTGGATATCTCCTAAATGCATGTGTTGTGTTATTCTGTCCTTTATTTCAATAATTATTTTGTTTATTTTAGTATTTAATTTCAATTGCGGAAGAGGATTTCGTCTTAACTCCTGTTTCTTTTGGAATACTTCATGTTTTTCTAGTGTAGTTGGAGGTTGGACATATGCCTGTAGACTTTCTCCATCATTCTTATTTAATATACGTAATTATCTTTGAATTTTTAGATATTGTCTCAGTAGGCAACCTTCTAAAAGCTATCCTTCACTAGCCTTATAGTTATATTTTGGACTACTTCGTGTTTTAATTTAGGGAATACCTCTATAACTATTTTGAAAAGGATTGAAACTCGCTCATATCTCCGATTCTCTAGCTATGAAAGACATTCGGCTCAAATTCGATTGTACACGTGTTAGAATTAAAAAGTAGCCGCCGCTTAAACGGCACAGATACCGACCGTACCATATTCAAATAATTTCACATCAGTATTCAAATACATACGTTGAATTTGTTTGAAAATAGAAATAAAAATTATGCATTAAAAAAGGCGTTTAACAATGACCAAAGTAAAGAGTTCGAAATTGATCAGGTCAGGATCCTTGTGTTTCTTTAATTTTTTAATGTTCACATGTAGTTTGCAAAAGTTCATTACTATTTATCGTTTCCAAGATTTAAAAGAAAATGCGATTTATGTGTTTTTCTTTTTTTTTGTAATTCTTTCATTTATTTTAAAAGATTTTTAAAACCAAATGTACTTCGACGTTTCGTCTCTTATAAAACATCATCAACTGTATTCAACGAAATTGCATTAACTGCTGCCATAACCCATACTAACAACTGCTCTTTGTCATACACTTCGTTTTTCAAATAACTCCACAGAAAAAAATCCAACGGACTTAAATCGGGTGATTAGGCTGTAAACCTCAATTACAGATAATCCTGTACATTTCTTTAGTTATGTGCTGGGGCACCATCTTGTTGAAATCAACAGTTGTTAACAAGTGTTAGAGGTAATTCATCTAAGGCATTTTCCAAATCTGTCCTTAGCAAGTTCAGATATCGTTCGGCATTTAAATTGTGGTAAATAAAAAGTCCTATTATTCTTTGTCCCAAAATGCCCATCCCCCTATTAATTCCAAATCTATATTGATGTCTTGATTCTTTTTGTAAATAAGGATTTTGTTTTGCCCCATAAAACACCGTTCGCAAAAACCTGCTCGCCGCTCCTGATCAACTGGTCTAAGACCCTGACTAACTCGAAATCTAAATGGATGATACTTATTCTTATTTAAAATGAGTTGTGCTGTAGAATTAGCTTTACCAGTACGATGTTCAATTTGTCTTGTCGATATTTCAGAGTTTTCAACAACGGGTTGTGAAACGGCATTAGGTCTTTCGTCATCAGGTTACCTTCGTTCAGGATATTTATTCAAATACATCAGCTCGGTAACTACACAATTTCTGTGGGACAAGATGTAGCTTGTCAACATATCGAACTTGTCCTCGCTTGTAAAATTTAGTCTTTCCATTGATGTACTTATTGATTAATTATAATTATAAATTAACTAAACAAAACCAAAAAAACAACCCACGAAATAATTGTCACTAAAACAACTTAACTACGTACAATTCAAATAACAACCATGATTTCAACGCTATAAAGCTACATTAAACAGTTTTCAACAAAAATTTAACAAGTGTTATTTTATCAAAGCCTAATATTAACTGACATATGAAAAACGTAAAAATGAAAATCCGAATTTTACAGCTACAAAACCATAATGTGTAAGTAATATTTGGTTAAATGCGTAATAATAAATATTATCGAATACAGGGTATTTCATTGGTTGCGGCGATATAAAAAAATAAAGTTGATGATGGTTTCTCGGAGACGCAACATCGAATAAAAATTTGAAAACGCTTCCTAATAGAATTCAAAACATGACAATGAAAAAGTACGTTTGGTTTTTAAATATCTTTTAAAATAAATGAAAGGATTACGAAAAAAGAAAAACCTAAAGGTCACATCTTGTTTTAAATCTCGGAAACGATAAACAATAAGGAACTTTTCCAAACTATATGTGAACATGCCCTAAATTATACAACTTTTCTCTAATTTAACCGCCTTCGTATGTTTTCCGTTTTCAAGATCCTCATGCTATTCATCTTTATCTTGGGCACGTTGCATATACACGAAGCGTATCCTACACAGTTGTTTCTCATAAATTCGGTGCAAATAAAATTATGCCTCTATGCTTTGGTGTTTTCGGAATATTTCGGTTTGAAGATTCGTTTTTTCCTCCCTCTGTCTCAAAAACCGATAGGAATAAAATTATAAGCACCCCACCGCCGTAGCGTAACAAACCGTGTAAGCGGACTTCACTGCGGTAGACATTTTTTCAATCTCGGTTCAATTTGGGACACAAAATCAATAGATTTAGAAAAAAATTTCCTTTATGTAAGCTCCTAGACCTCCTAAGATCACCTTCCCTCATCCCGCAACCCCTCTTGAAGTACTGCACGCAGGTGGGACATACTTCTGAGGAGTGTCCTTCCCGTACCAACCGCTGTCCTAACTGTGGCGAAAGTCACAGATCCTCGTCATGCAAATCCGCCGCCAACCCTAAGTGTAAAAACTCAGGGGAACCGCATCCCACATATTCCTTCCAGTGCCGGAAACGACGGGAACCTCCCAGTTCCCCGTCGATGATGACATCTCTCAATCCTATCCTGTCTTCCGAAGGGTCCGACTTGGAAGACAGAGCCCACCTCAAACCTTCCCCCGATACCCAATCCTTATCCATTAAGGACTTCTTGCAAGTCCTTACCCACGCCCTTATCCGTATGTTTCCTGGCCGGCGAGATAGGGTTGTTCGGACCGAAGACTCGCTATCCCAAAACTTCTTCCAACGGAGGATCAACATCTGCGTATTCAGTACGCGGATGGAGGTCGCCGTAATCCGCCAACCCACTCCTTAACTCCTTTCCAATGGCTATCATAGCAGGGACCATTAATGCCAGGGGCGTTCGTCGGAAACGCCCCTTACTTAAACACTTTCTACATACAGACAATGTACACATCCTTTCCATCACGGAAACAAAGCTGACACCCCGATGCTCAATCAATTTCAACACGTATCACTCATTCCTAAACAATAGCCACCACGGAACGCCGTCTTAATTAAAAACTGCTTCCCATCCACTCCTTTTCAACTTCCTGCGCATCTACAGCATCTCGAATGCGTTACTGTGACGGTGCACTTTCCCACTCCTATATTATTTATATCATATTATAACCCGCCAGGCCACAATTCCCTGTCCGATGCTCTTCTAATCTATGCCTCTAGTCTCTCCAACGCAGTAATCCCAGGTGATTTCAATGCTCGCCACGCCCAATTTGGTGACACCGCAACGAATGGTAACGGTAACCGACTATCATCTGCTCTGTTGCAGTTGCGGCTCCTGCGAATCGCTAACACATAGCCAACCTACTTCGAGCACTTAGGTGCTTCAATAATAGACCACATCATAGTCTCCGAACCCATAGTTCACTATTTCGATCGTGAGTGCTTTTTAGGCACCACGATCACATGAGATCGCATTTCCCTACTGGTCAAAACTTTTTGTCAACCCCCCTTCACCCCCTTAATACGCAGTCATTAAAGATTGTTCAAAAGCAGACTGTAATGTGTTCTCCGAACACATCTCCAACAACCTTCCCACACCTAACCTTCAAACGACCCAAGATCTCGAGAGAGCCATTAGAAACCTAACTTCCGTTATTGCGGAAGCGGTTAATAGCTCTGTCCCATTAAAAAACAACGACATTTCTCGAAAACCACTCCCACGGCACATTGTGAACTGGATCAAAGAGAAAAGACGAATCTATCGTCAATTCTTGCGTCCAGGAATCCGGCTCTCAAGACCGAATACAATCGCCTTAATGCCTTAATCAGGCGAAAATCCAATAAACACTCTGAAGGCTCCTGGACCAAAGCCACCTCTCAGCTTGATTATTGAAATGATAAACTCTTCTAGCAACAGTTTGATAGACTGACCAGAAGAAAAGTAAACCCCAAATCCCACCTAACCGACCCACCTAATCTCCTCCAACCAAGGAAAGGCCAATTTCTTTGGTCGCCACCTCCAATCCATTTTCCGATCCCCAGATGATCCCCAATTTGATAACCAATTCAAGGCACTACCTGAGAGTCGCCTTGAATATTTCCGTACCTTTAACCTTCCCGAAGCCCTACTCGATAACTAGAGTCCTTTCTACGCCCCTATCACGCCTGACCAGGTCAGCTCGTATTTCAAAAAGGTAAAAATTCTGCCCTAGGTCATGACGGCCTAAACCGTAAAATTCTCCTACACCTACCCGACCCAGCCCTCCGTTTACTTTCTACTATTTACAATAAATCCCTTACCCTATCGTACTTCCCGACGGACTGGAAATTGGCCTCCATCGTCATGATACCTAAACACCACGCTGATCTTACCTCGCCCTCCTCCTACACACCAATCTCCCTCCTGAGCTTCCTCGGAAAATGCTCTGAGCAGATTCTAGCCAGGCGACTCAGGGACCACCTAGAATACCACGACCTGCTTCCCAACAGCGAATTCGGCTTCCGTCTTAACCTAACGTGTCACGATCCCTTGTTGAAGTTGCTTACAGAGACCACCAGAGCATTCAATCACAAGCAATGCAATCTGGATGTGTTTCTGGACATTAAGCAAGCATTTGACAGGGTCTGGCACGCCGGTCTCGTGCAAAAGATCCGAAACCTTAAAATACCCGACCCCTTCGCCAAACTCCTGCTCTCGCACCTGACCAATCGGTCAGTTCGGGTCGAAGTAGGAAAAACCTTCTCCGGTCCTTTTCAACCTACAGCAGGCGTTGCGCAAGGTTCTGCCTTAGCCACTATCCTTTACACCATCTTTGCATCCAACATTCCCGAAGATACCCAACCCGGAGTAGTCGTTGCGCAGCTCGCGGATGACACCGCCTTTTGGGTCTAATATCCAAAACCCTACGGAACTTCTCTAACTGGGCGAACCAATGGAGAGTCTCCTTCAATCCCACTAAAACCCAAACAATCCTTTTCCAACATCCTCATTACGCAAAGGATAAGTTCCCTAACCTTGCCTCCAGAAACGTCTCCCTCGCCCTTAACCAAGAAAGGCTCACACTCCAAGATGAAATCACCTACCTAGGAATCCTCTTCAATAGAACCCTCAATTGGCTCCCCGGTGTAAAAAGAACACTAAACAGGATTAGAAACCGACTTGGCGCCCTTCGGGGTAGAATCAGAGATTATTGTCATCCCAAAACACTTCTACACACATATAAAACATACATCCGCCCTGTTATGGATTTCCCAGCTCCTATATACACAAACATTAGCCCCAATCACCTTTCCTCAATCGCCTCCTGTGAACACCGAATTTTTAGACGGATACACTGGTTACCCCTCAGGTACTCTAATGACCTCACCCTACACCACGCCAATATACCCCCAACCACAAACCGTATCCAAAAACTCCAGAAAAACTTCGCCTATAAAAGAATTTTCAGCAACACTATCCCAACCAAATAAATCCTTACCACTCCCTACAACTACCGCTTTCCCAAATTCCCTCGAAAAAAATCCAAATTAAAATTCAAACATCCTCCCGCAATCCTCACACAACTCCTCGACAACCTCCCCGAGGAGGTAGAGGAATCTCTCGATAATACCCCATATGCCCTTCGCATCCCCCCGGCTATTCGATGACGACCCAGCATAACACCGGCCAACGATCTAATTAATCACACCGCACACCACACTAACCCACACGCACACTTAAAACCCAACCACACACTATTCAAAATTCAAATTCAAATAATTTTTTTATTACCAAAATAACCACACCTCATGATTGTACACAATACAATACACAAAACAGCGCAACAACAAAGGAATGACATATATATATATATATATATATATATATATATATATATATATATAATCTAAAATAAGTAATTACTAACCATAAGCATGAGCATACTAAAAATCTTCGATCGACTTCCAAATACGCAGTGCAGACTTTGATACGGTAGCTTTGCATATTTTTACGGCCTGTGTGCATTCACCGGAAACGTACGGTTTTTAAAGTGTACATTTTTGTTTGTGAGCGATGACGAGGTTCGGCACAAATTTGGATTTAAGGATTCGCTTCCAAAAATTAGACGGAGTGCACTGATCAGATTGAGACAGATTACATATCTCGAACAACAGATAACAGATCAAGGGATTGATAAGATGGAAATCCAGCGCAAATAAAAATTATAAAGCATCCAAAAGCTAATGTCACATAGCTACTGCAATTTATATATGTACCAAATTGTATCGTTCGCTTGTGAGAGTAGTTTAAAGTTTGCTTAAAGTTACATTTTTGTTATTAAAAAACGCTTGAAATTTAGCGATCGATTAAACCGTTCTTTCCAGATTTAGGCAGTTCCAGAATTATTCGCAGTTTGCCACGGACCACGTTTAAATTTGGCACATATAATTCGAGAGCGGAATAGTAGTCGACGACGGACTGCGCTCTAAAATATTGTCTCCGAAGAACATTTTAAATTCAAAAGTATTTATAGCTAACATTTAATCTGTTTACTGACAATTTTTTGGTTAAATGGTTCCGATTGCTCGATGGTCTAAATGACGCTTTCTCCAAAACAGATTTCCAGAGTTATAAAAAAAAATTATCTATTAATTTGCGTTAGCACTTGTTTTCTATGTACGACGGGGCTCTACCTCATTTTTTACGTGCCGTAAAGAAATAGAATATTAGTAGAGGACAACAAGGTCCCCATAAATGACCATGGCAATAACCGCGCATAAAGATAAAAATCTACCGGGTCAAAATTTTTAATACTGAACAACTTTAGAACTGAATTAAAATGCCGTGAACTAATTACGATAAAAAAAGTAGTTTAATAAACGAGCGTTTAAACTTTTTAAACTCGTATAGTATCTGAATCAGTGGCTACTTGTAATAAAGTATTTATTATGACTGTGTCCACATCAACCAAACCTTTTAAATAATAAAACCTACACTAGTAATATAATATCATTAAAAAATATATATATATATATATATATATATATATATATATATATATATATATATATATATATATATATATATATATATATATATATATATAATATCAACTACAAAACAAAATGCACAAGCAAATGGTTAGATTTCAAACATAATCCACACTTTAGTTAAAAATCAAGGGTAAACGTTATCTATCAAAAACGTTTACCGGGTTAACACAGAACCGACAGAAATTAAATACATATCTATTTTGTATTATGGAGAAATATCAGGAAAAGTAACTCACATATTGCAAAAGAACAAGAACTACAAGGTAGCTTTCAACACTAATACCAATCTTGTTAAATGTTTGCCAAAGGTTCAACTAACGGCATTTTGAAATGGGGTATGTATAAATTTGACTGAACATTCTATAATTCTGTTTATATTGGACAATCACTCAGGAACTTTGATATTAGATACGAAGAACATATTAAATGTTACAGACCAATCCAATTGTGTCAAACATCTAATAGTAAATTATCACCTTATGACTTTACAGAACAATAATTATATAAAATAAATTGTGGAATTATATTGCATTTAAAATATTAGTGCTATTTAATATCATTATTTGAGAAAAGAATTTTTTTCTAAACTATGTGAAGTGTGAAATGCAGGTAATGGACAAAAATAAAATGCAATACGTTTCATTTCCTCCCTAATGGGATGGACGGGCTGCTTGAGTTTTCCAATCTCCTGCAGCTGCAGTGATGGATCCCTAACATACATACATTAAGTATCTGTACATGGTGAAGCTAAGGACGGGTGCGGTTAAGATCGGAAGTGAAAGAGTGGAGTTAGGGTTAGGGTAAGTTATTATCCCAACATTGACCTAAATCGGCATACGAGTGCGTATACGCAGTAAACATGCCGCTATATGTGTGAGAAAAAAACACCCTGAAAAAACTTCATGCAGTGTAGACGGTAACAGAAATCACTGCTGAACACATCATGCTACCACAATCTTCACCTGTGAGTTAGAATCGTATCATTATCATTATGCAAATTCTCAAAAATATATCAAAAGGTGAAATGGATTTAAGCTTTCTTTAAGTTTCTTCAGATTCTGAATATCCTGGTTTATAAACAAATGTCATCCATCCAATCAGTTAACTACTTATAGACACTGAAATGTTTATAATATATCCTAGGTGTAAATATTGAATTATTTTTCAGCAGTGTTGCACGTATCAAGAATGTGAAAAAATATTATTCTGTTAACTTATGTTGAACAAATGTTACTTTCTCCTAAAATAAACGAACTTTATTCAAATAAATAATACTAAAACGGATAATACAAAGAAACATAAAAAGGCACGGCCAATATTTTGTTGTCACTTTCATGTTGTATAGTAGTAACACGTTTTTTTTGGTAAAGCTTTAGAATTAATACAAAATGTATTTTACATAAACTTCAGAAGCTGTTAAATTTCTCTTAACCTTCATTTACCAAAAACGTTGTCACTGTAATTTTTACCCTACTATGTTTGCTTCATTGGACTTGACAATGTATTAAGATGCTTTTAAGGTAGATTTCCTATGGTATTGATTGAGAATGGCGGGCTTGGCTTTTTGTACTCGTCAACTTTGTTAACGTTTTATTAATTATGAATGGATAGCATTGCTGAATAATAATTAATCCTTTCAATTTTTCAAAATATATTGAATTGAAAGATTGTTATTTCATCGGGCGCACCGCGTTTTTGATATACAAGGTGATTACAAAATTAGAATAAATGTAATGCAAATTAAAGGAAAACTTACAAACTAAACGCATTTATGTGCTAATGACAAAGTAACTGTAATAATTGTGAATCATTAAAAGCTTCCAACGTACACACAGGAAAAGATTGCCTCGAGTGGGACTCGAATCCACGACCACTACTTATCTAGAGTAGGGCTCTTAACCATCTGGAGGGAGCTAGTTCCACTGTATGTACCCTATTAGTTTTGATGTTTTTTATATATATATATATATATATATATATATATATATATATATATATATATATATATATATATATATATATATATATATATATATATATATATATATATATATATATATATATATATATACGAGGCCATTCAAATATAAACCGGAATTTTGTTCTGCGCGGCGTGGCGCTGTGGAAGAGCAGCTCGGCGTGGCAGGGAATCGTTGGTGGGAGTAAGAAGAGGGGTATCCATGCACAAGGCGCTCTCAGTCACGCCCGCCACTTCAGTACCGCCATGACTGAACAAGAAGTACCAGTGTCTGTTGCGCAACGCATAATTATTCGTTTTCTCGTCAACGAAGGTGTAAAACCGAGTGAGATTTTGAAGAGACTTGAAGCAAGTTTGGTTATGATACACTGAGTAATACAAGTGTTTGATTGGGCTAAAAATTTCGGGATGGTCGTGATAGAGTCGAAAATGAAAGTCATAAACGGCGTCCGGCGACCAGTGTCAATGAAGACAATATTCAGGCCGATCGTGAGCTTGTGGAAGGCGATCGCCGCATTACGGTTGCTGAGATTGTTTCAGAAGTGGGTATAAGTGTTGGAAGTGTTCATACCATAGTATCGGACACGCTTGGCTACAGCAAAATTTCGGCAAGGTGGGTTCCACGTCTACTAACCGAGGCACAAAGGAATGTTCGGAAAGACAAAGGGCATGCTTTTTTGGATCGTATCCTGACATGCGATGAAACATGGGTCCATCACTATACCCCAGAGAACAAGAGGACACGTATGTAGTGGAGGAAAGTTGGAGAGGGGGCGCCGATCAGGGCCAAGACTCGACTGTCATACGGGAAAGTTTGGGCTACAATGTTTTGGGACTCTAAAGGTATTGTACTGATTGACTACCTACATGAATAAAAGACGGTGAATGCTGCTTACTACTGCCAACTGCTGGATGACGCAAAAAAAGCTTATCGAAATAAACGACGCAAGCAACCGATTCGCGATGTCCTTCTTCTGCAAGATAACGCACGGCCCCACACAACAGCTCTAACTCGTGATAAGCTGACTAAATTGCAATGGCTACCTCTTGAATATCCTCCTTACAGTCCAGACTTGTTCCCATGTGACTTCCATATGTTTGGTCCACTGAAGAAAGCATTAGGAGGGGAAAGATTTGAAGACGACAATGCAGTCGAAATGTACGTGAGCAATTGGTTACTGAGGCAGCCACCTTCTTTTTTCTACGATGGGATCAGAAAGATTCCTATCCGAAGGAAACTGTGTAGAAAAATGAAATATTTTTTTTGTAATTTTATTTATCCCCAATAAATAGTAGTAAAAAAATTCCGGTTTATATTTGAATGATTCGAATATATATATATGTATATATATATATATATATATATATATATATATATATACATAAAACTAGTCACTTTTGTGGCAGGGTGTCTGCAGGTTTGAATTTTTCAAGTTTGATACTCACCTACAAGACTGGAATATTTGAGTCCCACTCGAGGCAATCTTTACTGGGCGTAAGTTGGTAGTTTTAATAATTCACATTTATTACTGTCATGACTTTGTCATCATCAGCACTTAGATGCGTTTAGTTTGTAAGTTTTCCTATAATTTGCATGCTTAAAAGTAACTTTCCTATATTTCAGTCTTGTGGATCTGTATGAAACTTGAAAATTCAAGCTTGCAGATGCGTGTTATAATTATATATATATATATATATATATATATATATATATATATATATATATATATATATATACATATATATATATATATATATATATATATGTGTGTGGTGTGTGTGTGGTGGTGCGTCTGCGTGCGTGCGTCCGTGCGTGCGTGCGTGCGTGCGTGTGTGTGTAATCTAGCTCTCTTGATAGCTCAGATGGTTAAGAGCCCTACTCTAGATAAGTAGTCGTAGTGGGTTTGAGAAGGCCATCTTTTATTGTGTGTACGTTGGTAGGTTTAATAATTCACAATTAACAAATATAATATAAAAATACTGAACCAAATGCTCCGTAGATAACTAACACTATTAGGGTTGCTACTAATTTAAAAGACGTGGTGTTTAGATAATGCGAAAGACCTAAATCCTCTGCTGACAGAACGTATTCCAAAACATTGCGTATTCAAGTTAGCTTTATGGTTAAACGTGAAAAAGTGAAAAGTGGAAAAGAAAGAACTAAAGAATCTCTCCGTCACTCTCAGTAGAAACCTTCATTTACTCTAGAAAATCCGGAAAATATTAATAATTACTTTATAAACTCGATACCCAATATTGTCAATGCTGTACTTAATTCAACTGTTAAGCAGTAAAAAGTCGTGGAACCTGTTACGGGCCAAACACTCGTTACAGCATCATCCCGTAAAGATAATATGGGGGCAATGGACATAGCTCAATGGTGTTGGCGGGGTTTCTGCTTAATACTGCAAAAGGGGACTCATCATAACCCCATAACGTCGCAATCGGGGAAAAAAGGTCACAAAGGCGCCACTTGTTAGATTCACTTGTAGCGGGAAAACGTCAAGAACCACATCTTAATAAAGCGCTAACAGGAAACCTTAATGTTCACTCAAAATAAAATACTCACTTTCCTGAAAATTCACCAAAATTATTTACGCAAAGTTCGCCTAAACTTCAATAAAATCATAAGCTGTAAAGGTCACCAAAATTGCCTTAATAAAACTAAAACTCATCAAAAATTTCAACACAAAATCATAAGCTCAACTAACCAAGTATAACTGGTCGATAAGATAATTAATTATTCAATTTAAAACAAAAAAGAAAACATCACAACAAAGTAAACAATCGAGATCAACTATCTATGAAGTCCTAAAATTTAATTAATTTAAACAAAGGTGCCTACAATGAGTAAGTAGATTTCTATAAAAACTTCAAAAGGAATTTACAAATGCTCAACGACAACCACTGGCATGCAAAGCCAGTTGTTCGGTCAACGACCTATTTACTTTATAATTACGTTACGGTATATCTAGTAAAACTTATTTTCAAATGCAGCTATATCAACCAAATAAAACAACTACATATCGTTGAACGTTGAAAAGCAGTCGATCGTCATTACTGTACAAATGGCATAAAGCAACAAAAAATTCTCAAGAAGTAAACAAACTGTACTATAACTTGACCGTAAACGAAAAATTTATTCTCCTATCTTAAATTTTACTTGAACGTAATTAATATCGCACCGAGCTGGTAGCGTAGTGGTGACACGATCTGCTTAGCATTCGGGAGGTGATGGGTTCGATTCTCGTTACCATCTACCTTGTATGAGGTTTTTTCAGGGGTTTTCCTCATACACATGTAGCGGCATGGTCACTACTATGAGCGGCTGCTTAGGCGAATGCTGAGGTAGTATTTTCTCCCTCAGAACCCTAACTCCGTTGCTTCCGATCCTATCCTGACCACACCCATCCTTAATCCCACCATGCGTATATAGTAGTATATATGTATTAGAATCCATGATTGTGGCTGAAGGAGCTCGGAAAGCTCGAGCAGCCTGCCTCCCCCTTGAGGGAATGAAATACGTGGCCTTTTCCTTTTCCTTTTCAATTAATATCGCAGTAGAAGGAAATGGAATCACAACTCCTTCGTGTACTCTACAGAAAAATAATACCCCGTTAACTAATACTATGCATATAATGTAATCAATTAAATTAAACATTAACACACAATGTGTAATGCAGAAGTTTAAAAAAGGACTATTGAGAATGTCGAATATTCAAATTTAAAAATTCACATGTCAATTTTAACAAAATCTGCATTAACAGAAATAACACACATCGGAAATGAAATAAATCTCGGATGGATACGCTTTAAAACTAATATGAACAACAACAGACTGTTAGGTAAACTTTTAACAAAAGCGTATTCAACCTTCAGCAAAGACAAATGAAAAACAGACACTTTATTAGGAATGTCAATAACATACAAAATAAATGTATGTAAGCGGTTACCTTTAATTTCTGATCAGGCCCTCGCAATAATTGTCCTCTCTAGCCTTCGCTCTTATACTGTAATAGCGGTAACTTCCCTGCGGATGACCCACCAGTTACTGGATCGGTAAAGAATCACCTGCGGCTTCTTCAACATCGTAACCAACGTTCGATAGCTTTTCCAACTCGTAAATTTCGCAAGTTGGTTAATCAGCGTTATTTAATTCGAAGAAAAAATTATTAACTACAGTATTTCGGGTTACTGTAACGGCAACTTTTATTTACACTACGTGCTTTTTTTTATCTACGTAAAACTTAGCGCTAATTATTTACAACAAATTTATCATTTGTTAAGCGGGCCTAGTTGTGCGTGCGAAACTAACATATCACAATGAAATTATACGAGAAATACGCGAAAATGCGATAATCAATCCAGAATTAGGACCGGCACTTATTAAACACCAGAACCTTCTTCAAGGACTACATAACTATCATGACTGACAGCGATACTCAATTACTATTACCGGGTAAACGACCATTATCTACGATCCCCTAGTGAACGGGTAGTCGGAAAATATTTCCTTGGTAAATTCATCAGCTCCAGTAAGACGTAAAAGTTCAACCTCCTACTCCGCACCCGCAACCGCCTCTTACGACGACATAAGCCTACTACATCTCTATCTAGACTGACTTAAGCAGCATTCATTTCTTGCCATCTTCAATTTCGTCACCCTTAAATATCAATTAGCCAATACTAGAACCTCAATACTTTAAATCATCGTACGCGCTAAAAACTAATACACATCGGCGAAAGAAACGGAAAGTTACATCATAAGAAGCATTCCATTCTGTACAGGGTGTCCCAACTGATAGAGTAAAGTAAGTTTGACTTAACTAGAATTATTTGTGTAAATATTGTATGGACCATGGGGTAGAGGTAAGAAGTGTGCATTTTTTAAAATATTGAAGTTATACAGGGTGTGCCAGAAAAGCAGGACGTGAAAAGTATGATTTTTAAATAGAACACCCGTATTTGATTTTAGTTTTAATTCTACGTGTCCATACAAACATATTTTGTCATACAAAAGATTGGCTGAAAGTTTTAGTTCTTGAGATATTCGCGTTTAAAGATTATTATGGTCATTTTCGTGGGGTTGATGAATGGGCAATTGTTCCGTTATTTCACAATAAAAAAATTGATATTTCGTGTGAAAATGAGTGATATTATACTAACGTTTAGTATTTCTAATTTTCTCAACAGGGTGTTTGTTATAACCATTAAATTTGAAAATTCTTAAATTAAAAAAATCAGTTTTTTTAATTGCACACCTATATATTTTTATTTCATTTTATTCGGGATTAAAAATCTATCATTTTGTCAAATATATCCTATATCTATCTTTGATAGTTTTCGAGTAATTTCGATTTTTCACACTTGCTACTTTATTTTCGATAACATTGCATTGCATGGATCTTGGTAGCCATGGAAAATAATAATTGCGTTACTAAGATACAAAGGTTTCCTACTTGTCAAAATAAACACATATTAAATTTGTCGTTTTCGCATTTAACTTGTTATCAATTCTTGTATCAATTATGGATTATTCGACAAATGAATTAATTGATATGATATACGTGTTGGGCGAGGCTGAAAAACCCTTTATTGGCACAACGAATCTACAAAATGAAATATCCTGAACGTCGAATACCTACTACTGTTGGCTTGGAAAATTTGATGGATAGATTTGATTCTAGCGGTAGTGTTAAATACTTCAAACGTAAAGTTGTTAATAAAAGGGCAGCTAATGAAGGAAAAGAACTTAAAATATTATTAAATATTCAAGAAAATCCCCAAGTGAGTTCTAGAACATTAGCGACGATATGTGATACCTCAAATCAAACGTGAATCGAACAACGCTGAAGTATAGTACCATCCCTATCACATTGAGCTTCATCAAGAATTGCGAGAAGAGGATTTTGCAAGACGAATTGAATTCTGCAATATCATTAATCAACGGCTGCAATTAAATAACAACTTTTGTGCTCCATAATGTTTTCCGATGAGGCGACGTTTAAAAGTAATTGTAAATCGGCATAATATGCACTATTACGCCATTGATAATCCATTTTGGCTACGAGAAGTTCAAAACCAAATTATTTCACTAAATGTGTGGTGTGTATGTTAATGACCAAATTATCGGTCCCTATTTTTTGATGATCCACAATAATGCTCACGATCCACAATAATGTTATAGTATCGTATGTAACGTAGCTAGTAGAAAAATCGAAATTCCTCGAAAACTATCAAAGTAGATATAGGATATATTTGACAAAATGATAGATTTTTAATCCCGAATAATATGAAATAAAATATATAGGATGTGCAATTAAAAACTGATTTTTTTAATTTGAGATTTTCAAATTTGAATGGTTATAACAAACACTGTTGAGAAAATTAAATACTACTCGGTCTAAACGTTAGTATAATATCACTCATTTTCACACGAAATATCAATTTTTTATTGTGAAATAACGAACAATTCATTCATCAACCCCACGAAAATGAC
Organism: Vesta saturnalis; assembly: GCA_036346205.1. Taxonomy (NCBI): domain Eukaryota; kingdom Metazoa; phylum Arthropoda; class Insecta; order Coleoptera; family Lampyridae; genus Vesta; species Vesta saturnalis. The sequence continues at coordinate 213,396 of JARFJB010002269.1, read as the reverse complement.
CATAATAATCTTTAAACGCGAATATCTCAAGAACTAAAACTTTAATATTTTGTATGACAAAATATGTTTGTATGGACACGTAGAATTAAAACTAAAATCAAATGGGTGTTCTATTTAAAAAATCATACTTTTCACGTCCTGCTTTTCTGGCACACCTGTATAACTTCCAATATTTTAAAAATGCACACTTCTTACCTCTACCCCATGGTCCATACAATATTTACAAATAATTCTAGTTAAGCATAAACACACTCTATCGTTGGACACCCTCTGACTGTACTTGTCAATAAAACAATCTCATCATAAATTTTCCCAATTAAAACGTATGTAGAATCAACCGCTTTGCTTAATTCAAATAAATGTATAGAAATGATCCGTCTGACTGACGCTTAAGATGCGTTCAAGAAGTGTGCAACTATTCCATTAAAGTATTGAATTTTAATACAAATTGCAAATATAGCAGGACGTAATTCCCAAGTATGATTTTAAATAGAACATTCTGTATTTGATTTTAACGTTTTAAATTCTTAACCTGAAAAAATTAACCATACAAACATATTAATTGTCATTATAACACAATTTGAAATAGAAAAGTTTTTAGTTCTTGAGATATTCCGTTTAAAACGTTTATTTGTCCCATTGTTTTTGAGTGGTTATGAATGAGGCAATTAGTGTCCGTATATTATCACAATTAAAAATATTTGCATATTTCGTGCTGAAAATGTATGATATTTTTACTAAGGGTGTCTATGTAATTTCTATTTAATTTCCTCCAAATCACGGGGTTTAAGTTATAACCCATTAAATTTTGAAAATTCAAAATTTAAAATTAGAAATAAAATCAGTTTTTTAGAATTAATGCACACACTCTAATAGTACTTTTATTTCATTTTATCTCGGGATTAAAAATCTATCAAATTTGTCAAATACTATCCTATAATCTATCTTTGATAGTTGTAAACGAGTAATTTCATTTTTTCACATACTTTGTATTTTCGATATACATTGCATTGCATGGAGTCTTGGTAGCCATGGATAATATAATAATTTGCGTTTACTAAGATACGAAAGGTTTCCTACCTTGTAAAAGTAAACTTTACATATTAAATTTGTATCGTTTTCGCTATTTAACTTGTAATATCAATCTTTTTGTATCTAATTATTGGAATTATTCGACAAATGTTTTAATTAAATTGATATGAATATACGTTGTTTGATGGCGAGGGAAACTTTGAAAATACCCTTAAATAAAAATTGGCTTTAACTGTAACGATTTCATCTAAGCAAAATGAAATATCCTGAACGTCGAATACCTACTACTGTTGGCTTGGAAAATTTGATGGATAGATTTGATTCTAGCGGTAGTGTTAAATACTTCAAACGTAAAGTTGTTAATAAAAGGGCAGCTAATGAAGGAAAAGAACTTGAAATATTATTAAATATTCAAGAAAATCCCATGAGTTCTAGAACATTAGCGACGATATGTGATACCTCAAATCAAACGTGAATCGAACAACGCTGAAGTATGTACCATCCCTATCACATTGAGCTTCATCAAGAATTGCGAGAAGAGGATTTTGCAAGACGAATTGAATTCTGCAATATCATTAATCAACGGCTGCAATTAAATAACAACTTTTGTGCTCCATAATGTTTTCCGATGAGGCGACGTTTAAAAGTAATTGTAAATCGGCATAATATGCACTATTACGCCATTGATAATCCATTTTGGCTACGAGAAGTTCAAAACCAAAATTATTGGTCACTAAATGTGTGTGGTATAGTTAATGACCAAATTATCGGTCCCTATTTTTGATGATCCACAATAATGGCTACCACGATCCACAATAATGTTATAGTATCGTATGTAACGTAGCTAGTGAGAAAAATCGAAATTCCTCGAAAACTATCAAAGATAGATATAGGATATATTTGACAAAATGATAGATTTTTAATCCCGAATAAATGAAATAAAAATATATAGGATGTGCAATTAAAAACTGATTTTTTTAATTTGAGATTTTCAAATTTGAATGGTTATAACAAACACCCTGTTGAGAAAATTAGAAATACTACTCGGTCTAAACGTTAGTATAATATCACTCATTTTCACACGAAATATCAATTTTTTTATTGTGAAATAACGGAACAATTGCTCATTCATCAACCCCACGAAAATGACCATAATAATCTTTAAACGCGAATATCTCAAGAACTAAAACTTTCAGCCAATATTTTGTATGACAAAATATGTTTGTATGGACACGTAGAATTAAAACTAAAATCAAATACGGGGTGTTCTATTTAAAAAATCATACTTTTTCACGTCCTGCTTTTCTGGCACACCCTGTATAACTTCCAATATTTTAAAAATGCACACTTCTTACCTCTACCCCATGGTCCATACAATATTTACACAAATAATTCTAGTTAAGCATAAACTTACTTTACTCTATCGTTGGGACACCCTGTACAAGGTCTCACTGTACCTTGTCAATAAAACTTGAATCCTCATCAATGAAATCCCTTTCCCAAATCAGCCTTAAAATAACGTATGTAGAATCCAACCGCTTTGCTTAATTCAAATAAATTTATAGAAATGATCCGTCTGACTGACGCTTAAATGCGTTCAAAACTGCAACTATGCTCTATTCAAAGTAGTAATTTTAATAACAAATATAATTTTACAAGACGTAATTTCCCCACATCTTATATTTCTCAAATTACATTTCATTACTCTTTTAATTTTAAATACCGTATTCAAATATCTTAACCATCGAAAAAAAAATTTAACCAATTTCAACCCTCAATACTTAAATCTATTCATTATTAACACCGAAATTTGGAAAAAAACAAGAAAAAACGTTTTCTGACGTACGTTACTTAAAATGTTCACACCGGTGACAAACCGTTTAATTTTTCCCATACTGGTTTTTGAAGTTGCTCAGATTATAGCTAATGTAAGTGCAGCTAACGGTCACGATAATATTAATATCAATGTTATAAAATTATTTCGTCCAATAATATTGTCTTACCTAACATACATAGTTAATACGATTTTTTTGACTAGAGGGTGTCCTAATTGCTGTAAATTTCCTATTCTAATTTCCGTACCGAAAATTGCCGATCCGCGAGAGTTTAAAGATCTAAAACCCCATAAGTATTTGGCCATGATGTCAAAAATTGTTGAAAAAGTTGAGGATGCACAGTTAAGACGCTACTACAGTTTTGCCATAGGGACAATTATAGCTGCACAACAGCATTACTAAACATAGATACCATTTCTATCCATTCTAGTCCATACTGGTCTCTCTAACTCTGCAACAAAATTGTTCAGTAATTACCTATCCAATAAAGTCCAATCTGTGTCACGTGTGGCTAAAACGTACCGTCGATTCTTTTTTTTCTCGAACTTTAGGATAATATTTAAAGTATTACATGTAGGAATTGCAGGAGGAAGTTCTGTGCTCTGTCGTTTCAGATTATTAAAAATTTGGATTTATTACAAACGGAAGTAGGACTTCGCACCCAGTTCTGTGAATGGGTTTGCTTGTTTGTAATAAGTTGAAGTTTTTAATTACGATTACGTTCCGCGCGTTGAAGTTTGTAAAATAGTAAATAATGGATAATCCTTTTTTTGTAATAGTTAATGTTAGTTTCAGTGGAAATTACGTTAGTGCAAATTGTTACTTTGTAATTAAAATTACGTCAGAAGTATAGGTTTGCATATTTAGAACATTGCGACGGTATGTGGGAAAATCATTTTGATAAATTAATCTTAAAAATACAAAAATTATGGTTTTTATAATACGTTGGTTTAGAGTCGATTTTCCTCAGTTTAAAGGCGACGAAAAGAGATCATATTACATTATTTTTCTCGAAGTACCTTGACGATGCAGTTAATGCCAGTAACATAATTTTTTCAACTTGGTTCCTGAATCTCGTGTTTACCGCGTTACGATTTGGAGGAATGGTTTCTTATAATTAGTGAATTGATGTAAAATTTATGATGGCGGGATTTGTTAAGTTCGTAAGAGAGTAGGAGTCAATCTGTTGAAGAGAGGTTGAACGCGGAATGTAATCTTGGACGGACTGAATTTATCTTTTACCGGGTTTTTGTGGTCGTGTCGTAGGGGAGTTTTCCCGTTCACCCTTAGAAGATTTTGAAGATTATTCCGCTACCCCGGTGCCATTATATTGTTGTGTATCGATAGTCCGTAGTGACATTTATACCGGTCCGTCGAAGAGGAATTAGTGTTAGAATTAGTAGTTTTCCTCATTTTTCGATTATAATCGCGTTTTTTGTGGATTCTTAGATTCCGAGTTTAGTATAATTAGTTGTACATTACGAAGTGCATCCTCATTCACAGTTGTTCCGACAAATGAAAGAAATTGATGGAAATAAATTTTCGCTTTAATAAAATTTGTGTATATAAAGGACAAAGAACGTTTTGTAAATAAATGCATGTGCAGATATATTCGATCATCTGATTGTGGCTAAAATATTTTCTCTACTAAATTTGCATTAATATAATTAAAAAATAAACGGCTCATTGAAACTTGTGGACTGGTGAAGCTTCTGCGTTGGGAGCTGTATTACCGGAAATCCAAACGTATCGGTGTCCACCGTTCCGTTACCTAAAGGGTCAACTTTACGAGAAATACCTATTGCTGTACAAAGGAAAGGAGATAAGTCAGACTGAACGTTTGTACAAATTTAGATAATTACTTCCGTACGTTTATTTTTTGTGTAGTTGATAAATTTTAATAAAGTGTTTTATTTCAAATTTATCAGGCAGATGAATACGCTTTCTTTAGTTTACAGTTTTTCTTAGGAGCCCTTCGGGCGTTTAAATTAATTTTATGAAAGTGTATTCACCCGTGTATGAACCATTTTACATCATGCCTTATTTTTATCTTATTCTGATTATTATTATTATAAGTTTTTGTTATGAACGAATAAGTCCAAAGGTAAATATATAATATATACTTGTGATATTGCAGGCTCACATTCCATTAATATAAGTAATTTGATTGGAATCTCATTATATTTAGAATTTACATCAGTTTTACATACATAAAGACAAAATTTGCATCGATTGGGGCTTGAACCTTGATGGCGAAGTTGGTTAGCGCGGTACTCTAGCAAAGTACAGGTCGTAGGTTCAAATCCTACTCGAGGTAAACTTTTTATTTATGTATTTAATAAAATTAATAATAATTTTTATTCTGATTATTGTATGCAAATTCGCGTACTACAGAATTTGTTGAACTGATGTGTTTAACGTTATTAATATTCATTTTGGTGATATTTAAGTTTAAGTTGCTGAAGCATATGATTTTGGTAATTTGACCTTCCAAGCATCAGTCCAAATTAACTAACAGATTTTAAAAAATTTAATATGCTTTTAACATCTGTACCAATACTTTGCTTATTTTAATTTATATCATGATCGTAATATACGAATAGTGTTAGTGTATTATCTCATTATCGTGTATAGAAGTATATGTGACCAGATTCCTTTGTTATCGCGTATTATTATTTACGTGGTACTAAATTTAGACCTTCATGTTACCGAGTAGTTTATTTATTTTATAGGAATTTTGATTTATGCAACTCTACAGCGACAAAGCTCAGTAATTTTTTTTATATTCTTAATGTAAGCTTTAACGTAACATTTGGTGCGAATTTATTTATTAGAATCTATGTTATTTTGAGTTTTTTATATAATTTTGTTTGAGATTTAACGTAACGTAAATACAGAGAAAACAAAATCGTTAACGGATCTTCTGGTTTATTAGCACATCATTTTTTTGCAATTACATCCACATATCTTGAAGCTTTGTAGGAAACATCGTACCGGCTGTTAATTCACCGATTTACCTGGCTTGTGACAAAAGGTAAGCAAGTGTTTTTTGTGCGTTAGCAGTGAACTATTCACATTTAGGTATTACCCCCTATATTGACATTTATAAACAGTCTGGCGCCCATATGATTTATGATTTACCCTTATTGTGTTTTACGTATTACGAGCTATCCTAAACGAATAAATTAGTAACATGCCCACCCCCTTTTTCCTGAGCTACCGGCCCCTTTCTTATCTGTTACTTCCTATCTACTGCCATTTTCGCCCGTAACATCTGTCAAAATCAAATCTAAATGTTCGTATTATAAATCATTGTGTCAGCGAGTGGCATAGAGTTCTGTTTTAGGCCCCTTACTTTTTTTGGTATATACATCCACTTTTCATAGGTCTGTTAAACACTGTAGGATTAAAATGTTTGCGGATGGTACACAAATTCTACACTCGTTTGAATATAATAATTTTCTAGCTGCTAATAGAAAAATAAATAATATTTTTTACAATTTATTCATTCTACATCAAATAAGTATTCACTGATCATAAACCCCGTAAAATCATCTGGCTTTGGTAATATGGACAAAGTAGGTTCTCTCGTTTTCGAGCAAAGTTAGAAAGATGCGGTTTTTGATACCCTGTTCTACTTTTTCGTGAAAAGAAAGATACCACTAACAGAATTGTCATAGTCCTCTTAGTATTTGAGATACAGGGCGAAATTCAAAATTTGTAAATTTCAAGCACCCCTCGTAACCGCTTTGCCTTTTACGTTATCGAAATGGTGAAAAGTGCTTTATACGGAATTTTCCGTATAATTTAGTGGCATGCACAGTTTTCCCCACAAAAAGTGAGTTTCCTCGCAATAAGCCCAATTTTTTTTTTAAGTGGAATACCCTGTATATTTTTATTATATAATATGGCTTACCCTCAGCTTTCAAAAAATATGTATTGTGTGGCACTTCTTTTGCATTATTAACCTCAAAAATGATTGTTACTTAATTTAACATTTTGATGATATAGTTGGCCATGAACCCTTAAAAATAAGTACAAACTCGTATTTTATTGAACATCCAAGATATATTTGAGTATTCAAAAAGGTTTATCTAGTAGACCTTTTTGAATACTCAAACTACTCTTACTGCTTTGTTATAATTATAAATATGTAAATACGCGATTATAATAAACATATGGACTTTTTCGCAGAAACGCAAATATAATAACAAAAAATTATGCAAATTAGGTACAATAGTATTTCAAACATATCCAAACTGGCAAATTTCTTCTTTGATTGGGTAAAATGCATCTTACAGTTTCAGAAAAAAACTATTAATGGCAATAAAACCTATAAAGAATACTTTATATCTAAATTTATAAGTAGGCTGGGCCTAGTCTCATTCTAAACGTAATTAACCTGCCAAATCTGATTAAAATTACTTTTGTGCAACAATAGTATTGTTTGTTTATTGTGCAAAATATAGCAGAAAATCAAAATTTTTAAAACTTTAAAAAATATGATATGCTGATTGGGTTTGGTCAGAGTAATGAAAACGCCGACGCAGCAAAAAATTTTTATTTTAACACGTAAAGTTTCCTTGGTATTAATTTTGGTTATTAAGTAACTTTACGTCTATGTAGCTTTCTAGAACGGAGACAAACTAGTAATATCACATTTATAGATTAAAAAGAAATTTAATTAATTATGGATCATTGTCTAAACCCAGGTCAAAAAAATATAATAAAGAAAATCGAGAGAATGTGAGGTTACCGTTTTAGCTAGTGTGGAGACTAATCGTATAAGTTCTTGCAGAACTATAGAAAGTAGTATTGGAACTTCGAAAAGAAGAATACATAGAATACTTCGCCACCATAAATATAAACCATATAAATTTAGGCTTGTTCAACATATACATTCTGACGACGCTGAACGTAAGTTAATATTTTGCAATTGGTACTTAAACATGTTAAATGTAGTATGCCACTTGGGAAGAAATATCATATGGTCAGACGAGGCACATTTTCGCAATTCAGGTGTATTAAGCAGGCACTATAGCAGATTCTGGTCTGAAGAAAATCAACACCAAATATTCCCACAAAGACAACAAGGACGATTTCGACTAAACGTTTTCTGCTTTACATTAGGATCAAAAATAAAATTTTACATTTTCGAAGGGAACTTATCCGCTCCTAGATATTTGGGCATTTTAGAACTGGTTGTACCTGAATTATTAGATGACATTCCTTTAACTCGCTTGAACGAAATTTATTTCAACCAGGATGGAGCCTCATCTCACAATGCGCAAATTATACGCCCGTTTTTTTAAAACAATTTTGGTTATAGATGGATTGGCACTAATGGGCCGATAAGATGGCCTCCTAGGTCTCCGGACTTGTCAGTCTTAGATTTCTTTTTATAGGGTTACTTGCAAAATAAAACTACCAAGCTCAATATGATAACATTGGACGTGTGACAAATGCAGTTAGAGAAGCTTTCCGACATTTACAAGATCACCCTGTTATTTTGCCTAATGCTATGGAACGAGGTGAAAGAGTATGTAAAGCATGTATACGACAGAATTGTGATGAGTTCGAACATCTCTTTTAGTAATTTATATTAGGCTTGTAAAGTTGTAGGTATTATGTTTAGTTTTTAATCTTGTGTTTTTGCATAAAACTTCCTAACCCTTAACCTTGTTTTTTCATGACCAACTATATCATCAAAATATAAAATTAACGTAGTATTCATTTTTGAGGTTAATAATGCAAAAAAAGTCTCGAAGTTTATGCAATGGGAATCAGAAACATGAAAGTGTACCAAGCTTTTAGCGTTAGGTTCATTACCTAATAATAATAAAAAATGTGTACCCGAAAGAAACTTCATGACAGTTCATTTGAGAGTCATTAATTTATGTAAGTAGTCCCAACGTTCTATATTGTTTCTATCTGCTTTTGAATCATGGGGACATACGAAATAGGAGCATGAATAATGTTGGAACTGCCTAACTAAATGTTTGACGTGAATCCGTTTTCTCATGGAATTGCCTATAAATAAACATTGTGTTAATCTCTTATACTTACACGACTGAAACTTTGTAGAGTGACCAAGAAAACCTAAAAATACAGCGTAACAGTGGTCCACCGCATTGGAGGTGTTGCTATCAGGGATATACCACCCACATAGTGTGCTTAAAAAATGAGCTCGATCGACTTTCTACAAGGGTGAAATTTGTTTCTCAAATAGTCTAGCTTATAAAACAACAAAAAAATGTACGACGACCTCTCTAGCAAAGCCGCTGTGCCGACAGCGTGATATGATGTGAAACCCTATTGGTTAGAAAACGTCACGTGATATACATATTCTCCAAAACATCTGGTATATAGTAATATTCAAATACCACTTTTTAAAGTATGAATGAAGTAAAACAAATGGATAATAAGAAGGCAAGCAATATCTATTTATGTTAACCCTAGGCTGCATAAACCGGGCGTCTCAGGCCCGGAGAGATTTTAAGTACTCATAATTTGCTTAAAATAATTTCAATCGGCTTGACCATTCAGATATGCTCTAAACACGTCTTCAATGAACACACTCTTGATTCAAAAAACATTCAAGTGTATTTAGAAATCGAAAAATAAATCTTTTCGATTAGTTACTTAAACCGGGACACCGAAGCCCGTGTACAACTAGTTCTTATAAAATCAGTTTCAAGTCTGATAGTTATTATAATTCGTCAAGCACTGCTGCGCGGAATTGTACGTGTCTGTGCAAGTTGAAACCTGCATTACTGCTGGATGTATAAAAGTAGGCGAAGCTGATTTTCATTCAGTTCTAATAAAAGTTGCATTGAGTGAACTTGTGAAACACATATGATAAGGGCGTCAAAAAGAATGTGATCTGAAGAAAGTGACGTGTCAGAAGCAGAAAATGATGACACAAAAGACACAAATTTCGAATTGGTTTCTGACGAGTATTCTAGTTCCAGTTCTCATGATAATACACAGGATGATGTTGACGACATTGATAATTTTTCAACGAGTGGTAACATTGCTCCAGGTGATCTGGATTGGAGTTTGGAACCTCCAACAAAAAATAAAATTCAACCAAACAATATTATTCGGCGAGCGCCATAACTGGCAAGAAAATATGTGGCTGCAACACCAAACGAAGCGTTTCAGTTATTGTACAAGAAATTGTGACGTGTTTATCGAGCAAAAGGAAAACCGTGGAGAGATGTAATTTCTTGCATTCTGTGGTTTTCTTATTTATGTGCAAGTTGACAGAAGCTGGGTAGTTCCTGCGAGAGGACTGTTTTTTAGTGAATTTGCCAATCCTTTATACTGAGCCACAATGTACATATTTCGATTTGACGACAAGTGAACCCGGAATGCGAGTTTGGAAACCGAAAAGTTAGCAATGGTCAACTCGTTGGATTTAGAGGTAGATGCAGATTGCTTCAATATATACCAATTAAACTGGCAAAATATGGACTTAAAATATTTTGGATGTGTTATGCTGGTTATGCTCTTGATGGTTTAGTTTATTTTGGCCGCCTGCCCGGAAAACCTCCACATAAAAACCTGGGACTTGAAGTAGTACAAACTGTTGTGCTTGGCATTCATAATTCTGATCGTAATCTAACGATAGACCACTTCCTCACTAATGTTCCGCAAGCACCTTATTTGTTGGATAAAAGCATTACTGTTGTGGGTACACTACGTCAGAATAAGCGTGACATTTCGAAAGAAATGAGAGCTTCAAAAGATCGTGTAGTCTGCTCTTCATTGTTTTGCTATCGAGATAACGTATCCATGGTAAGTTACGCACGTAAAACGTATGAATGTAGTCGTTACGTATGTTGTTATTGTAGTCGTTATGTGAGTACACAGCAATTTCATCATGATTACGCGTTAGACGTGGAAGTGGTCGGGCGTATCTTATTCGCCTCAGCGATTAAACGCAAGTTATCTGACGATTAATGCTAATAATGCAAGTGATACCACCGCCGATAACCCAAGTGATAGTGTAAAGACTGTAATATGTCCGAAAAATTCAAGATAGCTACGATTATTTCGCATTATGTGCATTTTGTTCCACTTTCAGAACTTCGGCTCGGCAAAAAAACACGCTAAATACACGATAATGATAAGTGGATAGTAGTTTTGACGCGAGAATGTTTGATAGAGGGTATATAAGCAAGTGCCCAATTGAAGGGGTGGAGCGTCAGAATCGTTCGGTAGAGTTTAAGTAAGACAGGTCGCGCGCGCGTTTTGAACGGACCTTAGAATGGTCAGTGTTAGATTTGATATTTGTGTTGTTGTAGTTCAGCAGCACGCATATGTAAGCGACTGCAATTCATGTAGCCATTCATAAATAAATAGTTCAAGTGTGAGTTGAAGGGAGATAATAGTGATTTCCTTTCAAGAAATTTAAAAAGTGCGAAAGCAGATTTGACAATAAAGCCGCAAAATATTCAGTTAAGCGTTCAGTAAGCACGTATCCCAACAAATAAAGCAAGCCTGAAGTAATCCTTTAAGTAACCGGATTAAAAGTTTTAAATTTAGTTAGAGGTTAGTGATCGTTGGTTACATTAATTTTCGTATGTGTACAATCGTTAGTAATACCAAATTAATTGTACAAGCCAAATAAGAATTCTATTATATAAGTGGAAGTAAACATTTTTTATTGTGTTAAACTCTTATGTGAAGGGCAAACCTTATGTTCAAGCAAAGGGCACATGTGGATTACGCGGGTGAACGGCAGACAATCGGATAGAGCATAAATTAACTACGGTAAATTGTAAGATATAGTTTTAGGTTTTGTTTAACAGATACAAGTGCGATTATCTTTAGGTTCATTTTTCATTGTAAGTAAAAGGGATAATCGAACTTTATCTATTTTAATGTGTGTAGTATATAAGAGTTTGGGAGAATTTTTAATCTATAAGAATTGTTCTTGGTGGTACTTTTTGAAATCCACGTATTTGTACTTATTTACAATTGAAAACTGGTCCATATATATATATATATATATATATATATATATATATATATATATATATATATATATATATATATATATATATATATATATCCAGTATTTAATTTACTTTTGTTGTTTATTTGTGACTGCTGAGATAAAATTTTAGCATTAACCTGTGTAAATTTACCTAATGGATTACATCTATTGGTAATTGAAATTAATCTTTGAATGTTTTGAGTTTAATGATCGATTTGCGTAATGAGCTAGATCGATTACAGAATTTTACTTTAACTATATTGAATTGCTTGTCAGTCAGTAGAATACCGAACACTGATAACCAAATCTATAACTATAAATTACAGATTTGAAGTACTAAAATTTAAACATATTGACGAATGTTTAAATACGATTTTTAAAGACAAAGTTTTCATAAGATGTATAGATATTATTTATGATGAAAGTACTGATCGTTCTATTTTAAATGTTTCAGCAACAAACGAATGTTTTGGTGATTTAAAAATTATTAAACCGACTTTCTTTATTTTGATTCTTTTCTAAATTGGGTAATGTGTATTTCATTCAAAGTTTTATAACAGTTAGAATTATAAATTTATATGTACACGACGGATACTTAAAAAGTATTTCAATTAACGTTTAATGACTTGAAATTCTCATATGTACGGGGTGTGTTTATAGGTTTACGACGACCCGTGTATTTCAAAATTTTCTGAAGATTTTGAATAAGTTTCTTTTGGAGTGTGATTGAATTTATGTTGTGAAATGGTTTTACTAAGTAGGCCGTCTTCCACACTCAGATAGGGTTAATTTAACATCCCGCATAAGAGTATTTATTTTAGGAAAATTTAAGATTGTGGTGGTGGCTAGAGACAATTTTTCCTGGACTGAGCAAGTAGATATACTAGGCCGATCCTAACTCACTTTCTCGTACACATTCGCTGCGTCCAAGTACAAGGTTTTTCAAGGTCAAGGTCATTGAAGCTCACGTACACATTGTCTGCATCAAACTACAAGGTCTCGTACACGTTTCCTGTGTCGAAGAACTTTCAAGGTCAAGGTTAAGTACACGTCAGTCAATTTTCAAGGTCATTGAAGGTATGGGGGTCTACTTTTCAGGGTCATTAATTTCAAGGTCACCAAGCAATTCTTGGAATTTGATTGAGCGAAGGCATGCTTCGGGAAATTTTCAAGGTCAATTCTAGTTGAGGCAAGACCATGTGGCAGGAAATTGTCAAGGTCATGCTGTTAAAGTAATTCTTGGAATTTGGCTGAGTCGAGGTGTTAATTCTTAGAAGTTATCGAAAATTAATTTTCAAGGTTGTCTGCAGGGTTATTCTTAGAAATCAATTCCCAAGACTACCTGTAGGGGTATTTTAGAATACGTCAAGGTCATGAAAGGTGCGAGTGTTTCAAAGTCAAATTTTCAAGGTCCCCAAACAATTCTTAGCATTTGGTTTAGCCAAGGCCACATGCTAATTCCTAGAAATCAATTTTCAATATTACCTGCAGGGGTATCATGTTACAATTCAAACAGATTGTCTATGCTGAAAGTAGGCTCATGGCTAAATTGAGTCAAAGTCAAAATTTACTAGTATAAAAATCTATTTTCAAGATCACCTTCAGAGGCATTTCTTAGAAATCGAAACGGTTCGTCGAATAGGTGTTTGTTGAAGAATGAGAGGTTGTTGTCTATGCTAAAAGGTAGGTCAAGATTAAATGGTTCTTTTATTATTTTTATTTATTTTTAATTGTTCCTCAAGGTAAAATTCTTGGAAATAGCAGCATTCCTAATTACTGCTTTGCGCATGTGCAGGTGAGTATCAAGGTGACCTACAGTTTTTATTTCCAACTACCCCCGCCATTTGCTATAAATTTCAAGGTCGCACCTGGAATTCTGAGAAATCTGAACATAGAATTTTCAAGGTCAAAGTTGATACGTTTTTCTTATATAAACCATCGTATTGGCTAAATTATCTTCAAGGGCAAATTCTTGGATATAGCAGCACTTCTAATCAATGACTCATTTGTCTAGCTTTACGCATACGTACGCCAAGGACAGTGTTTGACAAGTTGAAACATGTTCAAGTCAAGGACATATTTTTCTTAAGGTCAAAATTGCAAGGGCAAACTTTTGATGGGAAATTTAAATCCAAAAATAAAATTTTCATCACGTCATCACATTATAATTCTTAGCAATCTTAAAAAAGTAGGATTTTAAAGGCCAAACCTGCAGAGGGGTATATCACAATTCTTAGAAATAAAAAAATAGAATCAGTTTATGGAAACAAGAAGAATGATAGAATATTCTTGAATACATTCCATTATAAACAGTACTTAAAAAAAATACTTAAAAAATTACAAAATCACTTAAATTGTACTGATTTAACATTAAATTGCAGTTTTGGAATTTTATCTGCTTTTATAAAAAATACGGACTTATACGAGTTATAAAATGCTTAAATCAAATTGGCGGTCATGTGAAACATTTGTAATGATTCATTTTATCTTTTTTATCACTTTTCTTCTAGTTATGTTCAAATAATTGTTTTATGTTTTTCATTTGTTATTATGCTCTCAATTTTGTTATCTTCTTGTTTTATTTCATTGTTTTAATAAAATAGAATTTGTGTAGTTTGAATTAAGTTCATTTTATTTTTTAAAAACATTTCAGTTTCTGTCAAAAAACACATTAAAGTAGAAAACATTAATTAACAAGAAAATTGTCGATAATAGATATAGGTAATGCCAAACGATGCATAACTAAATGCTGCATCTATTCATCCAATAATATACAGGGTGTCACATTTGAATTAACAAAGTTTTTCAACTTTGAAAATTGTTTAATAGTTCATCAAATTTTGAACACCATGTATGCAATAAATTAATTGTCTGTGAGTATTTCAAAAGTATAGTTCTTATGCTTCTGTCTACTCCAGAAGCACTTTCCATCAGTCAAAAATAAGTAAGACAAGCAGTGTTGAAAATAGGGTTACATCTTTCAAAATTTTTGAAAAAATCAAGATATCTAAGAAACAGTTGAAAAAAGGTATAGGAAACCCTTATAAGACTTATCCTAAAATTTTGTCAAGAATCCAAAAATAAAATAATATGCAGGGTGTTCCATTTAAAATAAGGAAGTTAGTGGCGACTTCCGGTATAACCGGAAGTAACATGACCTTGAAAATATTTTAGAATGAAAGAGAATCTTAAATAACCCTTAAGTCCAAAAATTCAGATTCTAAATTGTTTCTAACCACATAAACTTCTAACGAACGCCTACCGTGGAAAACCCTATATATATATATATATATATATATATATATATATATATATATATATATATATATATATATATATATTAATTTATGAAATGGTTGTTTATTAAAAATTATTTCATTACATAGTTACTGCACAAAAAGTGTACATTCGTTGAAGCACAATTACAACTGGTATGTGTATGAAAAGAACAGTTGTTTTCATTTCATTTTTGGTAAAGCCGGTTGCTCTTCAATTTCTGTAACTGGCTGTTTCAATATTCTTCGAAAGTAATCGGCTGTTTCTCGCCCTTTAACTTACATATCATCTGTTACCGATATCAGTTCACGAAGTACATATCGTGCAGGGGTATATCCAGATCCCCATTTGATGCAGTGATGATTATTGATTAACCAGGTGGCTTGTTGTCGAAATTCCACATCTAGAACGTGCCACATAAATGGTGGTTTGAACACAAAATGTGCAGCTCGATTTCCATTATATATTGCTAGCTGTTTATGTGTAAATATTTGTTTTGTTTTGGAGCCTTGTACATCAACTATTACAATCATCGTCTCTGTAGCGTGACCCCTGCACCTAGCCATTAACTACTATTTATAAGTAGTCGAAAAACATACATAATTTTAAAAATCGGTTAGGAAGAGAACAAAATTTCCGAATTTTACAAGAACACGTGTACTTTAATTAAACCCCAGCATAATTTGAATCATTATGTGAGATAATTTTCTCTTTTGCACAGCTATTTTATAACTTTTAACAAAATATAACTAATATCTAATTGCTCTTCACAACAAAATTAATATACTTTAGGAAAATTATCCATCACTATTGCAATGCATAGGCTGACATGCCACTGCTCTTTATCTACTTATATAGAAGCATAAATTGCATTCAAGATCAAAACAAAATCACACTTGCAGTGTTGTCAAGTCTCAAGGTCATGCGGTGCTATCAGATTTAGTGAGTATTGCAAATGACATCTCTCTCAACCTTGAACAAAAACTTCCTGTTTCCATCATCGTTCTTAATATGTATTTTCATCGTCTCATTAAAATGTTTACTAATTATACATGCAGATTTCCTTAAAGCTTCCTACCAGGATCTGAGGTTCTTTTTGAGACATTGTTCAAGACTTATTACAAATCGACATCTCTTTAACTCATATGAAAAAACATTATATCCATAACAATTAAAGTCTTTATTTTTTTAAAACAGTTAAAAGTCAAAACATTTACTTTGTTTTTGTTAGTAGTATTTTTTGTAATTTAGGAGGTAAATATACTAATTCGTTGTTACATATATATACATATATATATACTATTGTTTTTCATATGGACGCCATCTTGGATTTTTACATTATCGAATAGTATTTTTTATCACCTTTTCAGCGATGTATCACATGATACGAGAATTTACTTCCAACTATCAAAAATTTAAACCCTTGCTAATTTATCTGTTTTTACTTACAAAATTTAATATATTTCTAACTTTTGTTTTTGGACGCTATTTGGATTTTTACATTATCGAATAGTGGATTTTAACACCTCTTCTACAATGTATTACATGATATGAAAATGTAGAAAATGTGTGGAGTGTAGAGGGGGACATATCGAGCATGTTTTATGATAGTTACTATTATCGGTTTTGTTTTTATTTTAGTTATTAGAAATTACAATAATTAGGAATCTAATTGTATAAATTTTTCATTTATTAATCCATGCCTTCTCAAGGCCTACTATTTCTATTTTATATTTTTAAATTTTGATAGTTGAAGTAAATTCTCGTATCATGTGATACATCGCTGAAAAGGTGATAAAAATACTATTCGATAATGTAAAATCCAAGATGGCGTCCATATGAAAAATAATAGTTAGTGTATGTATTTCAAAACAAATGACTGTAGATAAATTTTGGTACTTTTTAAAATTGTCTTTTAAAAGTGTCATAATAATGTACAAATCAAAATGTTGTCAGACATCAAATAAAAGAGCTACAGGGGGTAGTAAAAAATGCACAATTTTTGTTTTCTTCAATTATTTCAAAAACAAAAAAAGTTACTTCAAATCTGACTTTACCATGATGATCTGCTAATCGAAAACATACTGACTGTTGTGTACACACACACACACACACACACACACACACACACACACACACACACACACTCACAGACACAGACATACACACACACCACATCACACCACAACACAGCAGCACATACACA
This sequence comes from Vesta saturnalis, assembly GCA_036346205.1. Taxonomy (NCBI): domain Eukaryota; kingdom Metazoa; phylum Arthropoda; class Insecta; order Coleoptera; family Lampyridae; genus Vesta; species Vesta saturnalis. Next base: position 196,043 of record JARFJB010002269.1, on the reverse strand, counting down.
CAGATGCACACACACACACACACACACACACACACACAACACACACACACACACACACACACACACACAAGAAACACACACACACACAAACACATACTCACATACACGCACGCACGCAGGCACGCACGCGCGCGTGCATGCACTTATAAGTTAGCATTAGGCCCCCTTATTATAATACAAGCTCAAATTTACCCTCAAAGATGGCACCAAACAAATTCAAATTTTTGGTCGAGGGGCGTAGGCCTGAGAGTAAGTTGCTAAGCCATACATCTGTATTACTAGTTAGCATTATACCCCCTTATTACAATACAAATTCATATTTCCAGCCACAACCTGCAGAGACTCAAATGCAAATTCAAATTTTCCGCCAATGGGGCCTCGACAAGGTGCAAAGTCCCGTGAGCAAGTTGCGCAGCCCTACACCTGCCTTACAAGTTAGTATTAGGTTCCTTATTATAATACAGATTCAAATTTTCCGCCAAGGGTACCACGACAATACACGATGGCCCCCGAACAAGTTCAAATCACAAGGGGCGAAGACCCGAGAACAAGTTGCGACGCCCTACACCTGTCTTACAATCTCGGTTATGTTCGGGGAGGGTTGGGGTTGGTCGCCGAAACAGCCTTCGCCGAAAGCCTCGCGTCAGAAGGTTTACCTATGTGAGACATGCAAATAACGGTTTCTCGAGACGTCAAGTACTTGCAGCGACCAGCAAACAGGTTGAGATGATTGGTCACGTGAACTAGGATTTTATTTAATCAGGAAAAGTTTCTCATAAGTGGTGCTGAGTTAAAGGTTAAATTTGTACGGTCAAGAGATACCGTTAGTCTAATAGCGGCGCACGGTTCAAACTACAAGACGCTAATTATGGACGCTAGTTTACTGGTGAGACGTATGCGGATCAATCCCACCATTCTAATTTCGCACGCTAAAGCCTTAGAAACAACTGCAGCAAAATACTCTGTTACAAGGACCGACATAAAATTGCTAACTATAACCTGTGGGCATACAGCGAAAATCATTGGATAATGTCTTCTTGGGTCAGTTATCTAAACGATGCATCGTAGGTTTTACCGCAAATAAATCCTTGAGAGAGATGTGTAAAGGTTATTGACTCTCGCATTAACTGCAACCCCGCTAGTGCGATTCTTACCTATATGAAAGCAGCGCATCGCTAAATTGCTAAATACATCGATAACCGTTAGTATATAATTATAACCGTCATTATATTTACTTAAATTTCTCATATCGCAAAGATCCGCTTGCCACAGCTCGTAAATGTTGCTCACAATATATTTATCTCGAGTAAATTTCTCACTACAGATGTATGTATAGTGTACGCTACTTGTTTCTGTAAGCGCTCTCTAATATCTTCCCTAAGGGCCTGTTTATAAATCTAAGTTCCTTATTGACAGGGGTATTTCTGCTAAGGTAGAACTTGTATGTAAAATAGTCTTATGTGATGGTATGACAACCCCATTATCGGTAAAACGCGAAAATTTAAAAATAGCGCTCTAATAAACCGTTAGCATGCATGCTTAACCTGATTATAAAATCTTTTTTTTATAACAGAGGTATTTCTGATGAGACAGAAATTTTATGTATGTAAAATAATATAGAGGCGAAATCTAGCTTAAAGAAGAGGATACAGGCATTTCGCTACATGCGTCACAATATCAAATAACCTGTTTGCGAAAATATCTATTTGGTTTTGGCTGTTGACGGTTTACACGAAGAGTTTGACAGACACCATATTCTAGGTTAGTTAGTAATTTAATTTAATTATAACAGCTTCGCAATTGCATTGTATCTCTCTAACTAATCTAGCCTGTGATAGCTAAAAGCTCAGATATATACATGTACGTAAATTATGTACGGTATTTATTATTATTGTCTACGTCCAATTGCGAAATCGCACATTCACTTTTGTATAACAATAAGTTAATTAACTGATTACGCAATACCCATTAATTGTTTTTTTATCATTATATAGAACTTAACAGCGTATTTAAAAATCAATTGCATATATTATCTTTATCTTGATTAGCTTCTTTAATATAAAAAATAATACAATTGTTTATTAGCTTTAAAAAATAGACCAAAATGCGATCCCCACGTGGGGCTTAATTAATACGATGTCGACGGCTGATTGCTACTTTCCAATTCATATAAAATGAAATTGTATAACTGTTTAATAATAATAAACAAAAGACTAGGACCCCTTATTAGAATACAAACACCAATGCATAAACAAATTAGGTCACAATCTGTAGATGGGATTAAAAGAAGTGTAATAGTAATTATGAAATCCCCTCTGATAAAAACAACCCTAATTAATAACAGATTAAATCTTTTTTCACTCAGAACACTGCAATCACACGCATTTTCCTACCTTCCAGGGGTAGAACTGCCAAAAAGGCTCTTAATACAACCAAAAGGGCCCTAATTAGGGTGAAAATTCCACCAAGGGGCTGAAAATGACCACCGAAAAGAAGCCATAGAGAGTAGTGCACTGCCAAAAAGGCTATTAATATAACCAAAAGGGCTCTAATTAGGGTGAAAATTCCAACAAGGGGTTGAAAATGATAACCGAAAAGAAGCCATAAAAAAGGGGTGAACTGACAAAAAGGTCCTTAACACAACCAAAAGGGCTTTAATTAGGGTGAAAATTCAATCGAGGGGTTGAAAAATATGATCCTCACGTGGGCATATAAAAAATGATGGGTTTTCTCTAAAAAATTTAAGATGGCGGCAAGTGCCCCTGTTCTACTATTGGTCACTGGGTCAAATTTTGTGGGACATGGGCTTTAAACTAAACATTTATCCCATTCAATAAATTAGGACTACAGATTCTATAATGATGATTGTTGCTTTCTTGTAACTAGATACAAGGTAGCAGAAATGGAATATTTTCGTAAGTATTTAAGATGGCGTGCAGGAGTTTTAGTTTTTATATGGGATCTATTTTATCGCTTCAGGTATACAAAAAGAATATTTCTTTTTATATAGAAATAAATAGAAACTTTTGCAATATATAAAAATGGATTTATAATTAAAGAATTCATTTTCTTGCAGGAAAAAGTTTTTAAACTACTTGATTTTTCCGGAATGCGTATAAACAGATGACAATATCAATGATGTAGTATCGGGATTTTATAACGGTTTCCTTTACTTTCTTATGGAAAATTGATTGAAACAGGGGTTTGGGACGATTATTTAATCGATTAGGTGTCTGTAGTTTTTACTGGGTGCTCCAGCTCGGTCGTGTGAATGCTCAGATAGGTGTTTTTAGTAAAGATTATCTAACTCAACGGGCCTTACGCTCCATGGGTTAGATAGAATGAACTCTAGATCGAACAGGGATCTGCATTTCGAACAAACACAGGTACAAGAGCCACCTCTAAAGGCCTACGCCTTAGGGAATAGTTCTTGTAGGAAACCTCGGTACTTTTCAGGATTACTCCTAAAAACAAAGAGGAGGATTTGTGTACAGAACATATATATATATATATATATATATATATATATATATATATATATATATATATATATATATATATATATATAGTGTATTCCACGGGCCTAACGCTCCAGGGAAGTAAGAATGTTGGGTGCGTGTTTTTTCAGACAAGATCGATTTATAAATTACCAAAGGTACAAAAGAAATATTTCCAACTGGTCGGATTATTAGGATAAAACAAACTATAACTTACCCAAATAGACCGGCAGGTAGTAGTATCAAAAAATGCGGCGGTTCAGTAGGATGGAAGCGGTTAGGTAGATAAGATAGTTACTTTGTAAGGTCCTTTCTTACAATTTTTATATTTGCCGCGGCTAAACTGCAATCGGTCTTTATATTTGAAACTAAAGAGGGGTGTGGGTTCGTCGGTATATTTAATCTTAAGCTCTACACTGTCCACATGAAATAATTAAAAATAAAATGGTTTAAAATAATATATTGTCCTATAAGTACAATCTATATATATATATATATATATATATATATATATATATATATATATATATATATATATATATATATATATATATATATATATATATATATATATATATATATATTCTAACTCGACTAACCTACGTATAATAATAACAACTGGATGTGCTGAGGGAGACGGTGGCGTCGGGGCGTCCTTCCTTCTCCTCGGTCAATGCGTCCCCTTATTCGCGTCGAAGTCGTTTCTGTAAAATAGATTTTAATGCACCCTAGTTACATCCAATAATGACCGTAATATTTAAATGATTTAATAACGTTATGTTTAAATAATTATTTATGCTGAATACGGCCCTGTCTATAAAAGAAAAGAATTTATAAACAAACTACTGGTTATACAAAACGAGGGTTGCGCGAATCTAGGTCACTAGTGAAAATCGATATCCCAAGTTCACGATTGTACGCAGGACTGTTATACCGGGCTAACTGCGTGCGGCTCTTTACCTTTAGTAATCTCTGGAAGACGGACAAGCGCGTATGCTTCGTGAAGTAATTTTACTTCGCGATGTATTATGCTTAAAATATGACTTCTTCAGAGGTCGATCTTTGCATTAGATTTAGACTAGGCGGATTATACACGTTTGGTTGTATAATTAATATATATTCGTTACCTATTTGTACACGTACAAATACGTATTGATTAAAGGCGGGTTTTTTATTTACACTGACGGAATAAGCTGGTGGAAAACAATTAATTGATTGCTTTCTTGAAATTCGTGTACTAAACGCGTGGGTATCGGTGTACGGTTTTCGTCTACTACCGGTCTTTGACGGATACTCTACGTTTACTTCGATTTTGTGATTATCGGCACTTCGGTCCCTGCCAGCGAGCTGGTGAATTCAGGTGTTTAGAATGTAAGTGAGAGTAAATGATAAAAGCTGCAGGTCTATACAGTCCTACTTAGCTCTCGTCGTCAGGTATATGGTGGAGTGGTGAGTGTGATCTCCCGACTACCTCGTGGCTTTTGCCCGTGGCTGTCTGGGGGTTTCTGGTGTGTGTTTGCGCTTGGGATCTCCCGACTACCTCGTGGCTTTGCCCGTGGCTGTCTGGGGGTTTCTGGTGTGTTTTCCTACTCCGACTGCTCCGGGACCCAGCCCGTCGCTCTCTGGGGTTTCGGTCGGTTTAGCGTGTGTAGTCTCCTGACTGCTCCGTGGCTTTGCCCGTAGCGGTCTGGAGGTTTGTGTATGCTAGTGTGTATGTTTGTGTTCTGAATTACTCTATGAACTTACGTTTCGTTAATCACAAAGATCGAGGACGGCTATTTATTTGCAAAAGGTTCGCGATGCGCGTTCGGCAAATACAGGGAGCTGAACTCGCGGTGGCTATCACTCGTTCGGCGGCGATTTACTTTTACGCAACCGTCACGTGCAGGTTTTCTGGAATCGGAGTTAGTCAAATGGACTAACTAATACAGGAGCTGGTGAAACCAACTAAATAATTCTCGGCGGCGGAATACGTTCAAGTGGCGCGACGGAACTCTTCTACTACGGCGGCTGGTCGGTTACGGTTACGGCTACTGAATTTACAATAATTCACAATAATTTACAATAATTCACAATAATCTACAATAATCCACAATAATAAATCCCAAAGGTGCGCGTCGCGGTTTTTATAGAGGACCCTCAGTAGGCGGTGATGGCTTCTGTTTGGGGGAATCCTATTTGTAATTGGCGGAGATTACTCTGACGTATAAAACTTTCGATGTTTTATGAAATCCACGTTGGAGTGGGAACAAATTAATTATTGTTGTGCAATCAGACGAAATAATGAGCAATATCTGTAAATGACTGAGTAATACGGAATACTAAGAAATATTAGATTAAGTTTTGCAGGTGTTTGAATACTAAGAAAGCTTGCATCCTTTCTTTTACGAGGGCTGATTGTAAAATAATTAATTAATTAGAAAAAATTTTTAAGTAATGACTTGCGGTTCGTTACAACTTCTGGATGGGCAGGATAAGCTAAGACTGTAGTGGAAAGATAGCTCATCTTGCTTCGCGGTTCTGCTTATATAGTCCACGGTCTGAGGTGATTGGATATTGACCTAATTTCGCTGTCGGGCGGGATTGGCCAAAGCTGAAGCGAGATTCTGGAGGGAGTTCTTGTGTTGAAACCTTAACCGATTTCTTGATTACGGAAGAAGGGGTAAAACTTAATTAGTTTAACTGCATCGGAGAATTTTCTATAACATAAGGGCATACATTAAAAATAATTAATTTCCGTATTTGTGTAATGATTTTTGGATCTTTACAGGATAACTAGCCTTTCCTCCGCAAAATTTTGCTTTAAAAAAATTTAATGATGATAATAAAACGCATAATATAATAAATTAGACACACGTATATATGTAAATGAACAACAACATTAGGGTCGATTGCTAGACTTTCCAAAGAAATTAAAACCTTAAAATAAGATTCTGACTCCGTTATTTCTTTCTACGCAATATTACCTTCATATAAAAAAAATCATCGAAATACGTCAAGCGGTTGTCTCGCAATCTGCGAGAACTAAATGACCCGATAAAGATATCAATAATACTGTTTAACCATTTTCATTACCTTATGTTATATTTAGTAACTTTATAAAAAAAAGTTATGTAGAATTAAAATTTTTTTTAGATATGTCTACACTTTTCTTGTAAAATTAATCGTTATTCAGATATGGATAGGAATTTTTTGCCACTAAATTATTTGTTGTATCAAAAATTGCATAGAACGTAATTAAACGATATGTTTAAGAGCTATATCTATTTGAAATACACAGCTGTTTTAGAAATATTTGATAAAAAACAAGAACTGCCCCTAATCAACCCCCGGCGCCCAGCTGGATTTCTTCCAAAATCTAATCACCTCCAAGCGAAGTGGAAACACGCTTAAATACAACATTTTAAGTATGTAGCCTTCCTTCTGGAGTTATTGTGGATACTAGTATACATCCACATACACGCACGCACGCTCAGACGGACGGACGCACCCGCCTGCATTTAATTATTTATTCGTTAATTGAACAATTTTAATAACATTTCCGAAATCCCAAATAACGAACGACGTTGTTCCGAAAATATTAAGAATTTTGCAACGTCAGAGTCCTCCCTAAATTAGCGTCACCACTTCAAGCCGTCACCGCCTTCCGCGGATTGCAATAAAAATGCGAGACGCGCTACCGACCGCCCCCATACCAGGGAGCTGTACCAGTAACATCGGACTTAGCGTAAGCTAATTTAGTTTCAAGAAAAAAAGTTAGTGTTTTCACGCTTAACGGTCCGAGCATCGTGATCTTCGCCGCTTCAAAGTTAGATCTGTCACTGCATGCATATAGATAGTACGAAGCAGCGGTCTTGAAGAGGAAGCGTCACAGCCTAGCAGGAAGTAGGAGCCACATGACAGGCAGCAAGGATACAAGAATAAAAGAGAATCCAGGATTAAGGCGTTAAGGCGAGTGTATTCGCCAACACTAGGATCGACGTTTTTTTGTTTTTATTCTATTAGGTCTCTGATTTCTTAACCTTTTTCTACGGGGTGTGAGGCTGCACATCGGCGGAGACCCGGCCTTCCGATAATACAATTCTCTTTTTTATTTTCCTTTATTTTCTACTTATTACAAACAACAGTCGTGATGGTAAAGCACGGTCGCCACCATGCAATACCTTACGAACACGCTCCCGTTCACACTCTAAGGCCTCCTCCACTTACACCACATCATCACGTTCATACATCTGTACACGCTCTACCACCTCCACAAAACCTACACATAAACACACCAAACAAGCACACACAAACCCGCCCTAGTACCCACGCCCGCCTATCCACCTTTACCTGCCGTGGCTCCTACATCCGCTTCCTCCAATCCCAATCATGCCCGCTCCCAATCCTCCAGGTATTACATCCGCAATAACCTCAAGACCATCACTACTCAGAAATCCGTATTCAATTCCTTGAAATCCCTTAACCTACCCTCGTTGAACTTAACGTGCAACAATAACCATACCTGCCTCCGAGAGACCTCCTCTCTCTTGCCGGAGGGTACACATCTCTGGCTACGATACCACTTCGGCAAAACCCACCGTTACCCTGTCCCAACGATAGCGTCCACGTCCCTCCAACTCCAACTCTAGACCTCCCTCCTTTTTCTGCGTGATTCGTCACGTACGTAAGGATATCCTAGCCAAAGAGGTCCTGAGTTCCATCGATCTGCCACATATGAAAAAGCTCCTTCGCATCACCCCCAAGTCTACTAACTCACCCATATCCCTGATCCGCATCACCATCCCATCCAAAGTCACACTTCAGTACCATCTCGCACGCGGATTCGTCATGTTCGGATGGCACTACAGCTGCGAACCCTCCCACAACCCACAACCTTCCCCAAGTATTGCACGGAGGCAGGCCATACCGCTGAAGAGGGCACTACCTGCTAAATCTTTTGCTCCAAATGTGGCCAAAGTCACAGGTCCTCTTCCTGTAAATCCTCCGCTAACCCAAGGTGTAACAACTGCGGAAAAGCACACCCTATCTAGTCCTTTAAGTGCCGGCAGCGACCGGAACCTCCCCGTTCCTCGTCGAAGATGGCAACCCTTGAACCCATCCTGTGTTCTGAAGGATCATACCCGGAAGACAACACACACCTCAAGCAAATACCCAACACGAAACCCTTTCTATCTAAGAGCGGCACCTGCGTATCCTACACACGAATGACAGTTACCGTAATTCGAGAAACCTATCCTTCAAAATGGATATCCTAGCAGGGACACCTAATGTCAGGGGCCTTCGTCGGAAACGCCTCCTACTTAAAATCCTTTTACATGAACACAATATACACATCCTCTCAGTTATAGAAATAAAGCTCACAAACCATTTTAACACATTACACCTATCTACAGAACAGCCACCATGGAACCAAAAATTGCATCCCGTCCACTCCCATTCAACTTCGTGCCTGCAGCATCCTAAATGCGTTGCTGTGACAGTGCAGTTTCCCACCCCGATTGTTTTATTCTCTCTTAATTTACGCCTCCAGTTCCCCAAATGCAACCATATTAGGTGATTTGAATGCCCGTCATACCCAATTCGGTGACTTCAGGAGCAATGGCAACCGTTTCCGGGTATCATCAGCTCTGTTACAGTTGCCGCTTTTGCGAATCGCTAACACACAGCCTACATTTTCGACCATCTAGGTGCCTCAATAATAGACCACATCCTCGTTTCCGAACCCATAGCACACTATTTCGATCGTGAGTGAGGCACCACGATCACTTCAGATCATCTATCACTACTGGTCAACACTTTATTTTGTCCACCCCCCCCCCCCGCCAGCACCTCCTCAATATGCAGTAATTACATATTTTTTTAAAGCAGGCTGGAATGTGTTCTCTGAACACATCCCCAACTATCTTCCAACGACCCATAATCTCGAGAGAGCCATTAGAGACTTTACTTCCGTAATTAGCGGAAGCTCCCACGGCACATCGTGAACTGAATCAAAGATACAAGACAAATCTATCGTCAATTTTTGCGATCTAGGGTTCCAACTCTAAACAACGAATACACTCTCCTTAACGCCTTAATCAGGCGAGAAGCAAACAAACACGTCGAAAACTCCTGGACCAGAACCACCTCCCAGTTAGACTACAGAAACGGAGAACTCGTCTGGCAACAGTTTGATAGACTGACCAGAAGATTATATAAAGCTAAAGAAATATTTTACATGAGAATTTTCCTATAAAAATTATGTCAAATATCGACGAAACATCAAAAAGAGAGATTTTCTCAAAATGTTTGTACTTCACAACAATGGCTGCTTGTAAAAGAAAGCACGCCTCAAGAAGAAATTTCTAACCCAAATTTTTTTATCTCAAATCGTTGTTGCCAAAATCAAAGTTTATATGTATTTCAATAAAGAATTTGATTGTAACATATACTTATTTAAGATTACCGTCATCTAGTGGTAATTCAACAAAGTAACAGGTCCCTTTAAAATGTATCAATTTGAAACTAAACGGAACCCACGTACATATGAATTTTGTAGATTGGGTAAACCAGTCTGCAGTGGTCGAGCATGTTTTAAATAATTTTAATCATGACATTTATTTTCATAATGTGGAAATCTTGTCGACACAAACTCATTTTACGGTCGGTCCAAGGTAAAGGTATTGAGATATATAAACATCCTAATAACCAAGAAGGCAGGAAGAAAATCTCCCTTTAAATAGGTTTTGTCATCTTATAGTTAAAATATCTACTGTGGAAAACTACATGATCTACCAACCTACAAAATGAAAATTAGAAGAAATGAAATAATTTTAATAACATTGTTTTAAGGATAATTATGCAACCTCTTTTATAAGAAGTTCATTACAAAATAGCCAACATTGTAAACGCAAAACAATAATCTATGTCAAGCACATATTTAAAACTTTATGACAAACAGAGGTTAATAGACATCTAAATGATAACTTAAATTAAAAGAAATGAAATAATTTATATTTCAATTTCTTTGGGATAATTATTATTCAACCTCTTTTTTATACGTCCATAACGAAAACAGGCAACACTGTAAAAACAATAATCTTTGTCAGAATGACGTTTAAAGGTTCATATAACTTCTATCACAATTTAGATAGTACCGCATTTTCAATCATATTTATTTAATTTTTAGATTTATTTCGCTTTACATTAAAAAACTTTATAAAGAAAACATACGTAAAATTAAATTTTCTTTAAAAATACGTCTCCTCTTCTTCTTTTAAAATTAATCGATATTCAGGTAATCAAAAACATTTGAACTAACACTTAAATTCTACCTCAGGAATTTTTTTGCCGCTAATTCACGCGTCATATCAAACAATTGCATAGAACATAATTAATCGATATGTTTAAGATCTATATCTAGATATTTTTATATCTTTGAAATATGAGTTGTTTTAGAAATATTTGATAAAATCCAAAAACTTCCCTAATGATCAGCTCTAAACCAAATGAAAACAAGCTTAAATACAAAATTTTAAATTATCGTATATACTAGCATACATCCAGACGCACATAGACATCCAGACATGATGGCCGATTTTGGCGAAATTTGGCCAAATATGAGCTAATAAGTCGATTTAGCAATAGTGCAAAAAAGTCTATTGCATAATGTACGTCTTATTTTCGTTGTTAGTATGTCTAGGCTTTTTGCTGTGATTTTCTGAGACCTTAACACCTTACTGCGTTACATGCCGCCGGCGATATGTAAGGCACTTGTTCGTTTTACGGTAGTCGTTTACAGCAAAGTGTTACTGAGGTTCGAAAGCTATAAAAACGTTATCTATTGGTCGATTTTAATTTTTCGAACAGCTTTCTAATCAGTATTATTTCTAGAATTGCCTACAACGTTATGTCAATTACATATCCCCGGAGATATGTGCCGCACACGATTAATACAAATTAATTTATGTGCGATACATATCCCCCGCGACCTGTATCAACAAGCAACAACTTGTAAATCTTATGCAATGATGCATTTTTAGTCACCACACAATTTAGTCACTCGGTAGCCACTACCCAGTAACCATGTCGTCTCGTGCCGGAAAAATTTTTAAATTAGCTGTGCAAAAAAATTCAAGAAGAAGAGAAGGTGGAATCGGAAGGTTCTTCGGACCCGGAAAATATAAATAATTTTTCTCGAAACAATTGTATTTCTCCGGGATCTTCAGGCATAAGTAAAAAGCCACCTATTCAAAACGATTTTGTAAGTGATAGTGAATCGGATCCGTTTAGCAGCGACGATTCTGTAAAAGACACAACATACCAATTGTCATCAAGTGATGAAAGTAGTGACATAGAGGAAGAAATATCAAAAATATTATTAGATAGTGACTTTACTGATACGAATATCGACATCTCCAGTGGTACTACATCGTCTAGTAATACTGGAAGTGACTCGTGGGAAGATATATTAAGTGATTCCATAAATTTTGATCTCTTTGATGAACAGTGCATGCTTGATCCTGAAGTCAATAGTTTGACAGTGAAGAAACCCATAGACATTTTTAATCAGTTTATAAATGATGAAGTAATTAATTTAATTGTAAATGAAACAAATCTCTAAGCCAGCCAGCAGCTTAACAAACGTTATTCGAATAAATCGCGAATGAAATCTTGGACGAACACAAACAGTATCGAAATTCGAAAATTTTTGGGAACAACACTGGCAATGGGCTTAGCTCAAGTACGCTCTATAAATTTATACTGGTCAAAAGAACCTTTATATCATAATCAATTCATTTCTTCTGTTTTAACAAGAGATCGGTACCTTTTGCTACTAAAATTTCTTCACTTTGCCGACAATGAAACCGCAGATTGTAATGACCAACTAAATAAAATTCAGAAAATTATTTCTCTCTTGCTCAAAAATTACCAAAAACTTCTGCATCCAGGAGGAGTTCTAGTAATAGACGAATCAATGGTACCATTCAGAGGAAGACTACATTTTCGACAATATATTCCAAATAAAACCCATAAAGATGGAGTCAAACTCTATAAATTATGTACAAATGTTGGATATACTTATAATCTAAAGGTTTACACTGGTAAAGGGAACACACAAGCCGATTTAGGACATGCACATTCAATCGTTTTACATCTGTTAGAGCCGGTATATCCAAACGAGGGTAGAATCTTGTTTGCCGACAATTTTTATTCCGGAATTCCCTTGGTTGAAAAATTATACGAAAACAAAATTTTGTACTGTGGGACTTTGAGAAATAATAGAAAAGGAGTGCCAAAATATTTTACAACAAAAATTAAGAAAGGTCAAGTTTTTGGAAAAGACAGAAAAAAAATTAAAATCATAAAGTGGTTTGATAAAAGGGCAGTTTTGATGATTTCCACACATCCTGCTCATGACGCTACACTCGTGTCTACGGGTAAAGGCATGTTATTTTTAATTCACTGGGAAAAAAAGAGAATTCTTTATCCGCAGGTAAAAGAAACCCAAAATGCGAAGATGTCCTAACACCATTATGCGTTATAGATTACAATCAGACGAAAAAAGGAGTGGATTTTAGTGACCAAATGTCGTCGTTACGTTTTACGTAAAAGTATAAAATGATACAGGTAAATCTGTTTGAATCTTTTTTTAGTATATATATATATATATATATATATATATATATATATATATAATATTTGTTTCTTTTCTTCACAAAAAATTTATGTTTGAAATACTGTTGGGCACTACTGTAGTGAATTTATGGATTGTCTATAACATGGTTTTGAACACGAAATTAAGCATTACAGAGTTCAGGAGACAGTTGGCCGCAAATTTAGTGACTGAAGTTGTTGAAAATCCAAAGGAGCCAATTTTAGCCAAAAAGAGGAAACACACTTTTGTTAAGCCTGAAGGTCCAGGGAGAAAGAAAAGTAAACCATGCTGTGGCTGTTACAAAAAATTAAGGGAAACCTTGTCGAGCCGTGACGCTGACAAAAAAGTATGTCGCATAATTAGTTTTTGTGACGAGTGCCCAAACATGCCAGGATATTGCCTCCCGTGCTTTAATCAAGCACATACGTAAAAATTGCTTACTTTTTATTCTGTTTAACAATGTATTTTTCAATTAAAATTCTCCCAAAACAGTTGTCCCATTCTTGTGCGGTTTTGATTCTCTGGGATATCTTCTGAGTGAACCTGGTGTGGATTGAAGTATGTTCTTACAGATCTTTGCACCAAAACTATCGTCTAATTGATGAAACTTCGTACAGATGAACCTAAGTCACAAATTGTCTACATATCTCCGGGAATATGTATCGCATAAAAATAATTACTCCCTACTGTACCCCGGCGGTATGTATCGCAGTCAACAACAAGGTACTCATTTTTGCTCCCGCAGCGAAGGTGTTGAAGTAAATGCTTTACCAATTAAATTTGTTAAGTTAACATAGCACCACAATAATTTAAAATATGTAGTTAAAATTAAAAGTTATATTATTCGTAGACATCCTGCGTTCACTGTGAAATAACAATTACAACCAAAAAAATTATTTTTTTGTTAGATCTTTAATTGGTAAGTTTTTCGCAACTATACATTTACGTCATAACTTGATTAAATTTTTTTTAATTTGTCTTTGATTATGACATTTTTTACGATTAGCCATCGTCCGTTCGAGGGTGTCCTGATTTGTCACCTTCAAGACAGTTTAATAATATTCTATTCTTTGCTAAAATAAAAGAAAATAAAGTAGAATTAGATTCCATAGTTGGCTTTAAACGTTTATTAAACTGCTATATTAATAGCACGATTATATTTGCGTTTTTAATTTTCATATTTATTTTGATATCTCAGATTATTGCTAAAGATATTAACATTTACCCAATAAATGTAATTGTTATCGAAACGTATAAATTTACATAAAGATAAATAAAAAATACGGGGTTTAATAGCTGAAAGATAAGTACTTTAATTATCTGTGATAATCGTGAAATCTCTACCTTAATTTCTAATTTCTGGTTAATAATAAAATCATTAACTTTCTGTATATAATAATCTTTTGAAATAATTATTAAAGTGTTACCTTTATCTACTTTAACAGAAATTGGATAATTTTTGTTAATTTTATAACTGATTTTAGTAAGTAATTGTAAATTTATTGTTTTAAATTCCTTTTCAAAGAAAATTTTTTTAAGTAAATTAGCAATTTGAAATTTGGCATAATTATTATGATTATTTCTAAAATGCGCTTAGCATTATAAACTCTTCAGTTTTAGTAGTGAATATAGGAAAAGGACAATACTTAGAACTTTGTCAAGGATTGGATGTATAATTATTTAATAATTAAATTAAACATTTGACAAGTTTACGAATCTTTTGTGTGAAAATTGTTTGAAGCATTCGAAATTTCTACAGATTAACGGAAAGTACCTTTAACAAACGAACAGATTGATCTTAATGACTCACACCTTTAAATGATAATTTAAATACAGAATGATAACTTACACCAAGTTTGCTGTTTTAACGTAATGATTTGTTATCATAACTACTTAACATTTTCTCTTGATAATGATACATGTTGTATTGAAACGCGTTAAGAAATAAATATTTATATCAACATTGTGGAATTATATTTGAAACATTAGTGCTATTGATCATTTAATCGTTACGGTATAGTGAGCAAGTTACAAAATTTTTCCCGGGTATTCTTAGGCATGCGTTATAGATTATTTTATTTTCTAATATTTTTTTCTTTCTGAAAACAAGCGAATGTAGCTTTAACGGCTATTGTTTACTTATTTAGAAGATAGCGGAAGAAAGAATTTTCTAATTATATATCTCATGCTGTAAGGGAACTCAATGTATTGCAAGTATCTGAATAAGTAATAATACGGTTGACCAAACGCGTTCGGCAACAAGTATTGATTTTATATATACGTAAACGGCTATTGTTACTTTCCGAACTAATAATTAAATATTAATGTAGAAAGGTGTCAGTTAGTTTTTCCTAAAAAATACTAATTGTCTTACTTATTTATTTAGAGTTAAAAATTTATTCTTCGAATATTACTCTTATAATGTTGGAACGTGCCTAGAATAGAAGCAATGTATAATTTGAACTAAATTTAAAATAAAAAATAACTCAATTTTAATTAAATTGGAAATTAAGGCATATTTTGATACAACTTTTCTTTATCCATTTACTTTTACGTATTATATATAACCATTGAAGCATGAAAAATTAATTAAGAATTTGTTTAGAAAACACCTACACGTCCACATTATATAATACTTTTAGGCATCTTTCATTTCCTTTTTCTCATTTTTCCTGCATACCAAACCAGATTCCTTAATCTTTCCGTCGGCTGTTGTAAAACTTTTTCACGTTTCTTTTAATTACAAGTTGAGTAAAATTCATGGACATGGTGTATTCTTTATTTATCGAAATTTTTGTAAACAAATTTATGTTTTCTGTTCAAATTAATTAAAAATTGATTTTCATGACGTGTCATAGAAACTGGAAGACTGCACAACTATCTCTATTTATCTGGATTTCACAAGTTTAAGTATCTTAATTTTATCTTAGAAATAATTCTATTTTCTAAAATTGCTTTAAGAACTAGTATTTACTTCCCTAAAATGAATGAAGAAGGCTGCATTTTCCTTTTTGAACGGTGTTGCCAATAAGATTTCACAATTTCTCTAATTAACCAAACAAAACAGAATTAGAGCATATTTTCTACAATTCATTTAATGCTATAAACGTACCTATTCATAATATAAGAATATTAAGAATTTTAACACATATAAATATATCTTATTCATAAGCGAAAACTACCAAACTTATTGTTGAAAGGATATAATTTACATAACATCTGAAAATCAAATAACTTAAAATAGTTACGCATGCTGTAGCTAGCAGATCGAGAGAATTGTATTCTTGTAAAAATGCAATTGTTACCGCAACAGAAAAATAATAATCAGTGGTTTTGAATATCATGTCAATAAGTTGTAATTTTATAAGGTTTTTCGTTTGTGTGTGTGTGTGTGTGTGTGTGTGTGTGTGTGTGTGTGTGGTGGTGTGCGTGCGTGTGTGTGCGTGTGTGTGTGTGTGTGTGTGTGTGCTGCGTGTGTGTGTGTGTGTGTGTGTGTGGTGTGTGTGTGTGTGTGTGTGTGTGTGTGTGTGTGTGTGTGTGTGTGTCTGTGGTGTGCGTTGCGTGTGGTGTGCGTGTGCGTGCGTGCGGTGCGTGATCGTGCGTGTCTGTGTGTGTGGTGTGTGTGTGTGTGTGTGTGTGTGTGTGTGTGCGTGCGTGTCGTGCGTGTCGTGTGTCGTGTCGTGTCGTGTCGTGTCGTGTCGTGTCGTCGTGTCGTGTCGTGTCGTGTCGTGTCGTGTCGTGTCGTTGTCGTGTCGTGTCGTGTCGTGTCGTGTCGTGTCGTGTCGTGTCGTGTCGTGTCGTGTGTGTGTCGTGTCGTGTCGTCGTGTCGTGTCGTGTCGTGTCGTGTCGTGTCGTGTCGTGTGTCTGTCGTGTCGTGTCGTGTCGTGTCGTGTCGTCGTCGGTCGCGTCGCGTCGGTCGAATCGTGTCGCGTCGCGTCGTGTGTGTGTGTGTGTGTGTGTGTGTGTTGTGTTTTGTGTGTTGTGTTTTGTGTTGTTGTGTCTTTGTGGACAGGCGGGCGGGCGCGCGTGCATGCGGGCCTGCGTACGTGCATTCTTGCTTGCTTGTTGCTTGTGCGTGTGCGTGCGTCCGTGCGTCCGTGCGTGTGTGTGTGTGTGTGTGTGTGTGTGTGTGTGTATGTGTGTTATTGTTATTTATTAAAAACTTTGAAATAATGCATATTATTGCTTTAACAAAATATCACATATCCTCATTAACATATACCTTCTGCTTCTTTATACAGTTTCTAGCTCATTGCATAGGTTCAGTTCATTGTCATCAGCGCTTCATAATACCTTCCTCATACACCATTTTAGTTTAAATTCGTTTACACTATTATATTTTAGGTGCCATTCGTATACCGTAAATATTCTTGTTAGTATTATAAGTTTTTGTTATGAACGAATAAGTTCAAAGTTAAATATGTAATTAAAAATTATTATTAATTTTATTAAATACATAAATAAAAAGTTTACCTCGAGTAGGATTTGAACCTACGACCAGTACTTTGCTAGAGTACCGCGCTAACCAACTGCGTCATCAAGTTTCAAGCCCCAATCGATGTAAATTTTGTATGTAGAACTGATGTAAATTCTGAATATAATGAGATTACAATCAAATTACTTATTTTAATGGAATGTGAGCCTGCAATGTCGCAAGGATTCACACATACCAAAGCAACTTGACTAATATTAAGTTATTATAAGTTTTTTTTTTTTATTTATGTATTTAATAAAATTAATAATAATTTTTAATTACATATTTAACTTTGAACTTATTCGTTCGCCTTGCGACATTGTAGGCTCACATTCCATTAATATAAGTAATTTGATTGTAATCTCATTATATTTAGAATTTACATCAGTTCTACATACATAAAGACAAAATTTACATCGATTGGGGCTTGAACCTTGATGGTGCAGTTGGTTAGCGCGGTACTCTAGCAAAGTACAGGTCGTAGGTTCAAATCCTACTCGAGGTAAACTTTTTATTTATGTATTTAATAAAATTAACATTAATTTTTAATTCTTGTTAGTAATTTGTATTTGAAACGGGCTAGGAAATTGTTTGTTATTCACCACTTTTATGTAGGGGAGACCGGGGTTAGTATGCAAATGTAAGTAACACTATCAGATGGTTTTATGTCTTATGTGCATTCTGACTTACTTAAAGTTTTTAAGAAGCGAAGATTAAAAAAAGTATGTTTTTGATGCGTTGCAAGGTGCGGCAACTTACCCGCTTTGGGGCAAATTGCCGCACGGGTGAGTAGGTCGCCGCGGTTCTTTATAATATGTTATATAAAATTACAAAACAATGATTCTAAGTATATATATATTTTTTTTTTTTGAAGAGCTCAAAACAAAATTGTATTCTAAACTAAACATTAAAAAAAAACTACAGACTAATTATCGCCCTCACTTACACAATTAATGCAACGAAAATCAGAGTTAGTGTCCCCAGCACATTCACAGTATGCCCACTGGTGACAGACAATACACTGAATCCTATTTTCACCAGGCATACTGTTTCTGAATGTGTTAAAACAATACAGGCACGAACAGTCTTCATTATTACTACTATTAAGACTCAAACCGCCATTTTTTTTTGTTTATTGTGTGCTTATTTCTTTTTCTTGGAACACGTTTACTAATATCCTCTTCATCATTCTGAAACTGTTTCTTTCTGGACGAAACATTCTTGTTCTGCTCTTCCCTAAGAGCCTCTTTGACAGGTGTGTCTGTCAATATTGCTGTTTGACGACATTTTCTGCCTCTTTTGATAACTCTTTTCGTGGAGTGCTTTTGGAAGAGGCTTTAATTTAAAAGGCGTAACTTTTTCAGGAGTGACTTCTGGTGTATGTTTCCCGTTCGAAGCTCCTGGTTGAGTTTCCGTTTCCGGAATATCTTCTCTTACACTGCTGTTTGAAGTTCCTGGTTGAGTTTCAAGATTAGTTTTAGTAATTTGGTTATTCTGGGTCTGATGGCAACTTTCTATTTGACTCCGTCCATTTTTGTGGGTCTGGACGATCGGTCGAATAAGACGGTAAAAATTCTTCTTCGTGAAATATATCTTGATTGATCGGATAAATTCCTGCCACCTGAAAGCCTGCCGTGATATTTTTGGTGTAATTGCTGATGGTAATGCAGTTGCAACGATCTTTGGAATGTCATAGATAGACATGGTTGTGCCCGGATGATTTGTAATCCAGGAATCACAGGCTGAGTTCACATATTTTTAGGGGCCCGTAAACCGACCTGTCCAGCGGCTGCAATTTATGTGAACAGTGAGGCGGAAATGACAACACTGTTACACCGTTTGGTTTTAGAAAATCTAAAGCAGCAATTGAGAGATGGGAGTCGTGGTTGTCTAATAGCAGCAGAACTGGTTTCTCTGGAGAACATTTAACATGTTTGTCAAAATGCTTACACCATTCTAAAAATGGACTGCTGTCATCCATCCCGAAGGATTTGCGCCTCAATGCTTCCTGGGGAGCGTTATTAAGCATATGTTGTCTGAAATATATATATATATATATATATATATATATATATATATATATATATATATATCTTCCGGTCAACTTCTGAGACGGTTTAAAACAGTGCTAACATTTTCAAAAAACTGTTCACCAGCCATTTTTGTTTCATTTCATTGTGGCGGGTACTTTGTTTTTAGAGCCATGGCATATTCATAGGCAAAGGCTCTCACCTGTTTGGGTGCTAAGCCATAGTAAATATCTACATCATTAAGAACGTAACTCGCCAAAAGAGTTTCTTGTATGTCAGTAAATACCTAAAATTAATAAATCTCATATGAAAAAGCACACATACCCACAAGGACACTTCTTACCTGTCGTGGTTTGGAATAACCAACAGGTGTTTTGGTATCTCCGCAGGCCCATTTAAGTCAAACTGATTTACTTTTAACAAAAATCGTCGTAGACTTCTTTCCAGAATGTCATAATCTTTTGCTGCTCCTCTAATTGATCGATTTTCTAATTTGACAAATCTAGCTGCCTTTAGCATTATATGAGGTGGAGTGCTACCCCTTGTGTTTTTCTTGTATATGTTCTCATATTTCTAAAATTAAAGTTCACAAGTTATTAAATTGGTCAAAGAAACAACATGGATTAAAGAACCCCGAGCATGTTGGTGACTGCGGCAACTGCCCAGTAAATATTGCGGCGACTTGCCCCAATGCAGTTTCCGACAAAGTTTGTAAATTTTATCTTAAAATTTATAGAAATGCATAGTTTTTTAACCTTACAGTAAAGCAGAAAGCCCAACGATTAAAATAAGGTACGTTTCATTTTCAAACCACGAATGTAACAAAAGATATTACAAATATACTGTGATGAATAAAAGTTACTTACCCGTAATATAATTTAACTTGTCCACGTGCACTTGTCTGTATTGCTCTGGCATAACTGAAAGTAGCTACAAAGTACCGTTAGGTAGCCTGGATCACGCAAGTGTATTAAACGGCATTGCCAAACGTAACATTAGAAGAAAACTTCGGTGCGGCTACTTGCCCTGCGGCAACAAACCCCAGTCTCCCCTACGTTATGTATTGTTTGTGTATATTATGTACACTAACAGAAAGTTTGTTAAATTGTCTACCTCTTTTTCTCGCATTTTATAGTTGTACATGCTGTACAGATCTTCCACTTGCACTTGAGGTATGTTCAATAAGCACTTAACGTTGTTAATAACCATTTTCCATATACCTTTCACTAGTTGACAGGATATGGTTACATGTCAGGAGTTTGGTTCTACGTTGCATTTTTATCGTATTGTTTTCTCAGTGATGCCGACTTTTTGTAAAGGTGTTTTGTGAGCTAGACGATTTGTTGCGAATCTCTAGACCTGGTTGTTTGAACATGTTTCTCCAGTTTACTTCTTCGTTTCCCCAGTGCCCTTTTGCCCTCCCGTTTACTTCGAATTCATTCACTACGATTGCTTCTTGCAGGCCTCTTCGTGTATCATTTTCGAGGACACTCTGCTGATATGATGAATATTCAAACTTTAAGTCGGGTGGCCATATTATGGGTCCTACTGTTTCCGTAATCGGTTTAAGGTGTTGGTGGCACAAACGTATTAGTTCTATGTATTTCGTAAATAATTCGTTTCTTACTATTGGAGGAACGTACGTCTTACTAAGTTTTTGTTCGGTTTCCCAGTTTCCACCTTCAAAGCAGTTTTCAAATAAGTATAAGCCACATTTAGACCATACGTTGCTAGAGGGTAAGTCTGCAATTGGCTTTGGCCATAAAGGACAATTACACATAGGTAGGATATTTAGGTCGTTTTTGCATAACGGAAAATTATTAAACTTCGATGGAATCCTGTTCCAGGCTTCTATTTACGCTTTTTGAAAAACTTGTTAAACGTTATTGGTGTAAGTTAAGCTCAGTGTGTTAAAGCACTTGCCACTGCATTCGCTTCTTGCTACACTTGTTAAGATTGAAATTGAACATTTTGGCCCAGTTAGCTTCTGCATTATATATTGCCTTCTTAGCTGTCAAGATTCTGAATGTCGCTACTTTCGATTTTATGTGTACCATTCCTAAACCTCGTAGTTGAGCTGGCCAGCATAAGCTTTCTTTATTGGTCCAGTTTTACCATATAAAGTTTGTTAGTAGGGTCTGAATGTCTGAATGATTTAATTTTTGTAGGTTTTCAAAGATGGGCGAATTTTTTCCGCTATGTTTGTTGAAAGACTATGCTTGTTGTTATAATAATTATGAACTTCCTTGCATATTTGTGCCGGCTGGGTAAGTGTTATTAATTTTATTTTAGTAATTACTCTACTTTTTGTCGAGAGGATATTTATTTTATCAGACAGATCATGTATTATTTGATTATATCTAATCAATTAGTAAATTCCTTGATATTGCGGTCTTTGTATGCCGAGTTTGATTTAAAACGGTATGTACCATTGACGCTTGTGGTGTCACGTCTCTGTTAATTTCAACATTATACATTTTTGTAGATTGTCTAACTCCACGAATTTTGATTGATTTTATGCTTGCTGTATACTATAATGGCAATTTTTAAATCATTCTTCAGTCTGTTCCACCAACCCCATGCGTTTTCTTGTTCGGTTTTCTTTTTCTCCATTAAATCTTTTATGCAATTCAAATATGACTCTTCGTTTAGTAAGGAATTTTAGAAACTCCAATAAGGAAGCCCATACATGGCTTCTTCTTTGATTACTATTTGTACTGCTAAATGATCAGAAAAGGTTACTAGATTTATTGCATTTTTCAGCTTCATACACCATTTATCGTCCCATAGAAACACCTAGTACGTTGGGATGAAGTAGCCGATACGCATTGTGTAACTGATTATTGTTCGCGACTTCTTTAAGAAAGTTTCCTTCACTTATATTTCTTTTGGTTGAGTTTAATCTATCTACGGCTGTGTTCATGATACAGTTCACATCTTCTCCAATTAAAATACCTTCATTTTTTTGTTTGACTTCATACATTACAGCGTTTATCTTTCGTAATTTCTGAAATGCAATGGTAGAATCGTGGGGTAAATATATACAAAAGATATGCAATGTTTCTTTATTTAGTTCGATGGTTACCTTTTGTAAATGTCCCTCCTGAATTATTTTGTGTTCGATTATTTTAGCGGTACTCTTTTTAAGTATTGTTGAGGTGCCAGTGTAGTTAAGCGTTTTGGGGTAGCATAAAAAATGGTAGTTCGAAAGAAAAGCATCGTTTTTAGCACTGGAAATGTTTGTTTCTTGTAGTAAAAGCAGATCCGGGGCGTGTTTTTCAACAAATAATAGCAAGTTTTGGAATGTGAATGCGCTTTGCACACTTTTTACATTTAAAGTTAATATTTTAAAAGAATTCATAACTGTTTTTATATGTGGATTTTTTTAGAGTACACGCTAATTAATCTGTTCAAAAACAACCGTCATTTAAGGAGTCATTTGAACATTGCGATAGCTGTAAGGTTTCTCCTGGATCAGCTAAACGTCATGTTGCTTTTATTTACGTTTTTATTAACTGTTTACACCTTTCTTTTAGTGCTCTCGCGCTGATATAAGGCAATAGCTCTGCAATCATAGTGGTAAGTCCTGAGATATCGGTTGTGTATTCTTAAGCTGCCTTAGTTGGAGATTCACTATTCTTAACACTTAGCATGAAGTCTTTGAAATCTTCGTATTCCAAAATAAAGAAATCGTTTGACCAAAGTGCTTTTAGTTTGTCTAATTGATCGTTATCCTCTGGTGTGGCGCTCCTTTTCCTCTTCTTTAAAGGCCGTTTTTCTTTTATTTTACCTTGCGTTGCCGTTTCTGGAGGGTTTAACGGTTCTATTGAGTTTTCAGTGATATTTGAACTTGTGGAGGGTACACCATGTTTCTTACTTATCTCAGTATTTAGTTCCATATGTTGAGAGGCTATCTTATCTGAAATTATCTTTGACGAACCGTTTTCAATTACTACATCTGTCGTGGGAGGTTCTGAGGTGCGCTGGTCTGTAGGAAGTTCAGTTGGGCTTTTATGACATTTACTTGCAATGTGGCCGTATTCTTTACAGTTGAAACATTTAATCTTATCGTTGGTTAAAAATTCTGTAGTCGTCATCATCGAAATTAACTACTAATGATTCAGGCAGAATATTGTCGTCATCGGGTAAAATGTACACATGTTTTCTAAAGTTATAAACGTGACTGTAGTCTCCGATACCAATTCCTGTCCCTATGAATGAAACAAGGGATACGAGTTTTACATTTATTTCTCTTAATTTTTCTTCAATGACGTTATAAGGTATCGATGGACATGCGTTAGACAAGACTACTCTTTGAGCTGGTGTTATGTAATTACATGCTGTAATAAAAACACAAATAATTGTAATTCCGTTGTAATTTGATATAAAATGGTCAACATGTTGTTTTGACGAAAGGAAAATGTAAATCCTGTTATTTGATATACGCCACGCAAATATCATATTTTTTGGTCCTATTAATGATCCTACGCCTACTACATAATCTTTAACTATATTTCGTCAACTGATTGTAATACAATAGCCTGATCTTTTTTGGGAAACGTGTACTTAACGACATTGGAAAATAAATTTCGGTTAGTGGTACTATCATTTAAGTTTGCTGTCGGTAATATTACGTCGGAATCCCTGATGTCAGAAACCCCTACACTTTCTTCTTGTGACATTTTTAATTTAAGGTGTCCACATTCAAATGCGATTAACTAAAATAATATGTTAACATATTGCACTGACGAGTGTATAAGTTAAACCGCCTTTTGGCCTTCACTTACGTGATTAAGGTAACTATACTATAAATGCACTGCACATGTATTTATTTACAATGATCTATAGTTTTGATACACCTTTTAACGTGTGATATCAATTATAATTATAAATAAATTATAAATAAAGCTGAGTAATATTTCGACGCAGTCATAATTATTCACAACTGTAAATTAATATCAACCACTTAGTTAGCTAAGGGCGTACATTCAACACGTCTTAACACAAGCACAACGTGTGTGTGTGTGTGTGTGTGTGTGTGTGTGTGTGTGTGTGTGTGCGTGTGTGTGTGTGTGTGCGTGTGTGCGTGTGTGCGTATGTACGTATGTACGTGTGTGCGTCTGTGCGTGTGTGTGTGTGCGTGTGTGCGTGTGGGCTTTGTGTGTGTGTGTGTGTGTTTGTGTGTGTGTGTGCTTTATGTGTGTGCTTTGTTTGTTTGTGTGTGTGTGTGTGTGTGTGTGTGTGTGTGTGTGTGTGTGTGTGTGTGTGTGTGATAGTGTGTAGTGTGTGTGTGTGTGTGTGCAGGTGTGTGTGTGTGTGTGTGTGTGTGTGTGTAAGTGTGTAATGTGTGCGTGTGTACGTATGTCTATGTGTATGTGTGTGCGCCCGTTCAGCGTCCCTGCGTCCTTGCGTCCTTGCGTCCGTGCGTCCGTGCGTGTGTGCGTGTGTGCGAATGTACGTGCGTGCGCGAGTTCGTGCGAACGTAAGTGAGTGCGTACGTACGTAAGTGCATACGTACGCACGTTCGTGCGTATGTGGCTGTGTGTGCTACTGTGTGTGTATGTGTGTGCGCACGTATGTGCGTGTTTGCTGTGTGTGTGTGTGTGTGCTACTGTGTGTGTGTGTATGTGTGTGCGCACGTATGTGCGTGTTTGCCTGTGTGCTACTGTGTGTGTGTGTGTGCGAAAGTGCGTGCGTGCGTACGTGCGTGCGTTCGTGGGTGTGTGTATGTGTGTGCATGCGTGCGTGCGTGGGTTTGTATGTGTGTGGGTGTGTGCGCGAACGTGCCTGCGTGCATGTCATCATGTTTTGGAGATCTTGGTGCTAGTTCAAACTTTTGGCGGGAAATGTTTGGAGCTGTTGAAGGTGATCTAAAGATAGATATGTCAAGGTCATCATATTAGAATTCTGAGAAATCTAATATCTAAAAATAGAATCAGTTCATGGTGGGATGAGGGAGACATAGATGTTTCAAGGTTGGTGGTTTTACGTGTATTTATATGTATAATAAAAGGCGGGTGAGCTATTTGATGAGAGAAAGAAAGAAGAGGTTAGAGGATTTACTAAAGACATTAAAACAAATAAAACTGCATTTCGAATGTTATGAAGTGAAAGGAAAAATGAAGTACATTCAGCTTAGTGAGGCAAGGAGGTGCGTAATTAGATGTTTGATCTTTTAAGAATTAGTTTGAAATAAAAAATTTTATCTGGATTGCTTTTATGATTCCCAACAGAGGTTCATACTAAATATTATTTTGGGTATAATTTACTCTGAATGTTACCGAAAAAAACACGTTTAAATTTATTAATACACGATTTCATTCCCTCGAAAAATGCATTTTTTGGTTGTTTGAAATAAAAAATTTATCTTGATTGTTTTTTTGTGTAAAATTTTCTTTTAACCTCTTTAGTCTTAAAAAATTAGAATTTACGGGGGGAATGTTATCAAAATATTTTTCTACATACATCCATAATTATGTTCATTTAGAGCATGAAAGGCGAAATACAAGGAAAAACTTGAATCATGATGCTGATCAAGGAGCTATTTTAAAATTTATCATTCAAGCAATTTTTGGAATATTACTGAGTTAAGTTTACGTATTAATTCAATTATTACTTTCAAAAAGAAAATATGTTAAAGCGTTTTAAATTCTTAAATTCCTTAAATTCTTTTGTGTGTGTGTTTCCTGTGCTTTAAATATCAATAAAAAACTACAATTCAATTAAAAAATAATTTTTGTGTATGTGATGTGCATAATTCGTTTTAAATATTTCCAGAAAAAAAGTAGATTAATTTTCAAAATTACACTAAATACACACTCACACACACACACACACACACACACGCACACGCACACACACACACGCACACACACAGAGTACATTGCACTTTATAGAAAATATTGCACAAATACGATGGATTATTCCACATTCATACATAATTAGATCCATTAGAGTAAGAAAAGCTTTATTCCTATCTCGCTACGAATGCAAAAGCTTTATACCTTTGCACGTTGTTGATTTCACGTTAGTACACACACACACAACACACATACGCACGCACGCACTTACGCACGCGCACGCACACACACACACACACACATACACACACACACACACACACGCACACACACACAACACACACGCACAGAGTACATTGCACTTTATAGGAAATATTGCACAAATACTATGGATTATTCTACATTCATACATAATTAGGTTCATTAGAGTAAGAAAAGCTTTATTCCTATCTCGCTACGAATGCAAAAGCGTTATACTTTTGCACGTTGTTGATTTCACGTTAGTACACACGCACGCGACGCGCCGCACGCAACAGCACACACCCTGTAAAGGGACGCCGTCAGATATCCCAAATTTTTATTATTTTAATTAGTTCCTAAAGTTTATTAGCAAGACCCGTCCTTTATTCAAAATTTTCCTGTCATGATTAATTATTTGATAAGTAAAATACCAGTACTGATAATATTCACGGAATTTATTAAGATAAGGCGACTCGCTAAATGCACAGGTGCAAGCAATTACAAAAATTCGTAGAAGTTCTAGTAAAAGTTAAACATATTTCATAACGTTGCATAAAATTGCACAATAATTAATCATGCATTCTCCCTCCAGACGTAAATCGCAAAAACGTTTAAAAGTTTGTATACGTCAGAGCATCTTCCACCAATACGGGTTTACGGAATCTCACCACCAGAGTTTCGTAACCACCCTCGCGAATTCTTTATAAAAACGCGGCACACGCTGCTGAAGAGGATTAAGATTGTTTTAATATCGTTTAATATAGATGAATATTGATTAATATCGATTAATATAGACGCGTTCGCGCTGACTGCTACCTATTGTAAACCGTCCGCCTGTAACCGCCGTCCGAGTAGAAATCGCAACTCCGCGACTTGATAGCATCACCGAAGTCAAAAGGTTAGAGTTGCTGAGATCTAACGTCGAAAGTACGTAAGTTGAGATACCTGGTGATAGGGATATGCAGGGTTGTAAGCCCGACATACTCTTTTATTACTAGACACACATTTACACTGTGGAGTTTGAAGGGTAGTTGCCCGAGATTCCATTGACCGAAGGAGATCCTTTTACGTAGTTTAACGGGTGGTTGCCCAGATTACTAACAAAGGAGACCCACACACACCTACACTGTGGAGTTTGAAGGTAGTGGCCCGACATTCCATTGATAGAAGGAGATCCTTTTACGTAGTTTAACGGGTGGTTGCCCAGATTACTAACAAAGGAGATCCACCTATACAAATTTACACTAACACTACAACACAAAACCACACCTCGACAAACGTACCAGCAACCGCAAAACACCTGTAATTAAAACCTCGTCGGAAGAGTAAGCCAAACACTTAGTAAACACCGCTAATTCCAGAAGTCTAGAAAACATAACCGTAAAAACTAGACGTGTCCGTCAGTATTAAATTATCGCCTGTAAAATAAAAGAAACCACCACCACCACCAAGAAAAAACGTAAGTAGCACCGTTGGCAAGTAATAAGATTGTTACCTGTAAGCCAGCAACTATCAGATAATATCTCGTGTTAAATAATTCAAATCATTATTGTTAGACGCCAAAATTCACATTAAAATAGAAAACGAAGGTTTTATATTTTAAAATCACCAACATAACAAAAAGCTTTTATTTTATTTAAATAAAACCGGTACACTAAAATAATTAATATCGTAAAAGGAAACAAATAATACGCCGCTACCGTACACCAGCTACCTAAATAAACGAAATGCTTTCATTTATTTAAAAGGGCAAAAATTGAATGTAAACATGAAGGAGTTTATTTTCATAAGAAAATCAGGTATAAAATTGGATTACTTTTATACACTTATAACCGACCGCTTTAAAATATCGATTATTTATTTAAAGGCAGAGTACTGAACTCAGTGTCTTATCGCGCACGTGTTTATACAGCGTTATCTTGCTACCGGCTTCTGTATTTTATACAGGGACGCATTCAGGTAAAATTATATATTTATTTCGGCAATTAACAGTATAAATTGAAACAGTCAAGGACGTAAACTAAAAGTCAAAACCCCAACCCTTCTATTAATGTTACATTGCAGAAACTCCAGAGGACCACCTAACCATTAGTTCGAGACCCACCAGGACTGAGGATGTCCACCTAACGATCTTGCAGGAGAAAACCAGTTCCGTACATTTACATGTATCTATATCTTAGATAAATAATTTAAATAACAATATTTTAGACGTGTAATATAAATAGGAAATAAAGATATATGTATAAACGTTTCGCATTTTTTAAATAAAACTATTCGCTTAATAATCATAAACTGATGTAGTTCTGTAAATAAAGTTTCCTTTGCCTGAAATTTAAGTTAACCTTGTTTAAAATATATTCATACCTTTACTTATTTATTTATTTATTTACACTTGTTCACAAGTAAATCATTTGATACTAAACAAAATTTTCCGTCTCTATATCTCTATTATAAAATATTTGATAGAAAATGGTGTAACCAATAACGCATTAACATTTACATTTCTAATAATGTGTGTGCGTGCTGCACAGTATTTTAGTTTGTTGCAGGTCAGTACTTGATCTATAAAACATGCTAAAGCGTTCTGAATTGAAAACCAGTCTCTTTCACGTGTTTATGTTTCTAAATATCATTAAAAAGCTACTATTCAGTTTGAAAATCATCAATCCTTATGCATATGATGTAAATAAGTAGTTTTTAAAAATGTTTATGCTTTAAATATTCATAAAAGTGCAATTTAATTGAAAATCAATATTTGTGATTTTTTAAATAGAGGTAATAGTTGTAACTTGTACAACCTGTTGACAAGTGCTTTTAATATAAAGGTGCTCCATTCAATGCGCTGTGTATAATGTATTCCTTTTACCCGAGAATTTAAGTTAACCTTGTTTGAAATATATTCCACGCTTTACTTTATTTATTTACACTATCCCTCATTTTGAACACAGAAAACAGGTCAAATAGCTCATTCACCGTAGCTGAGGCTAAATTGAACCAATCTCTTCCAGGTCAAAGTTTATTGATATTATTTTACAATTTCATAGAAATCTATTTTCAAGGGCAAAGTTTATTCTTCTGCAGGGTATCATTTTCTTAGAAATCTAAGCATAGAATCAACTCGTGTGGGGTATCATATTACATTTCTAAGAAATACATGTTTAAGGTTAAAGTTCATTGATCCGAAGGGTGTCATATTACAAATCAATGACTTTTATAACTCGCTTTGCGCATGCGCGGATGAATACCAAGGTCAACCGCAATTGTTAGAAATATATCAAAATGGAATCAGTTTATGAAACAAGCAGAATAATAGGTTGGCTATGCTAAAAGGTAGACTCAGATCAAATGGTATATTACAATTCTTATAAATCAAAAACAGAGCGCTCGATCTGAAAGATGGTGGTGGAGAAAATATCAAGCTGTACGAGCAATTCTTAGAATTTGCTCGAGTTAAAACCATGAGTGTGTTAATTCCTAGAAATAAATTTTCACCAGCAGGTGTATCCCTGTGTTGAAGTCAGTCAAGGTCAAATCAAAAATATAAATTAAAATGGTAGCATGCTCAAGCTCAAAGAATTCATAGGTCAATTTTGGATCACATTATAGGAATTTCTGTGTTGAAGTTAGTCAAGGTCGAATCTAAAAATAGAAATAGGAAGGTCATCAGCAAGTCACAGGAGGGTTAGAAGTAGATCTGGAAGTGGTTAAGGCATGTAATTAGTAATTTGCTAATAATATTCGTTCAATTTTTGGATGTGCTACGCAGCGGACTCAGGACCAAAGCTGTAAATGCTCTTTCGGCCGTAGAACATTTACTTCAAAATTTGACGGAATTGGCATTTGATGCTGATCATGAGGCAGTATATTGTTTAGGACGCTTTTATATGGAAGAAGGGACTGTCATTCACTTGTAAATAAATATGAAAATGGCGAAAAATTATGTGAGAAGTATTTAAAGGATCGATATTGTTCGACTTGTTTAATACAAAAGTTAAGTCGTCACAACTAGAAGAGTTCGCTCTAGATTTGAAAGAGTGGGAAGTAGGTAAGATTAGAGACTGTTGGAACACACCAAAATTTCAAGGACCCACATTTCCAAGGTTACCACAATTTCAAAGTCCCACCTACTCAAGGTTACGCAATATGTAGGTCACTTATGTAAGCTGCTTCCCAAGGTCACACTTTACCTAGCGCACCACCGCTGGAAGATGTGAAAAAACGTAGGTCGCTAACACTGGACACATTCTCAAGGATATTTGCGCATCCTACCTACTCAGATAGCCATCTCACTTTTTCAAGGCTTGCTCATGTCATTTTTACACTTCACTGATACCACACTTAGAACCAATTTAAGAAAAGATACTGATATGTTAATATATTTATTTGTTGTATGTACAAATTTAATCAGTGTATTATTCAGATACATGATTTTATCTAGGAATAAAACATTTCGGTTTAGTAAAAGTGCAAAAGGTCCTTTCCACTTCTGTACCATTACACCTGCGTAGATGTGGTTCAAGTAATTGAGCGTACGTGCAGTGTGGTGCCCATCGGAAATGTTCCTGTAGCGGAGTGTCAGATGACCGCCATTGATTTATTTGAACTCCACACATGAAGCATTCAACCGTATCGTCTGAAGATATGGAAATAAACCCTGCTGCTGCAAGCGATGGAGATGAGTGAACTACAGACCATGTTCGATACGTAAGTAAACGTTTACCGAAGCAATTGTAATACTGAGGATAATAAACGGTTGGTGTCACGTCACACATCTTCTCACCGTAGAAGAGTAAGATACTAACAGCATTGATTAATAAGTTTATTAATCAATGCTAACAATAATTTATTATACACATACAGTATAAAAAAGGTAATTGCACAAATAACATACTTCACCGCAAAGAATGCATGAATCATCTTCATATACCTCGTGCAGCATTGTTAGGGACGCTCTTCACGATGTATACCAGTATTCTTGGTGTGACATGTGGTAAATTGCGATCCATCTAACCATATGTTATGGTGGTCAATAACTCGGTATTCACATGGTTGCAATGCTTTGTAGCAGTCATAGCATAAAAGCATATGGCCAGCAAGATTATAACGAGCATGAAGGGCAAATGTGTGTGAATAATATCCCAAAGTACCCATGAAGGCATGACGGTGGATGTAGCGAATTCGCTCATATAAGTTGGCAAACCATTCAGTATTCCACTGCACACCTTCATATGCATTCTTTAGCGCTTCTAATGTCGTAGAAGGCAGTAATCCTTTTTCTGAAATTGCACCCAGTTTGGAATTATTTCACATGTTCGCTGCACATTTATATTAAAAGTGATAATGGTTGATAGCACTCCCTATCATCCCAATTCTTTCGTACTGGATTAGCAGACATACTGACAGTGTTGGAAATAACACGATACTACAAGTGTAGTTACCCTACTTATAAAGAAAGAACTGACCTTGTAAAAACATATGAATAGTTAACCTTGAAGAGTGACATGATTGATATCCGTATTGTGTAACCTTGGAAAATGGTAAACGTGAGAGGGTGAG
This sequence comes from Vesta saturnalis, assembly GCA_036346205.1. Classification (NCBI taxonomy): domain Eukaryota; kingdom Metazoa; phylum Arthropoda; class Insecta; order Coleoptera; family Lampyridae; genus Vesta; species Vesta saturnalis. The sequence continues at coordinate 163,806 of JARFJB010002269.1, read as the reverse complement.
GACATTGTAAGTATGGGAACCTTGAGGTTGTGACAACCTTGAGGTGTGTAAATCTTGAATATGATAACCTTGCAATAGTGGTAAACGTGAGAAGGGAGGACATTGTAATTGTAGGAACCTTAATAATGGGGACCTTGAAAATTCAGGAGCAGGAAAGGTGAATGAGACATCCTTGAAGTGATTGGTGAGATCCCGCCAACCTTGCAGAAGGCCTTGAAACGGTAGGGTTGCTGAAGTAACGTGCAGTGTGGCGGTCAAGGTGAAGCAGGTAACCTTGATGGTATAAATAGAGGAAAGTAGAATATAAATGCAGAGGAGTACATGTGATACCAGTATTGTATGTAACGTAGAACATATTACTTCAAGCGGTAGAACAGGCGAAAATTGTGAGTGTTATGAATTCAAGTGGATGTCGTGATATTTTAATTAACAATGTGCAGTGTTTTTAAATAAAAGTAAATCAAAGTATGTTAGTGTCGGTTTGTCACCCCAACTCAATTTTGAACCAGTCGTGAAACTTGGTGGATCTAAGAGTAATTTAGTGTGTTGGATAAGCAGGAATAGCACATACTTATGGATAATCAAGGGATAATTACAATGTATTTCTACATACCTGAAGGGACATGGCTACCTACAGAGATGGGTTTGAAAACGATATCGTATGAAACTATTAACATGAAGAAAATTATATGCTTTTCTGATTGTGAAGAATCAGTAATATATTTAGGATGAGAATCTACAGAACAGTTATGGAGACTTCTTAAGACTGAATTTAGTACCCAGTACCTAGTATGAAATTTCCTGCATTTTATAATAAAATAATACATGTGGCAGCGGAAATACCTGATGTTGACATACACATGTTAATAGTTCCATTACAAGATATATGTGACCTCAATGTAGCATGTGTTATGGAAATTGTAGAATTTGCTAAGGAGAAAATTGATATTGACGTAGAAGTTGCGAAAGCCGTAAAGTAATAAGTGGGGTTAACGAACATATCGAGAATAGGGATAATAAATGTTTAGTCAATATGTCGATATGTTATGGTAGTAGAGTCGTGACCTAAGGCTGTGGATTGTGTAAGTGCAGAGACTAATATGTCAATTTCAGTCATTAGAATTTAATGCTGAAGATGAAAAAGTATATGGACGGGTACGTTTAGTGATGACTATTTAGATAATCTAGTTTATAAGTATGGTCGTGGAATACGGCTGTGTGAGAAATATTTTCAATCGCATGGCGATAGTGTAGAGTGTATTTGTTGTATTAAGCGATTAATAGAAGAAATATCTTTGGAACAATTTGTACATGAAATAGAATGTCATTTACCCAATTATATTTCAACAGATGACAATACGAGGGGCGTCTGCATTAATGAGCTCAGAAACGTACTTCACGCTGTAGTAGAATCGGAGCGAAAAGGAGAATGGGAACAGTTAGCTAGAGACTGCACGCTTTGGAAAAGAATAGAATAGTGTAGTAAAATAATTTCAGCTGTACTCGAAAAGCAACATCGTGATTGCGTATTTATGAAACGCTTTAATGGTGTATAGTATTGTATGTGTTAATAATAAATCAAAAGTTTAAACTACGTGAATGTCAGGATGTTTAACATTTAGAAGTTCTGGCTCATAGAAACGTCCTTGCATCTCTTCATCTCGACTATCACGTAATGTGTAGGTAATTGGACTGGAACGTTTCACTGCTGTTATTCTAAAGAGTTCATAACTCCAATTAGGCGTGTATCCCTTAGAGAATATGCTTCTGTATTTGTTATAGGAACCCTGCATACTGAATGTTTTCTACATTATTGCTTTAAGAGTGCGATTTACACGTTCAATTATGCTACTCTTCAAGTTTGAATAACTTCTGTAATGATTAGCATTAAATTTTTCATTACTTTTTAAATTCAGCATTATAAAACTCAGTTCCCATGTCAGTTTGTATATGTGTAGGCCTCCTTTGCAAACCAGACAAAAGTTTATTCATTACATCTGCGACTAGTTTGTCATTCTTGCATTTGATGGGATAAGCCCAGACATATTTAGAAAATGCATTTATTACTACTAAAATGTATCGAAATCCCTTATTTACCCGAGCATAAAGTATCATTTTTACTAAATCAGCTTGAAATAGATCATTTCAACCTTTAAGTACAACACAACGTTTCGGAAAGTTTCTTCTTGCTGGATTGTGCAGTTCTTCAATATCAGCTTTACTCATTTTATCACTTTGGATTGTACTACGTGCTCTACATGGAACATTCTGGCAGTTGCAACCTGTATAAACTCTGGTATAGTCACTTTAATTGCGGCATTCCTGGTTATGTGGTTACCAATTATATCGCTAGCAAGTACAAACTTTTTATCATTTATGTTTAGCTCGAGACCCGGATGTAATACACTACGGAACCCTCGTTACAGGGAAAGGTATAGGTGTCAACCATACCAGTAGGAATACTAATTCCCTTTTAATGGCTATTCAGAGAAAGAAATGAAATTTTCATAATGAAGATCACCAGAATGCTGAACAATATGTTTACCAAATTTATCTATTGTCATTTGATGATGCAGGTGTCCGCCAAATCTATCTATCGACATCAGTGTTGCATATGTAGTAGTATCTATAGTGATGGAGGTTGTAGCAATGAAGTGAAATGAATATAGTAATAGGTTTATAATAAGAGATCCTGCTTTATTACTTTCGCTTTACGTAATTCGTCTATTATATGTATTATTTCGTTGTAATTGCTAGTATTTCCTGCCGACATTAATCCCAATAACTCCCGCAACCAATCCACTAATTTATTCGGATTATTCCATGGTACAAATTCAATCGCTTTGTTATTATATCGTAATAGTTGCATTCCACTCATTCTTTTGGAGACAGAGGTTGTGCGAGATCTTGTGGCAGGAGGTGCAATAGCTGATGTAGTGGGTCGTTTTCGAGGTTGAAGTAATGTTTAATGATCTCAATGTATTTCCTACTATTAATGCCTTGGATTTGGTCATCTTGGTTATAATTACGTCGAGCAGCATTTGTGCGGCCAAAATGTCATTAATGTATTGCTGCAGATCACAATTTTTGTATCCCGTAGGTGCTTTTTAAATACTAACTCATATAATCCCGGAGTTCCATCATAATCTAATGATGATCCATCAGGAAGAGCGATACGAAAATTCTCTCCAACAAGGTCTAGTTCAGCATCACCAATAAAAATTTCTCTTTTCGGGAAGAAAGTGGGCACCGTATGTTAAATCATACTCGCCTTCGGAATCTCTAAATGTACCTTCCACATAATATTTCCTAATCCTTCTTACTGACTAAGGTACTATTCAAAGGGCGGTTGAGATCCTAGCTAACAGTTCTGATTTCAATTGTTGTAAAGTAGGAATCTCCTCTCGTCATCATATGTGGTATCAGCAATCATAGTTTCCTCTAAAGCTTGGGAATGGCGTCAGGAGCAAGAATACGTGGTGCCTTCCGAGTTCTAGATGTTTCAGGCGTATGATGTAAAAAAACTTCCTTTTCATGTGCAACAGGTTCAGTTTTTCCGAATTCTGATGTAAAGGGTTCAGCTTTGACGAGAGAACCATCTTGTTTAGTAATCATTTGGTTCAATGGTTGTGTTATAGGTTTAAAGTGTACCTCCATTCCACGCTCGGTAAGTGCAGTATCTTCCTTTAACCTAGCATATTTTTGTTACACGCCCTTGCGAGCGCACAGAATGTCTTGTACTAAGCGCTCCTCCATTACGACTACATGTTTACATAACAGGTGCAGTATTTATAATGAAATGTAACACAACACAACATAAGGAAACGACCTGCATTAACATCACTCTCTTGATCAATCACAAGAAATCCAAATTTGTCGCGCCAGCAACAGAAACACAGGTCCTTAAATCTATCAAATGTCATATCTGCATTAACGTGATCATCATACATATGCTTAAGATTGGTGCTATCTTGTTGAAACAGAACTAGTAAATCTGCATTATCACGTATAAGCTGTTTTGGAATAGAAGAGTACGTTTGGCACAGATAGACATAATCATTGTTTTGGTATCTGCCAAAACGGAAATGATCCATATTTCATTCTGTTTATGGCATGCTAATCATCAACAAACATTATTGAATTTTTACGTGAATCACTAGGGATATAACGTCACTGTTATCACTGTATTCGAAATACCCGATATTTTTAAAGGTGCAAGTAAATTTCGAAGGTACTGATATTTGGGTTGATAAGATTTGCAGAATACATAAACATTTTCAAAATGTAAACCATTGGGATATTCTAATAAGGTAATCATAACATTTTTTTCCGCAATCTGATGGACCAACGATTATACCTCGTTTACAACCTCCTTTTAGTAGACCACTATGTTTTGACTAGTGATTATTGTTAAAAGTGATGCCATAATTTCTTATAGGTAATTCAGTATGTTGTGTAATGAAACGTATGTCACTCATTCGTCACCCTAATATTACAAGGTTGTATGTCATGAAATCTGCACTATATGAATTATGAAAATTACAAGGTTGTGTGTTGTATGAGGTATGTTTTACGTGGAGTACCAGAGGTGGCAACACTATAATTACAGGGAATTCCAAGGTGTGTATCACAAAAGTGTTTAATAACAATTATTACAAAGTTGTATGTCACAATTCTACACATACACCTTTGTGGCTTTATTTTCTTAAAATTAGCAAAACTATCAAAGTTGTATGTAATGACATAGAACTATGTAATATTATCGTTTAATCACTTTTAACGGTTTTTTAGGGTATCAGCGGAATATTTTTCTCTGAATTCTTCGTGTTATTTATCTATTAAATTAAAATATCCACTGTTCATACAAGTAAATAAATACAGTGCATGTAGGAAACGGGTAAGTGTAATTAGATTAAAATTTTTATCCAGTGAAATGCTTTTTTTGTTGCACATGTGCGTTTGTGAGGTTATGTATGTTCTTGGTGTTTAGTTTAAAAATTATTTATTCTTTTAGTTATAATTCAGTGTAAACGATGGAAAATGTAATAATTTCTGAACCAATGACCAGTTGTGCAGAAACAGTATTTGATAACCATCTTTTAAAATCGCAGTTTACGAGAACCAACAACTAGTTTTCACGATGTACTAGGTTTTGAGCAAGAGTATTATTGGGATGGGTATGATTCGGATGCAGATAAGGAATACAAACAAACGAGCGAAACAGAAAGTAGTGATAGGTACGTTTTATTATTAAGATTGGTAAGTAGTTTCTCTATTTACGTACACTACTTATAACTAAAGCAACCAGATTTTGATCTTGAACAAGTACTAAAGCTAAAAGTGTTTTTACTTTTAGTGAAGTACAACAACCAAGAATTTGGAGTCAATTACCGATGGCGGTAGTAATACTAATACAGCAAGAAAATAATGTGTTGAAAAAGTTATTAAAAATAACAAGAAAGAAACAGAAAAACGAATCTAACAGGAAGTGCAATATAAGGAAGCGTAAATATGAAAGAGGAGAAAAGTACTTATGAATACGGAACAAAACTGTACCTGCCAAGAGAATAAAAACTTAAGGACTGTGAACGAAAATGTATTTATAAGTGCGCTCTCAATATTACTGAGCAAGAAAGGCAAATGATATTTTCTCAGTATTATACCCTAAGTTATAGAGAAAACAATTATTTATTTTATCTACAACAGAAAAATTAAGTCCGGTAGGACGACGCAAGGTAAATCTTTAGCAAACTCCCGAAAAGCCTGGATTAACACTGTATAAAAGGGTTAACATTTTATGTAGCGAATCAAAAAGTTAGTACAACAAAGTTGTATGTTTTTCTCACCTATTATTTATTTATAAAACATGTTTTTCAACCTTTCTCTTGAAAAGTACTACACATTTGCATAGAGTAACAGGCCTTACAAAATATAACCAAAGTTTTACTAGAAAAAGTACATTTTTTCAAAATTGTCAATTCTAACATACAACCCTGTAATATTAGGGTGACGCATTGAAGTACTGAACTATAACTTGTATGGTGGTAATATATATATATATATATATATATATATATATATATATATATATATATATATATATATATATAAAGTGAATCTTATCTAATCCGCCAAAATTAAAGTACTAGAACTCATCATTCTAAGCAAAAAGTTCATGTGTACATGGGTCCGGAAATGCTTCGTTTCCGAGATACAGGGTGTCAAAGTTGAAAAAGAAATCTTTCGACTGTTTCGAAATAATTTCGTGTACGGGGTTTTTGGGACAGTTGTTTGAACATTTATCAAAAGAACATGTTTACTTTTAATATTAATTTCTTTTCTTTTCCTTTTTTAATGTTGGATATTTTAGTGCTCCTTACAAAAGTTAGTTTTAAATAAATAAAATGCGCTTTAAATGCGTTTTTTCTCAGAAAAGGTTGCTGCTAGCGACATCACTAAAATATACCTTTTTTTAGGAGAAAAGATAGGAGAATCGATTTTTCTAGTCCAAAATGGCATACAGTGTAGCACAAAAAAATTGCAACGATTTAAAGGGGTCGAAATGGTTGCTGCTGGCGCCCTCTAGAAGCCACAACTAAATTGACCACAAATTTGTATTTGTCATCTCAAAAAACCACCGTATACGAAATTTCATGAAATTATTTCGAAACAGTCGAAAGATATTGAACAAAACGCGATTTCTTTTTCAACTTTGACACACTGTATCTCGGAAACGAAGCATTTCCGGACCCATGTACACATGAACTTTTTTGCTTAGAATGATGAGTTCTAGTACTTCTTTAATTTTGGCGGATTAGATAAAATTCACCCTGTATATATATATATATATATATATATATATATATATATATATATATATATATATATATATATATATATATATATATATATACACTATATATATATATATATATATATATATATATATATATATATATCACACGTATATTGTGTGTGTGTGTGTGTGTGTGTGTGTGTCATACGCATTAAATAGTTTAGTAGTGAATTGTGTGGTATAAAGTACAGTTCTCGGTGGAATAGTTATAAAAAGGTACTGAGTTAATTAATATCTTAATAAATAAATTACCCGTGGAGTTGAATATATCTGGGTACAGATATTGTTGCCCAGTACCCGTTTACGAGAACGATTAGCTCGTGGTGAAAGAGGTATTAACGAAATGGACGAAGTGTGTAAAGAACACAATATTGCATACTCCCAGTCAAACGATCTAAGGCATCGCTACATAGCTGATAAGGCTTTGCAACAAAAAGCTTGGAATAGATTTCGTTCCTTAAACACCGCCTTTGGAGAAAAAGCAGTTGCATTAACCATAGCCGGTATAATGAAAGGAAAAAGAACAACGGTAATGGGAAGCAAATCACGACGTAGGAAGCGTTCCCACAGAAACAAACCAATTTCATTCAACAAAGCAGTCCTTCTATCGCGACGTCGCATCGTGTTGGTGGTAAACTACGGTTATCGTTAAAATCTACGGTACAAGCTTTAAACTTTTAAAACATAAAAATCTTGACACCCAAGAGAAGAATATTACCAATACCGAAACGTACCCTTATTCTATTTGCAGCATTAGGAGCTTTAGGTGCTTTGGGTGAAGGTGCGGCCGCAGTTGCAAAAGCGGTTACTGATGCAAAAACCGTTAGAAGACACTAAACGACACAATCAAGCAATGGAAGCAGCTATTTTAGGAAAAGGCTTATATATAAAGCCATATAAGCGAGATTTAGGACTATATCAACAACCGTATTCAAAAACTCCCACTGAAGCTACCACGTCACGCCTTGAGCAACGTTGAGCTATCAAAATTTGTTGAGAAATTAAAAATCGCCTACTTTAGGGAATATACATGCGAGATAAATTACCTACACGAATCCATACGAATGAATGTGGTATCGTGAATCTGGATGATCAAAATAACAGGGAATTCACTGGAGGGCTTACACCAAGCGTACATATTACATATTTTGATAGCATAGGACATATTAAATCACCATTAGAATTAATTCAATATTTTAAAAGTGATGGTAGCAGAAACACGATTGACAATAAGTATACCAAGGTTCAAAACTTCAATACATGCAATTGCGGTCATTTAGTCTTACGATTTTTATATAATGGTTCGTTTTGATTCTCAGTAGTCGTTGCTTCGTAATGTCGTACACATTTACATTTACCCATACAAGCAGTATTTTCCCAACTGTGATGAAATCAGAATACCCATTCAGGAAGACATGTGCACTTTACCATCAGAAAGTTATCTACGTAGAGGAAGATTTCTGACGGAGGACGGTACTGTCTCTAACAACGAGCAGTTTGTTAATAATGGCATTGCATTTTATTCAGTGAAATTCGGTACGAAATGAATGGAAACGAGTTAGGGTATTTGAATGTTTGTGTACTTTTCGAATGCTACAATAAAGTGATTTTGAACATCAGACAAGAATTGGTTTTAATTAGCAGTAATATTGATACCAATGCAGTAATTTCAACTGTTGCAGATGAAGCACTAAAAGTGAATATAGATAAAATGTATTAGAAAGTTACGTACATCATTGTAGCATTAGAGGAGAAATTGGCATTACCGAAGTACATTGATAAAAATGTAAATACTCCAGTAGCATTTAGAAGTTGGTTAAAATATATCCTGCAGTTCCAATAACAGATAAACATACATGGGCAATCAAAACATTGACTAGTATAGAAACACCTAGATACATTATTATTGGATTTCAAACGGGGCGAGAAAGTAATGTTTCTCAAAATATGATCAGATTCGATAAACGTGCACTAAACAATATTAGGGTATTCCTTAACACGGGTCGTTATCCGTAAACGTTAATTACGATAATAGTTGCTTTGTCACCTTGTATGGAATGTTTGCTAAATTTCAAATGTCATATTATGAAAGAGATGGTCAACCATTACTCACACCTAATCAATTTACATCAGCGGCACCATTGAAAGTGGTAGGCTGTTCGAATCAAAGAGACATTACACTCTAAACCAGAGTGTAGAATTCGAAACAGCAGTCAACATACCGGCGAATACGACAGCATACTGTGTTATACCCCGTGATCGCTTAGTTACGTATAACGTATAACAAGGGTTTAAAATTTCAAAAGTTTTATACCGAAAGAAATCGCAATTTTGAATGGAACACAAATCGCCTACTATATGTTTAAATCACCGTATCCATGGCATACGTTAGATGCGGAGAGTCGCCGTTAAGCTACTTGGTTAATGCATAACCAACAATGTATAAAATCGAAGAAGGGCATATACCACCACACCGATTTCGAAGAATTCACAGTCGCTTGATTCAACCTACAGATACTATCTACGTCAAGGGTAGAGAGAAGCGGATTACATCAGAAAATTTGTTATACAACCCGTTATAGAACTTGAGGAACTTCCTACTCTTCCTGCTTTGCAACCAGTTTGTTATTAGCATTGTAAATCATTATGTCACTGCACTCTGTCTAATGTATATCATCTGTACGATACTTATGTAATGCAGTAAAGCTTATACACTTTTTAATAAAATTGTAAATACATTTTTTTTATTTTCTATATATCACACAATATGAGTACATTCTGTATATATTTCCTCGATAATGAATTATGACATAATATTGGTCTATATTCCACGAAAAGGTTACTACATTAAGTATCCGACTTGGAATGCTGTATCGATATTGTACATATTGACATGTATGGTTATGTATGTTCAGAGCTTCATTATCGAGATAATACATACACATCTAAAACTAACAAGCATCAGTACCCAAACTATTAGTTACTATCTGGATTATACAAATTCATTTGCCTAGCAACCTCTAGTAGACCGCTCAAAGGATCGAAGTTATCCAACTCTGGAATTCGCCAATGCCCCACGCCAATGCTGTACACGTGTCACGTCATCCTGGACCTAAAGGCGATTTTGTTTAATATCTCAGTGTATATGTTATGCAAAGTTGATCTAATCACGAACATTTTACACATTACTGTTTTATCAGACTCCTCCGCAACAAATTTGTAGTCTACCTCCGTCAGCACTTGTTTAATAACGATTTTCTTAATACCTTTCGCTTTATTAACCACTTGATCATCAGCAAGCTTTGGAAAATAGGATTCTGATCCTGCTCCATGAAAATATTGAATAGCTTTCCCTGCATACTCATCTTTCATTCTTCCGACAACAGATGTATTCATTGCAGACCGTTTTGGTAGCTGGATGTGTCATATTCATCAACATTACTCCGCATATGCGCATACACATCATCAGTTGCTATCTCGACAGCTAAAGAATCTGTGTCTGTATAGAGCAACGTTACATTATTACCGTAATGCTAATGACTGTGCAAGATATGGTAAAAGAATCGATACATTATAATTTTGGAAAGATCTGAAATACTAAATCCAACATATACGGGTTTGTCATAAGTAACGACCTGTTAGGACGATTCCACTGCAAATAATTTATCAGTAAATTGAATAAAATTCTTAAATTGTGGTTTTGCGACGTAGCGTGCTAGACCCAAGCGACGTCAGTTATTTTCCCAATGTGCTAATAACTTTATTACTCTTCTTTGTCGACATCCTCCATTGTTTTACCAAATACACCATTGTTCATGCATTTAAACAAATATTTTCGAATTTGTTCTTGGCTTGATTTCGAAGAGTTGTATTAAGGTCTATGTATGGTACTAGCCAAGGACTTTGACAAAACCGTAAAACTCTATGAATAAGAGTAACAATTAAGCCTTGCTGTATAGATTGTTTTAAATACCGGTAATGTATAATATAGTTTGTCTTATCACACAAGTTAGGAATTAATTTTTCCTCCTTGGTGCGCAGATCATTTCGGGACCAAAAGGATAATCATTGTACTCATCATGCAGGTGATGCGGATAGTGTATATCAACCTTTAGTATAAACCCGAAATCGTCGTCGTCATTAATCATTAATACATTGAATTGCCTAATTTCCTCTTTAGTTAACCACGTAAATCCTTCATGAGGTTGATACTGCCGCATACTCCATCCGTATAAATTCGTGGCATCTAAATACTGTAAAAAGACTTTAGGACGATTAGAGTCATAATTTGGGGCAAACTCGTTGTTAGTAATACTTCTTCGCTTAACACAAGTACTCACTCCACCACCAATACCTTTCTTAAAAAGTGATATATAAGTCAATAATTCTAACTCTACTTTAGTACATTTCAACATGGCATCCCACGCCAATCCAGGTATTGTAACATACTGCGCAGGTTCTAATCCATACACCTCTACACATAGCGCCTAAAGTTTCCGAATACGTCAGCCAACAGCAACAGGTTTGATTCTAAATATATATCAGCAGAATCCCCGAGTGTATTACACTTAAAGTGATCCCACACCAGTAGGACGCGACAGTATTCTTCGTCGGATACATTTTCATCACTCATTTTATCGTAGAATTTGTTATAGGAAGGTACAGTGACATAGTCTAGTTTATTAACATTGTCTACGTATGCACAGGGGAAATTACCTTTCTTTCTAACTAAGTAAAAGTCATTATCATCACCAAAATATTTCCTTACCTCTCTACATTGATCATCTGATAAATTATGAGATAGAGTATCTAAGGATGCCGCCATGAACATACAACTATCGACGAATCGCAAATGTATGTACACCTTTTCCCTAAGGCGTGACCGTTAATGAATTCGTTTATATAAATATGCTTACCGAACGTTATATATTTTTCACTATTAACAGGGAGTACGGTCATTTCTTCAGTTCCACTCGCTAACTGTTTGATGAACAGATGGACATCATAACCACTGAGATTATGGAAAAGAACTAGGATAAATGTAGGTAACTGGTAGTTTAAATTGGAATTTGAATGTGACGTACCACGATATATACCAGTGACATGGCGGTGATCTCGTACTTTGGAATTTGTAAGATCATCCGTAAAAGCTTGTCACATATATAACAATTACGACTTTGTTCATGTATCACCTGTTGTTCATCAGTTAGTAGTAACATTGGAACAACAGTTTTCAAATGTTCATTATGTATCCGTTTCACATCACTATCGAGTCGTATAATAAATACCTCCGCGGTATTAACCTCCTATAAGGTTCTAATTTGGACCAAGCATAGTTTACACTACACTTAATATAATAACTGAATGAGTATGGTTCATGTTTACACGTTTTTATCGTAAACGGTTGTTCGGGATCAGGTTCAGCGGTATTTACCGGTACTAATAGAGCTTCAAAATCTGAATTTATTACGAATGGTTAATTGCTCTTGCGTTCTAAAGTAATAAATACATCAATCACAAAAATATTTTGTCCCATTACGTCGGCTTATTTGGTTGCTAAAGTAAATGAGAAAAATTGTTTATCCATACATAATGCTGATTATCCGTTTGGTTACTGATTAATAGTAATAAATTGACATGAATAGGTTGTGTAGCTCTGGTATAGTAGAGAGGACCCACTACCTCAGGAATAGACGATACGTATCCTCCAGTCCATAAACATTGATGGAGATATTATTCTTGGACTCAAACGTTGAGATGTTAGTGAGCTTAACAGGAAATTCTACACAGACTAACGTCCTGAAATCAGAGTAAGAAGTCATCCTCTGTAGTAACCCCGTCGTTGTCATTAATGCTGATACAATAGCCCAAGCAAAGCAGCAATTATCACTATTATTCATATTCACTATGACATGTTTATGCAAAATTTCAGTCAGGACATTCATATACGGTGAACCCGTAGTGGGAGAAAATGTCAACATATTTACCTCTAAATATACGAAACGCTCCAGCGACCACCCTACAAAACAACATATATTAATAATATACACCCTACTACTCATAACTTACACTTACCAGAATCGTTATGCTGAAATTCTGATCAAGATTTCCACTATTCTTTGAAAATACTCTTCCAACACCATCCCGATGCTCAATATAACATATTACGTTCGAAGGACTTCAATTCGGTACTTTCTCTACTGTTAAGAAAGTACAACCCAAACAACTCAACATTACATTTCAATGAGGAGTGTTTCTGCAACCGAATACGTATTTGTTCCAAAATATTCACTTTAATGTCACCCATAAACGTCTGCATATCCGTATGGGTATTACATGGTAATAGTCTATACAAAACAATGCGTTGTTTAAAAGCATTTCTAATCACTTCAACTCTAGTATCAACGAGTAGACACACATTTGATTTGTGCCTATTGCTTCTAAGATGTCCTTGTTAAGCATATCGAGGAACATCAATCGAAAAATCAGTGCAGTGCACAATTTCAACACTTTTTCTACTTCTCTTTTGTACCTGTTCGTTGCTTTGGTCTGACTTACGCTTCCGTGAGTTATTCAAACCCGACCGTCCTGGTTCTGCAAAGGAATCATTAGCATGACTATGTTGCGCATTATTCTTTAGGTTGCTTAACCCTGATGGTCCAGGTTATGCAAGGCGCTCAGTAATATGACAATGTTCCTTTCTGTTCGCACCGGAAGTACTTGGTTGCGCCACATTCCTAAGTGCGGTACAGCCTGCGGCATCCTGAAGATGGGGTAGTTGGAATACTTATCCAACACACAGTTCTTTGATGCCGCAGTAGAGTCTTTTCTTGAAATTTCTTCAGACATTTACATTGAAACATTTTATTGCGATCTCTAACAGAGAGAATGTATAAGCAACGGGTAGAGTTACGTGTTTTGTTATAATTCCTTTTTTTAACTTTTTATTGATCTTTATTGGTTTGTAGCATTTATTACTGTCATTATTACAACTGTTAAAGAAAGTAATCATATCCAGCGATGCAAACGAGGACGCAACGTAACATATCGCCAGGAATAGGATAATATGTATAATGGATATATCTGGTTGAGGGTAGAGTAGTGTACGGGTAAGGAAACAACAAGAATGATAGTCGGGATAGACTGTTGCTGAGCACACATTCTACCCAGCATTATATCTCACCCTACCATGTGCTTTGGGCTGGAAGCAAGGTATTACCCCCCACCTGTTTTCCAGAAACTCCACAGCGCATGTAGGGCTCAATATACCCTGGGGAGAAGATACTGCGTTTTCATTATATACATCACCGGTGATTGGACAGATAAATATTGTATGGGTGCTGCAGGACTCATAGATACTGATAAGCCATTTAGCGACCATTCATTATCTATAAAATCAGCAGCACATACAGGACTGAGGATACCATCTGATGAATCATCCATTTGATCGACTTGTATCGAAGAGTTCATAGGACATCTTCAGCGAACTCTGCGATACAAGTAGGGCTCAGGATAATTTCAGAAATGTGCTCCTGACCTCTCCTCCTGCCATAGAACTACTGTACGACCACTCTTCCATAAATTCTACGGGAGAAGCAGAGCTCAGTAAACCTTCAAATGGATTCCCTACTACCCTGCATATGTTGCAGATGTAGACGATTGCTCATCTACTACGCATGCAGGTGTCAGAGTAATAGGAGAATCCTCTCTCCTCAGCACCGGCTGCGCTACAGAGCTTGACGATGAACGATCTTCCGAAAGTGGAGACCATTTATCCTCAAACTCCGCAATGCAGCCAGGACTTAATACACGGTGCAATACTACCTGATCTTCACTCAGGGTGACTGCATCCTCTCATACGGCTCACGTACAAGTTGTAGGGTGAGCAGTATTTCGTCCACCTCTGCCTGCTCGTACGTGGGTGATAATACCATATCCACGTCCGCTGGAGTTGGTCATTCCAAAAACCGCAACGCTACTTCACAGTCATCCTGGTCGAAATAATTCTCGCTCTCCACCAGGTCACCGGCAGCACCGCCTTCCTGGAGTAGCTCCATCACATCGTGTGCGTGATTCGTATGAGGTCGGTGTCCCAGCAACCTGCTCAGGATGGCAGTGTCATTCCGCGGTAGTATCACGTGGCTTATGATGTTAACTCGTCCACCCACCACCCACCGCTACGCGACGATCATAAGCCACGCATGCTCGTGACCTACCTAAAAGCAAAAACGTAATTTACTCATCCGTGGCAGTAATGCATGAAATTACTTTTTACCTCTATTTACGGTTGACGCAGTATTCTCCAGTACGGCGGCGGCTACACTTGAGTTTACAGAATCTAAAAGCGATTACTATTATTAGTATAGAAAGGATAAAGCCCGCAAAATAAATGTTATACATTTTACAAGTCCTTAAAGATTTTATTGAAAATTATTCACAAAATAACTTGAAATGTTGAAAAGTGGGAAAGTAATTCAAGGTCACTTGCATATATACATATATATATATATATATATATATATATATATATATATATATATATATATATAGGAGTGGCGCCCTCCAACACACCTTGAATCGATGTATAAAGTTTATCGGTCACAGATCAATTTATTAAATTTCTGAAAATTTTGATATAGATCAAATATCATAATATACATGAAGAGCATGCAGGTGAACTCTTTCAACTACAAATAAACAACATTAAATAACAAAGTATTAAATATTACTGACATTTAACTAGCTAATTATTAAAAGTATGATTAAAATTGGTTTTATAAATTTAAGCTGAGAAAGCTCGTATTACAATTTAAAGTAAAGCATGGTACCTAATGTGTTCTATTTAAATTTGCATATAGTTATGTCAATATTTTACATTGGAAAAAGTATTGAGCGTGATATAATAAACAATGAAAATGATCTATTTGTCGGTTTGTTTGTCGTGTTTAAATAGTAAATTATAATTACACTCCAAGTTATCTTACCAAATGGCTAGCTTAAGTTGATAAATTCTATTTATTTATTATCTCAACACTTTACAGATTGATGTTCACTATGATGGCCAGTGATTAGTTTGTGTAGTAACAGTGCGCGCTAATGAATTCATTCTTATTCCCAACTTTATCAAAAGGAACTACCCGGTGCTCCATATGGTAAACACACAAATAATTTATAATACCTTTTCTAAAACCTAATCAACATAGTTGGAAAGGATCTCAAGGTATTCTACAGAGTACAAATCTAAAAAACATCTTTGAGACCTCAAATAACACATAATTACGTCTCCGTGAAACAAAACCAACAGAAAATGTCAATGGTTTCATAACCGCATCACCTACGCACAAAATTACACCTTCGAGTGACTTTGTGACAAACGTAACTCTACTTCTAACACTATACCTTTATAGTTTTTTCTGAAAATTGTACTGTTACAAGTTTAGGTCACGCGCAAGTTTCTTATTTACTGTTATCCCTATCAGTTATTATCTATTAAAACTATAATTTTTCTGCCCTGCTGCATTAAATAAATGCACAACTTGTTTATACAAGTTTATTTATCCGTTTTGTAACTTTAGCATTAGTTTTTATTATCTACCTATAAATTGGCAATAAATGCTATGTAGTAGTACAGTTAAAAATATACGGTATTTTGTTCTTGTTATGATACGAATCTTCCACAAGAGAACACTAAAACTGATTTTCCGAAAAGCGTACGCTAAATAATTTTGATTTAATTAAACGTAACCAATTAATTTTGGGAGTGCTGTTCAAATGTTACTTGAAGTAAAAACTTCTTTTCGTCAACGTATGAGTGTTGTTACGCACTTTTCTTTTGAGTACTGTTGCGCACTTCTCTTTAGACATAGATTACGCTTTAGCATCACTTGCTTCGACTCATTCCTCTTAGTGTAACTCACATTTTGTTATTTAGCGTTATAAAATAAGTTGGCTAGCCCACCAACTAAAGATTCCACTGATTGTGCATCTGACCGCTGTTACCACCAATAATATCCGTAGTCACTTTTACAGAAACTGAACGTCAATCAGTTTATTACTCTTTTCGTCTGCCCATTACAAGTCTCTTAAAGAAACTTTGATAAGCATTTTTGATTACCATTGGTCACAATTCCCATGTTCTATGTACTAACTAAAACAATATAAACAATATTGATTATAAAAATTGTTGTGTTTTGTGCAAAAGAACCTCAAATTTTCATGAACTGCATCTAATCCTCGGTGTCGTGTATATTTCCGCAACAGAAAGTCGATACTGGATATCGATCTCGGCCACACAACGGTCGCTATTTATTCGCTTGAAAGTTGTTGCTTGCTCGATGGACTATGTATAAATTCAAGTTTTATCGATTTTCTGCTGTTGTTTATAGCAGTGTAGCCTGTTCTGTATTATAAGTGTTTTGTAACTGTGGTTTCCTATTAGTGGAGTTGATCGGCCTATTTCCACAGTTTATGCTTTTGAGCGCGACGTTTCGGAAGCGGACTCTGCTACGTCATCAAGCTTAGTCCTGAGAAGGACTGTTTTCGCACTTGAGTCGAATTCATTTGTTATATCTAATTTTTCTCAAGCACTTGACTACTCTCAGATTCGAACTTGGTACCTTTCACTTACTAGTCTGACACCTTTACCGCTGAGCCACTGAGTAATCAATATATATTTGTTAGAACTTATATATATATATATATATATATATATATATATATATATATATATATTAAACTATTTTCGTGGTTGCGCAGAAGTTTATTGCGCATGTTGCGCCGTAATATCTCGCGCAGGTGTATTGCGTTTAAGCTCTTCGCGCATTATTGGAATCCACATGGGTTTCATTTCCACACTAGCTTGGCTTATTGGATTTTCTGCTAGTGCGATGTATGTGGCTTCTTTGAGTTTCCGGCGAGTTGTATTCTCGTCCTTTGCCACTATCTTTATGTTATCCCATTGAATGCGGTGGTCTTCGTTCCAGACATGTTCGGCGATTCTTGATCTTTCTGTTTCGTCCTTGCGGACGTTGTTCTTATGTTCCTGAGTTCTCACTTTGAGTGGTCTACTGCTCTCTCCTATGTATGCTCTGCCGCATTCGCATGGTAGGTTGTACACACAGTTCTTGGAATTCTGATCTTCATTGTATGGTTTGGTTTTGGTTAGTATTCCCTGAGCGTTCTGGTCGATTTGAAGGCAGTGCGTATCTTGTATTTGCTGCCTATCCTTCGTATTTTGTTTTTGCTCTATCGTACAAGCATTTTGCTACGCCTAACTTCACGTTGCTCTATCGTACAAGCATTTTGCTACGCCTAACTTCACGTTGCTCTATCGTACAAGCATTTTGCTACGCCTAACTTCACGTAGCTCTATCGTACAAGCATTTTGCTACGCCTAACTTCACGTTTTTATCGTACAAGCATTTTGCTACGCCTAACTTCACGTTTTTCGTACAAGCATTTTGCTACGCCTAACTTCACTCAAAGAAAATGGCTACCCCGATCTAACACCTAACCTTAACAGGAAAGGGTAACCGAAAAGAAGAACCTAAATATACAGCGATAATACCATATATACAAGGTATCTCAGACAAAGTACGAAGAATAGGCAGCAAATACAAGATACGCACTGCCTTCAAATCGACCAGAACACTCAGGGGAATACTAACCAAAACCAAACCATACAATGAAGATCAGAATTCCAAGAATTGTGTGTACAACCTACCATGCGAATGCGGCAGAGCATACATAGGAGAGAGCAGTAGACCACTCAAAGTGAGAACTCAGGAACACAAGAACAACGTCCGTAAGGGCGAAACAGAAAGATCAAGAATCGCTGAACATATCTGGAACGAAGACCACCGCATCCAATGGGATAACATAAAGATAGTGGCAAAGGACGAGAATACAACTCGTCGGAAACTCAAAGAAGCCACATTCATCGCACTAGCAGAAAATCTAATAAGCCAAGCTAGTGTGAAATGAAACCCATATGGATTCCAATAATGCGCGAAGAGCTTAAGCGCAATACACCTGCGCAATAGGTTATGGCGTAGCATGCGCAATAAACTTCTGCGCAACCACGAAAATAGTTATATATATATATATATATATATATATATATATATATATATATATATATATATATATAACTTCTAAAAAATATATATTGTATTAATCAGTGGCTCAGTGGTAAAGGTGTCAGACTATTAAGTGATAGGTACCAAGTTCGAATCTGAGAGTAGTCAAGTGCTTGAGAAAAATTAGATATAACAAATGAATTCGACTCAAGTGCGAAAACAGTCCTTCTCAGGACTAAGCCTGATGACGTAAGCAGAGTCCGCTTCCGAAACGTCGCGCTCAAAAGCATAAACTGTGGAAATAGGCCGATCAACTCCACTAGTATAGCCTGTATCTAAAGGTTGTGACAGAAATTAACTACTTTATTCATACACTTAAATACACTGCACAATGGAGGCAAAGAAAGCATCTCGATAACGTCGCTTTCTTCCACCACCAGACGACGGTAAACGGCGAACAGTCGCCCAAATTTGCAGTTCTCTAAGGCTGGACAAAGGCATTAGATAAAATAGTGTCGCTTGATGCCGCCGTCGTGCAGAGAAGAAGTTTCTAACCTACTAACACCGGGTCATCCTAGAAGATGATATAGAAAATGCGTTGATCCTCTAGGATTTGGTTAATACAGAAGCATACACAAACTTGCACGCGTTATATTTCAGAATCAAACCCACGTGCCATTAAATCGAGTTGCGCACGAAATTCCCTCCCAGACGCAAACAAAATGTTTCTATTTTTTACACTTAACTTAAATTTTGCCTGTTTAGATACCTACATATTAGAACATATTTTCAATAAAGTAGCTCCCGTTTGTCTCAATATAGTTTGTTTCTATGAAATAAATTCTCAAGTTTTAATATAACACTTTCAGCGTTCCATAATAGGTCCGAAATTAGTCTTATTAATGAAGTAAGAAAAACTAGCCTTTGAAGCCGTCAGTAAATTTTAGAAAACCTGCGCATAATTCCAGTATCCAGTAAAGTGAATCGTAAAGCCTTATTAAGGAAAAACCCTGGTAATTAGCAATCTAAACGTAAATAATTTTTGGATAAAGGCACAATTTTTATTAACACAAGTGTTCTAAATATTTTATCACAAGCGAAACTAAATTTGCTTCACCTCTATAAAGACTCAATTAAATATAAAACCCTCCAAACCACAATAATGTTCAATTAGCATTTTTAATTATCAAGTGTAAATAATTGTATATACAGGGTTAGCCATTCAACCAGTTCATTAAAAATTTCAAATGCGAATCCCTGCACCTTAAAGCACTACCAAGTCTAAAATTTTATTTTGAATCAAAATAAGGTTACCAGGACCTATTCTGGACGGTTTTCAAGATAATTAATGTTAACTAAAGTTAAAAATAAAAGTTTGTTGCCATACCGAAAAAACGAATCTATCATCAATTTTCAAATTTACAGCTCTCAAGATGGAGTATCATCGCCTCCACACCTTAGTCGTCTCTCGATACCAACAGACCTACAGCAGATTCGTGGACCAAAGTCACCTCCAAATTAAATTGCCGTACGGGTAAATTCTTTTGATAATAATAAAATACTTATCTTTTTGGGATTTTTAATGGTGTACTTTAAATTATACAATCTAAACGTTTCGATAACACTTACAGTTATCTTAAACTTTCACCATTAACACTCATAATAAAATACTTATCTTTTTGGGATTTTTAATGGTGTACTTTAAATTATACAATCTAAACGTTTCAATAACAAGATAAGTATTTTATTATGAGTGTTAATGGTGAAAGTTTACATTTTCATTCTTTTGATAATAGTTCGACGGAATGGCAGAAGGAAACCAATCCTCACGTCAGACCTAACAATCCAATATGTTTAACCTTTTATCCACCTTTCGATCCCCGAAACCAAAACCATGCAGAAATCCATCACCCAACCAAGTCATCACCAAGCCTAAACTCACTGAAAGACATGAGCAATAAGTTAATTACATTTTCTATTTTCGGACTGACTGAAAACAGGTTTTGCTAAGCTTTGAGTAAATTCTAGTTAGGCTACACAGCGAACACTTAGAATCCAGGGAAGTTCTTCAGGATAGCCAATTAATCTTCCGACCGAACAGAACCTGTCACGATCATTTGTTGAAGCTGGACATTTAATCAATCATTTGGCAGGATATGCACGCCGTAATTCTGGATAAAGTTCGCACACTAAGTATCGCAAACTACTCTCCTAACCTCACGATCTTGTACGTAACTAATCGGACAGGACGAGTCAAAGTAAGAATTGCATTTTTACGCATACCAGACATGCTGCAGTGTACTACTTTAGCCCTTACTCTGTATACCATTTTTCTACGGCGCAGTTTGCGGATGATACTGCTTTCCAGGTAGTGCACCGCAATAGAGAATCGTTTCCGTATTATTTCAAAACCCTTCGGAGTTTCTATAACTGGGCAGTAAAGCGTCTTCGTAAACGGAAATAAAGTAACTCTTTCCCGACATCCCTGCTATCAGGATAACCAATTTCTCAATCTGGCTGAACGTATTACCTCGATTTTTCTAAATAATGAACGACCTGCACTCAGGAAAGAGGTCGTATACCTCGAAATCCTCTCACATGACATAACTTGACAGATGTCGTAACCATACAACTATATAAACGCCCTCTGAAATCGTACCAGATATACTAAAGACCTATATTCGACCTGTGATTTCCGTACACCTTTGTACAGAAACATTAAACGTAAACACCTTTACTCTATTTCATCCTGCGAACACGGAATCCTAAGAGGAATACGCATATTTCCGATTAGATACCTTAAACACGCAGACATAACACCCTTAACACACAATGCATTCCGATGAATCTTCTGTGGTAGTAATACTATCAGAGATATTCTGGCCATGTCTTACAAACGCATTCACAGGCCACTACACGTATGCAAAAACCCAAACTCAAGTTTACATACTCAATCCATTTTAAAACAACTCTTTGACGATCTTCCCAGGAAGGATTTCCAGGCACTACTTCTTAAGCACTTCGCATCGTCCCGTCTATCTGATAACGATCTATGATGAACACCTTATATAAAAGGGTAAGTAATCACCGTACATAAGTACGGGCTACAATACATTTCATTGCCAAATCGATCTATTATAATTACACGCACAGATGTAAATACACTCGCTAAACTACTCCACTAACAATAAACCCTGATCTTTTGACGCCTAAAACCACGAAAATCGTGATTCGTGAATTAATGCAATATAAACAAATCGCAACATAAGCAAAGTGACCAGTGCTGAAGAGGAATAAGTTTTATGAGAAGTCCACAACTTAACTATAATAATCCAGGTCCTTACCCAAAATCCTAATTAACTTTCCTTAATTATTGTCTATTAGTACGCGCAACTGTATCCGTATATGTTCAAAATTCCGTCAATTGCATATCAATCCTTCCATCTCAAACTGCTACTAATTCAATTTGCCAAACATTCTCCCGCCATATGTCCCTGTTCCTATGAAAACTAGCTCCAGAGCCTTTCTGGGACAGACGTAATCTTTCCTGATGCATCACAGAATCCGTTTCTATTCATACTTGACCGTTTACCTGTTATACCCAAAATCACCAGAGTCCACAATTCAAGTACACCACCACTATACGGTCTCAATGTGTCATAACCGTGCAGACATACATACATACAAATTACATGCCGCTTCTAAGAAAAAACCTACTAGAAACAAACACGTAATTTTTCGAACCGCGTGTTTTTGTTGCTTACCTGCAAGCGTTAGTCAAGTAACATAGAGCAGACCTTTTGCTTTTCCAAGCTACTTTAGCTGTAATACCGCACTACTGAAACATTCTCCGCATGACTTAAGCCCTTTGCTAACTTAGGCGAAAAGTCCAAACTTAGGTCTCAAATATTTTCTTATTATCTAAACAAATACACGCATTTACGTTAAACGCCAAAAAACATTCATTTTGAGACTCATTCTGTATATACCTAAAACATGTTTTATTTGTTGCTTTTTTTTTTGTTCATAAGAACCAATTTTAATTCCCAGTTATACGAAGAAAACCATTTATTTTTCTTTTAATATAAAATTGTTTTCCCGGAAACCGTAAAACTAATTCTTTTGAATATGTAATTTACGTTATATCTAAAGAAATAGAATTCATAAAAATTATGTTTCTTTGAAAGGAACGTAATGCTAACGTTAAACCTGTTCAATTTCAGTCTAATAGACCGGCTTATTATAACAAAACCCTAGTGTTTTACGATCTCAATCCTTTTAATAAGTACAAAGCTTTTCATATTATTGTAATTTTGCAAGCAAGTAATTTCCCAATTTAAATTAGTTCGTTAAATTTGTTTTTGTAGAAAAAAACAATAGAACAATTGTGCTCCTTTGATAACAAATTAAAACTAGGTTGAATTTGTTCAAGTAATTAAGTCCAATGAAAATTCACCTGCAGAATAAAATACATATAAAATCGATGATTTCTCCCTTTAATAAGAGACCGGGAGATGACAGATTTCTGTCCGTGATTTGACCCAGTATGTCTTTCACAGGGTACGTGGTATGTTAATTCCGAACAAAAAAAGTTTCCCGAGTTCTTCATATTTTTGAATGGGTTTAAAGTTGTTCACGAAATATTAGTTTTTCCGTGATTTCACCCAGGGTGCCAAAATTCAGTATGTATTTTCAGATATAGAAACAGCTGAAAACGAGGAGGCATGTGATTTCACTGGGTCCGCAAAATGACTTTTCTGTGAGTTAACCCAAGCTGCTAAAAACAAGGATTGCACATCAGGCTTAGAAGAATCTGAAAACGAAACGGCATACGGTTCACTCAGATTCACAGGAATTTTTAAACAGGTTAACTTGTGATCGAAAATTGAGTATGCCATTATGGAATATCATCAAAGTGTTTTTGGATGAACCTTCAAAAGGCGTACCGTTTGCCCGGATTTAATATTAAGAAATTTTAGCGTCACATGCCGCTCATTGAATGTACATACATACTGTCTTGAAAGCACAATTGTAATACTTATTTGCTCGTAATATGCCATTTGCTTCTACTATGTCAGATTTGTTTCCGATGTCGTTATGCTAATTGCGTTTGCACACTCTGTAGTAGGGTATGGATGAGTTATTTTCTATACAAGTATGTATAGCACTTATGACATTTATATCGTCCCATCTCATGCCACACTCCAATACATTATTCAGGCAGTTGTCCTTTTTGGTTGAGCTTAAAGTTCGATTTCGTCCACCACCTCTTTTCCGTTTCCTGTTACGAAATATGCATACTGTAATACCTCTTTTTTCCAATTCCGGTGAAGCGATGGTTTCATGAATTAATTAAACCGGCTAGATCTGGCTTATTTTATTACAATGGAGGACTGCTATCAATCGTGCGCAAATATACAACCAATTTCGCGAATTTTTCTGCTTTCATATGCAAGATCTGCTAACACATTATCGCGTGTCGTTAGCGTTTTCTTTAGATAATGTTGGAACAGTACACTACTGTAGCAGGCTGTGAGCGTATGCCGTTCTAGCAGATGCAACCACAGCCGGTCGTAGTCTGATTCCAACGACATCGCGTTTGTGACGTGGATGCAGGAATGTGCAACGATACTTGTATATAGATGAAGACACGCAGTAGTCAGACATGATAGATGCAGGAACGGATTTGTTATACAACAGTAGGGTTACATCTTTGCTTGATTGTTTACGGGAACAAAACCACAGCCAACTAGTATTAAGACGAATATGTTGAGATGATTCAAATTACATTCGAGTAGCTATGTAAGTCGCATAGTGAATTATTTCTTTAGTTTGTACAAAATGGTACATATCATTATATAATTCTAGATAAGAATGGTTAATAAACATTGAGATGTTTGTAAATTTAAATATTTCTTAATATAATGTTAATATGAGTATAATCGACAGCACATTACATTGAAGTATAGGGTATGTTTGTTATCGTTATGATTTAATTCAAATTTTTATTTAGTTTAGTAAGTTTATTTACATAATGTTCCCTGACGACATGTGATACAAGTTGTAGTTGACAAAAATAATGTAAAAAACTAGATATAGGCTGGTATCAATGTCATAATTCAAATGTACGCAGCCAAGATTCTTGAAAACATTCGTATTAGTGCGATAAACACATATCAGTGCTAAAATTACGAAAAAACAGAACAAGTACATTAGTGAGTAACTATAAAACATAAATCAAGCAGCAGCTCTGGAATTATTGTGTTTAATCAACATTCAATGACCTTAAACTAGTGGTTTGCAACATTTCGACACTAGTCGTAGATGAACTTATGAACCTACGAAAGTGTTAAAATAAATTAAAAGTGTGAAATTATACATTGAAAATTATGTTAACAATATGAGGTTATGTTATTTCCTCACATAAAATTTATGTAAAAGTATTTTATATTGAGACAATTTGTGTAAAATAAATTAGTAGAGGCAAAAATAGTAAAGTAGCCTCAATTTCAAGTTACAATTCAATATATTTGTGTCCATTTTGTCAAATTTAGTTTTTAAGAGTGTTGGAAAAATTAAAATAATTTTCCTTTCAAATTGGTCTTAGGCATGTAAAAGATGAATATTTAGGGGTAGTAGCATCCCATATTCATGTAGAAATCATTTCAGACCTGTAAAATACATAAAATTAGCGTAAAATCAATAATTCAGTGTGAAAATTGACTTAGTTATTAAGTGTAGGAATTAGTTCGTGTTTGGTTTTAAATTATAGAGAAATTTATGTAGATTATGAAAATGTTATTAGTTTTAAGAAAGGTTTGAGGGGCAAAAGTTATGGGGTTTTGAAATTATATCGTAATGCAAAAATTGCTGTAGCCAATCAGAATTTAGGAAATATTCTTGGTAACTAATGAGAACAATCGAAGACTCTGGTCGTTACCCAAAATCATATAAATAGAAGTGCTGAAGGTTTACAAACTCTCTTAATTTTCCTCTGTTTCAACAGCTTGCTAAAGTAAGGTGTTGCCAAATTTTTTTGTGAAATTATTTTTTTAAACAAAATAACGTCACTTCGTTAAAAACAAAGTGCGATTTTAGTATCGGAAGTGTTAAAGAAACAAGTGATAGTCTTTTGTCGGGAAATAATTAAATTAAGGTTAGTTTACCTTTTTAAATATCAAATTCGGAGGTTATCGATAGTTAATGAAAATATTTCCGCAGTTTCGACATTGTTTGTTTGTAAGTTCATATTGTTTACGTTGTTATGGATATTTAATTATGTTCTCTTCGTGTTTTTATCATTATACACCTTATTTGTTGGAAGTGTGTTTAATTTATAATATCCTTCAACGATTCATGTTTTGTTTTTAAACTTATTTTGAAATAAATATAAGAAGAAGTGATGATCCTAAAATTAAAGATTCATCAATATTATAATAACATTAGTGGAACTTACCTAAACGTATAAGCTGTTAATATTGAAGAAAATTTGGATGTTCGAGGAGCAGAGTTGGAGTTCGAAGGAGCTGTTGTCTACAATCAACTTCAGCAGCAGTAACCAAGAAAAGAAGGACATTTTATGTGTGTACTTTATTGTTGACATTGATATTTTATTGTTGTGTTCATAATTTCAATCCTTTGTAACAATCATGATGTGCAACAACATGTATGCATGTCCAAAGGAATATTATTTGTTCTAAAAATTTGAATGGTTAATATTATATTGTTTTTAATTCAAATGTATTTATACTTACTTGTATGTCGAATTTCACTTTTTATTGTAATCAAGTCACATGTTTGCGTATTCACAGCGCATGCCCAAGAATTTTGTTATGTACAGGGTGTGACACAAATATTAATGCCAATTAAAATTTATAACTCAATTTCCTTGAACAAGTTAGATACGATAAAATATAATTGGACAATAACTCAATGTACATTAATCAAATTAACTATAATTATTATATTCAAAATCTTAGTATAATTCAAATAAATAATCATTTACTTTGTCATTTTAAAAATAAAGTTTCTTCTAAATTTTGATCCGTATCCCCTTTGATGAGTCTTTACATGCGACTGTTTTTAAAAGTTAGTCTGGGCAATATTAACAAAAATAATTAGAATATAATATAATCTATAAAAATAATTTAATAATAATAAGCTAAATATAACCAGATAATAGTGTGGGGAGATAAGATCAGTTCAATATATTTATTTTACCACCAAGAGAAGCATGCAAATAATATCGGAAACACGCCAAATGATACATCCTATAAGTAGGATTCTACCAGAATAATTAGGGAGGCGGGCGTGCTTTTTTAGTCCGGCCTGCTGTATAAATGCGTCGCACGCTCGCCTCTTTGGTTATGCACCGTCAATGGTACTGTATTTTTACATTATCCAATGAAATATCTACATATTTGATTCGGCGTGTTTTATTGCGTGAGATATGCACTGGGAGAGATAGCTAATGTCGTCATTCACTCCTAGTGGTATTTTAAGCGATTTGTATTTCAGATTACCTTTACTTCGAATGCGCGAATTCTCGAGGCACTTCCATAATACCTTTTCTACAAATGATCTCGGTTAAATAGGATAAACGTTGCCTAACAAGCTGTAAGTACATACACTTAAATCTGAAGAAAATTACTAGAAAAAAACTTAGAACAATTTTTGCGAAAAAGTGCCTATAAGAAGAAAATAATTTTGCGAGAAGTGCCTATAGGTATTTCGAAAGGTGATCCGGTTTTCCCAGGACCGCAATAATATTCAATTACACTTGAAGCGGATTTAATTCCGATTCAGCACTTTACTTCAACCAATTATTCCTACTATTAACGAAGATACAGCGTTTCGGAAAATTTGATGATTTTCACAATATGGAAAAAATTTGGAAATTGTTTTTTCTAAATTCTTTTCCTTTACATCTTAATGTACCCGATGTTGTCCCATTTAACCGACATTTACTCTCCTATAGTTTCTGATATACCCAGAGTGACAATCACGAACCTCCCCATATACATTTTTAAATAGGAAGAACCCGGACAGACCGCATGCCTTTTGATGTACACCCGATGTGAATGAAAAATCTGACACCACGAGGCGGTCTAACGTAGAAATTTTGGACACCCTTTAACGTATCGTAATAGGTAAATTTTTCATTGTATTACTGGCACATATATATTCTTTTAAACAACCAGTGTGTTAACGAAATAATTCGTATAAAAATACGTAATGCCTGGTTCGAAACTGACTTGAAAATCTGTAATATAAAACGAAGAATTATATTTTTTATATTTCTAATGAATTCGAATATGTGTGTATTTATAAAACCAATCAAATGATCTTATTTTTATTACATTATAATGGAAATACACAATAAATTTAAGGTCATTATGGTTTACTTTAAGGAATTTAAAACAGCACCAAGTCAGTTGTTTTTCCTCATTTTCTCCATTTTCATGTAAACGTCTCTATATTGTCTTTTCACTGCAATGTATTTGCAATCGCTCCTTAACTTGACCGCAATTAGTGAAAGGTGCATCATATATTAAGTTTACTATTTCTTGATCCTGTTGTATGGTGGTCACACGTGCCCTTCCAGGACGGTGAGTTAACAGTGATTTTTCGCCGCCTTCTTCATATCGACCGCGCCATCTTCTTACTTGTCTTCTCTAAAATTACAAATAAAACTGGTCTTATACAAATCCAGTTAAAACACCTGTAAAAAAATCAAGGAAAAATAATATAATCAAACTATTTAGTATACATACGTAACAGAATCACTTACGGATGGGTTACATCGACGGGACACTTCTGTAATTCAAAGTCCATTATTCCACAAACCAAGAATAATTCTCCTTTGCTGTAACAAACGATCTGTTTGCCATAAGCGACGGGGCAATTTTTCTTATTAAAATAAAGCAATACTCGTAGTTACTCTGAAAGTAAAATATGCCGAATATACCAGAATAATAGGAAAATACATTCTGATATTTTCTACATTGATTGATTTCGATTACATCCTAGATAATTTAATAAGATAAATATTTGAATTGAATTGAAAAACTTTATAATTGTTAAAATAAAGACTGGTTATTTGGCATAAAATTTCTCATCAGTAGGGTGGCATTATTTAATTTACACACATCCCAAATGCTTTTGTAAAAAACCGGTAACGCTAAAAATGCCAATTTAAGTTTTTTTAGGAAATCTCAAAAAGAAATATAATGCCCACTTATGGAAAATTGAGTCCTCAAGCTTTTGTAACAACACTAATTTCTTTGTATTGTCATTTAACGAATCATTTTCAATTTATTGGCTCTATGCCGCTCCCTGAGGGGGTTTAGACCTGCTTTGTACAATAAAATTATAGAAAATCTACCTGGCCGGTTTTGCATTTAAAGGGGTGTACAAAATTTATGTGCACTATAGAAACTACTTCGATGATGGGTTTTTTCATTGACGCCGAGTGTACTATCTAGAAACATTCTAGTTGGAATTAATACGAAACAGCACACTGGTTCAAGTCAATGAAATTTAAATGTTTAAAGAACTCGGTCAAACTGTCTGCCATTTTGTTTACTAATCCTTCGTTGAGTGTATTCCATACAACAATGAATGTTAAATTGGGTCAAATCATGCAAACCGTCTACTTTCGATCACAAGTTGGTTAAAAAAAGCCATGAACCGTATGTCGTTTCGTTTTCAGCTGCTTCTAAGCCCGAAGTTTCATCCTTGTTCATTGCAACTCACAGAAAAAAGTCATTTTAGATTACACGTTGACGTGGCCAAGTACATCTTATAAATCCAGTGAAAACACATGATTTGATACGTGTAAATTTAGTTTATAAATTTATGGTCTTTAGTTACGACTCATCCTATAGGTTATTGGAAAATGGCAACATTGCCAATAAAATTCGTTCTTAATAGGAAAATTTTTCAAACATGTGACCGTTTTAAATTCTGTTATTGGTAGAAATTAATCAGGCTTTCTTTTTTTGTTTTTGGTACCTTCAGAAGAAGGAAAAACGCCATTTTGGCAAAGAAATTTAATGCGTAGTTAGAAGCAAATGAAAAATTTGGAAAAGGTTTCCTTAAAAATTTGATTGAATTTTTCAAGTAAAATTTTAACACAGCCTGTTGCTGGATTTAATCTTTTCCATATAAATAAATCCTGTTGGGATTTCGAATTTGAGTTCGGCTTTAATTTTTTTTGTTTCTACTACACCTTAGCTTCGTTCAAGAGGTAAGCTACTCACTTTCTTTTCTTATTTACTAGACATAACTTTGAAATGCATGTGTACATGTTTTGAAATTTTAATACTGCATAAAGATCATATCTTATAAAAATTTGGGTATTGATTTAAATTTTAACACAGTTGTCTTATATAGGTTTTTGGTTCTTTACACATTTACTCAAAATTAACATCTCTCGTGCTTCCATAAGAGATAGTTAAACCATTTCTGACAGCACAATTGGATACCATTCATCCGAGGTGTGAAATATTTAGTTATAGGTCTTCGAACCTGAATTGAAACCGTTTACGATTACTCCTTCTCCGAGCATCTTCCGCATTAACGAAGAAATATACGTTACACCTACGACTATTGTCGATAAGTATTTTGTTACACACACAAAAAATTTACCTACGGTGAGTGACTTTTTAGCATTTCTACATAACGAGGCTCTCGTTACCTGTACATTACTGAAATTCTTATAACAATTACATTACTGTGCTTGCTACATTGTATTCGTGTGTTTCCGCAATTATCCTATTCCTGAAATTAATGCTTATACTTTACTGTTAACCATTTCCTTAGTAATCGTTAGAGAAAGGTTAGACATTTGTACCTGTCAAAGATAATTTGGGTTATTCCAAAGTTTCTCATATACTTACATTTAACTTTGCAGTAGAATTTGTACTTTAACTATCCATTTCTAACTGTTTTCTTATGTACTAGTTTTATTTTGATATCAAATCGTAGTTTGTTCAACCGTTAGAACTATCTGTGATACTGTATAGGCGAACAGCTGTTTAGCTGACGGAACGGTACCATTTGAGTCGAAATGTACAATGTGTGTCATAAATCATGCTAACTGCTGCGGTTGTATAAAAAGTTATTTATTTCAATTACTGTGTAAATCAATTGTATATTTATTTATGATCATTGGGGTTGTATAAAATTTGTTACTTTTCACTGATTGCAATTTATTATTGTTTATTACAAAACTGTTTGAATTACGGTCTACTCATGTTAATTTTTGTTTTGTAGCTATATGCTTACTAATGAATGTGTCAATCTGTGTTGCGCCTTAGTAAATTCTTGCGTTGTGATTGCCAAATCTGTAATGAACTTAGCCTTTCTGAATTTTCTAAACGCTTCATGCTTACTTTGTCTGTAATGCTCATAGTAACTACATTGAGTAATTTTTTTTTGCTTACATAAGGTAAACAACAGGGTAGACATCTAGTGATAATTTTCGCTTTATATTTGGGGTTTATTTGCGTCCGGTTGATTGGAAACTGATAGATTAGTCCGACTGAGAGCTCTTCGTGGAATATCGGTGTACTAGTATTTAATTTAGGATAAATATATATACATGTTTGGGTATTCTTTTTTTTTAGGGTCAATGCTAGATGCCGGACCGTATTGTGTCTGATTATGTAAATTTTAAGTATAATTCATAGTTTTTTTTTCTAGATTTGGTTGAAAGGTAAGTTTACTGGTGGTTTATTTTGTAAATATATTGTATCTGATGTATTATTGATTGATGTATTGGGAATATTTCCTGAAAGAATTGTATTTATGTCTGCGAGTTGGTGCTCCATAATATTTTTATGTTAGATACGAAAATTTAATTATTATTATAAAATTTATGCTATTTTACAGTGGGTATATTAAATAAGTGGTGCTAACGATCGTAAGTTGTTTCGTTAATCCTGTGATCTACGATCAACTTCCTAGTCAGTCCTTTGTCAGTGTGGACTTAGTTCACCTTTTTATTTTAGTTGTCTCTTTTGTCCTGAGTGGCCGTAGACCTTTTCTTGATAGAGGGCGATATAAAATTAAATCAAGTGGTGCCCTTTTAAATTCTATGTATATGTTTTCTCCTGCCAAAACGCCCATGCGTCCAAGTGCTTAACCGACCGACTGAGCTTCGGGCTAATTCCTTAATCTATGTTACAGCAATTTACCCACAATTTCCACGATTATCCCTTTGTGCACGTAACAGTCTCCTCGGTTTCAGTCTTTCATGTTTGAACATTCATACTTTTTTTTGGTAGCTTGTGCCAAATCACAAAAAAACGTATATTTCATGCTCAACATTAAACTATGAAGAATCCAGGGAAACTTTTTGTTCATCAGAAAGAATGATCGGAATTAACGTATCTGCGTACCTTGCAAAAGGTTATTTCAAAATCAATTAAAGCTGCAATTGATCACCAGCAGTGTTGGGTAGGATCTAGATCAAAGTGATCTAGATCCAGGATCTAGATCCACTAAACGGATCTATGATCTGGATCTAGATACTTTGCTCTGCTAGGATCTAGTATCTGGATCTAGATCACATTTTAACAGATCTTTAGTACTTGAATCCAAAGATCCATTAGACGATTTTAAAATGTATTTTAAGGGTATTTTGTGAAATTTTAACTGGCTTGAGGCAACAGAGCTTTATATTTAAAAAATACATTATGCCCGTTACGACCGTTACATCCGTACCCCACAGAGATAAATACACATTTACCTACTGCCTGAGGCATGCTAAATTCGAAATATCCAATAATAGAACTATTCATTTTCTTTGTTAATATTTCCGTCGGTTGTTTTGTTTCCCAAAGCTACAAAGGCAGGTAATGACCGCTAAGTGCTAATCTAATGACTTAATGAGTAATGACAATAGGGTTATCCATCCATTAAAGTAGGTACTTAAGTTAAGTGGAACAGGAATTCCCTGTTGCTAATTTAATCGAACAAAAGGAGGTATAGAAAACAACAATCTTGTCTTCAGTTCTTAAGAATACGACTTTAAGTAAAGCACATTTGTTAAATTGTTAGTTAGATCAACAATGAGTGACTAAGCTGAATTAATAGAAGTTCCGCCAATCTTAAGCGAATTCTTTGATTTTTAAAATAAATACTTAATCGCAAACAACATTTGATTCAGAATGCACAAATTATTTTAAAGACACAAGCACTAACTATGAGCAATTAAATATGTACCCTGCTATAAAAGAAATCTTTTTAAAATATAATTCTATACTTCCTTCATCTGCCCCCGTTGAAAGGATATGGTGGACTAATTTTAACTCCTCGTAGGAATAGATTAGGTGATGATATATTTGAGATGCTATTAATTTTAAAACAAAATAAAATAAAATTAGATAATAAAATGTAATTATGTAATGTATACTTATAATAATTTAGATACATGTCCTTATCCTTATAATTGTATAACTATGTGTTAAGTTAAATTAACAATTAACATTGCAACTTGCAAGTGTAAATGTGTAAGGTAAAATGGGGTAACATTGACACATTTTCAAAATTCCCTCCTAATTTTAGTTGAAAAGAAATTTACGTTCTGTCTTTTGTTGTAAAATTATGTGTATAGTTCCGCCATCTAGTAACCTATACTTCAAACACTTTGTTCTAATTTTATGGTTTGTAGCGTCTGTTTAATGGTTAAGCACAAGAATTTGTTGAGTCACGTCTATAGAAAACTTTGCCGGTGTTAATTGTTTTTTGAAGATTCGACCTATAGTCGGCCAAGTAAGTAATTTCTTATATTACGCGTTAACAAATATTAGTTTATTTCAATTTAAATTCTGTAATTTGATGAAGTTCTACTTTCGTAAGTGAAGGTTAAGATTGACACCTGTGTCAATGTTACACTCTATAAATGTGTCAATGTTTTTCTCTTTGCAGAAATGCCCGCAAAAGAAGGTTGGCCAAATTCCCAGAAAATATAAAACCTATAATGAAGACAGTATGGTAAACGCCATAAATCAAGTAAAAATGGAAGTTTAAGTGTCAAGAGAGCTAGTGAAATGTATGGAATTAACCGTTCAACGTTAATAAACCACTTGAAAACTATAAATGCAAAACAGTTGGCCGCCCCACAGTACTCACTTTACAAGAAGAAAAACTCTTGGTAAATGCTATAATAAAAGTAGCTGACTGGGGCTTCGGACTCGATCGTTTAAAATTACGTATTTGTGTTCAGGATTATCTCAAACGAATGGATCGTCCAAATCCATTTAAAATGGATTACCAGGTATTGACTGGATTAAATCTTTTGAACGTCGTTGGAAGAAAAACTCAGTAACAGAGTCGTACAAAATATACCTAAAAATAGGGCAGATGCTTGTTCTTTGGAAGTGCTCAATGATTTTTACGAAAAGCTAAAAGCCACGATTGAAAGGCTGGAATTGTCGAATAAGCCACAGAATGTGTTTAATTGTGACGAATCAGGCTTTCAAACTGACGCTGGTATTCAAAAAATTTTATGTCGCAGAGGTTCACACAACCCACTGAAACTTGTGGGTACTGTAACAAAAACTACTTACACCGTTCTAGCATGTTGTAGTGCAATCGGTGAATATCTTCCCTTATTTGTAAATTACAAAGGTCTACATCTTTACGCAACATGGTGTCAAAATGGACGAGAAAATACTGTGTATAACTGTTCTCCATCCGGCTGGATGGAGGCAGCCCAGTTTGCAGATTGGTTCGAAAATGTTTTGTGAGAGCTACTGCTGCGTTAAGTGGACCGAAACTACTAATATTTGATGGCCACAATTCCACATAACACTACAACTTATTGACATGGCTATAAAAACAATATTGAACTGTTCTGTTTGCCCTCGCACACATCGCATGTTCTACAGCCGTTAGATGTTGGAGTTTTAAACCTGTTAAAACAGCATGGCGTAATGTTCTAAAAGTTTTATCAAGAAACTGGGTTTAAGAACGCCGACAAGGTAGTGTTTCCTGGTCTGTTAAAAACTTCAAGAAACTGGGTGTTTTTCTAGGGCCAATGCAGTAGGTGGTTTTCGAGGGTCTGGAATTTTTCCCTTATCTAAAGAAAGGATATTAAAAAAATCCATATCATCAACCGTCATATGTTCTTCAGAAAATAAAATTCAACCAACCACATCCACAGTAGAAAAAGAAAATGAAACACCAACACCCGATTTTGCAGGTTACAGTCAATCCTCACCACCAACTACTCCACTTCCTGAACAGTTGGAAGATATTACACCTACTAAAAAGTTGGAATTATCACTAATGACTGTATTAAGACGGCAAGAAGCCAAAACAGTAATACAAAAAAGAAGTAAACTCAGAAGAAAATTTGCGGAAACATTAACAGCGGACGATGTTAGACTAAGAATGATAGAAAATGAGAAAAACAAAAGAAAACCAACAGTAAGAAAAACTCAAAAACAAAAAAGCAAGAAGCCTGTTGAAAAAACTGAAGAAACCTCAGATAGTGATGCTAGTTTACAACTTGTCCATGATACAGATGATGACATGGGTCCTCGTCAGATTTAATAATTCTAAAAGTTGTGTAGAAAAGTAAGAATGCGTTCACTATGTTGGACAAGTGTTGGAAGTAAATGACAGCGAAATTATGGTCAACTTTTTGAGAAAGAAGAAAATACATTTTGTGTACCCTGATGTGCCCGATCAAAGCCTGGTATCTGTAGATGATGTCGCTATGGTTCTGCGCGAACCTTATATTAAAAGGGAATGCATTACTTTCATGTCAACTTTCTTCCTTCTAATTATAAAGCGCCTCCTAAGACTAACTAGGCTTTATGTAATACGTAGGTGTATAACTATCTAAAATTAAGCATAAAGTTTCTTAATTAAGTATTTATTGTTTTATTTCTATGATTTTCCATAAAAATATCTAGGACATTTGTCAATGTTACACTATACATGCAAAATATTGACATATTAGCTGTTTTTATGAGTGTGTCAATGTTAGACTTGCCATGGGTAACATTGACACATTACCACTTAAAAAAAATTAAATTCTGTAAACGACTTAGTATATTCATATTCTATCATATACAGTGTAGAAAAGGTTAATATATCTTCATTCTGTCACAAAAGCAGTCATATACCAAACTGATATGTGCCAAAAAAATCAATTTCAAAGTTGTGTCAATGTTACCCCATTTTACCTTACCTAATACTAATTTTGTAATTTGCATTTGTAGTGCATTAAATAATTAATGTAAGTTTTCAATAAAACCTATAAAAGTTATATTTATATATTATTTTTCTTAATAATTTAACCTTACGGACTAATATTTGTATTACATGAAAAATGATCTTGGGAATGGGAGTACTACTCATCAGTAGCAATACTAGCAATTAAAGATAATATTAATAATTAGAAAAATCCCGAAACAATTTTGGGACTGTCGGATCTTTATAAAAGATCTAGATCCCATTTCAAGGATCTTTGATCTTTATCTAGATCCATTTTACGTACGGATCTTGGATCTTTATCTAGATCAGTTTTTAAAAATGTGTTTGGATCTGTATCTAGATCCTAAATAAATGGATCTTACCCAACACTGATCACCAGATTTTCATACACTTCGAGTTACCCTGAAAACTATTTTTTTTCGTAATAAAAATATTGTTAACCGGGATCTGAAACTGAAAGATACGTTTGGGATAACCTAATTTTATTGCATACATTTAGGTGGTAGGTTATCAACTGAAGAATTATCATGCAAAGTAGGCATAGGGATAAATTAATACCTAAAATTGTACTTCAGTTAAATAAAATATAGAATCAATATTTACTCACTCTTACTCGTTAGTGGAAGATAATGAATATGTTTCACGCTTACTTTAAAATAGTTTTACCCTAAAATCTCTAATCATGCACGACTTATCAAAAGAAAATTTCTTGAGTGAGTATTTGTGCATAAACTGTGAATAGAGATGCAGGAAATTTTGTATGGTGGCTTAAGTTTACTTTATGTGTCGTTCTATCTATTTTAATTAAATTAAATTTTAATTGACTGTTGCAGTAATTGACAGATGTCCTATTAAATAAAATTTTACTGTTCAGTGTATTTAGAACATGAATATATAAATGCAAATCTTTTACGTGATGTGTTGAAAGAAACCTTAATTAAAGAGTTTTCATTGAATATGAAAACCGAAACAGAATTTGATCTTTTGTGAAAAGTCTATATATGGAGGCAAACATTTTTATTTTTACAAAAAAATTAATTCCGTAAATATTTAAAGTAATAATTATAATTTAAGGTGAAGTTGATTACATACGTATCAAGAATTTATCTATTTAATTTAATGTTTAGATTAGTTCCTGCGAGCTTAATGTACGTAACGCATCAAATATTCTAACTAGTTCTATGATTCATTATCTGCCCTAACAGTGTAACAAAGCTGTCTCTCCAACTTTCATTTAAAACTGCTAAATTTGCTACAAAACTTATGGATTAATTAACCACTTGCAACTAGAGTATAACTCTGAGCAGGGAAAACATCTAGTTAGTAGTTTAGAAATTTCTCATATATTATTCCCTAGTTATATTAGAAGGAAGAAAATGTCTTTTACAAGTGTTTGTACATACAAAGGAAAAGAATGGGTGCTGTGGATACATTTGACACTAAACAATAGAGTGGTTGATGTTGGGCCATTTTACTACTCCAAAGACTTTCATTATTGTATTTACTACATTCCCTTTTTCATACACAGAATAAACTGCAGGAAAAGAAAGAAGACTTTGCGGATTAGAGAGAACTCTAATATTATGATTTAATGTTTTCAATCTTCATAACGAGTTTTAATGAATAAGGGCGCGATAGCAATAATTTATAATTTTCATTTAAATTTGCATTAAAATAACTAGTAGTGCGATGGCATATCATCCTAAATGGCATAGTGAACCTTCCTCTGTCACCGGGTGAGAAAATTTTAAGCAAATTGCCTTAGATAATTTTTTCTCGTCACCTTTTTCGAAATTTTGGTTTTAAAAGTCAAAAAATTTAAAATGTTTTGTTACTGCTATTTGAGAATGTTAGAGTGATTTATTAGAGTTAAAATTTGGAATTTCAATTCAGTAAAGACGAATAGGAATTTTTTGGTTGTTGTCACTCAATGCTAATTCAAGAATGATTACGTTTCAGCCACAGCACAGGTGATACTTGCTTTACAATTAGAGTAATGTAAGAATAGTTTTTGTGTAAATAAGTATTTTCGTTATTTTTAGTTTTAGAAATTCTCGTAGTTGAAGGCGTAAATTACGTTCTTTTAAAATTAAATTGACATTTGTTATTGTTGTTATAAAGCTTATCTCGAATTAGAATTTATCGTATTTAGTTAAAATGAATTGCTTTGTTACAATCAATTTAAATTAGGATCGTAAATATCATATAAATTTTCCCATGGTTTAAAATTAAAAATACAATTTGTTATTGAGAGATACAATTCCAAGTCGTTTTTCGTATTAAGTTTCTGTTAACATCCATTAGAAGAAAGGTGCCAAGATTCTTTTGCAGTACAGCTTACCGATTTATTTTTAATTATGAATCGTCATTATAGGAGAAGGCAACATTTGTCTGAACTACAATATGACCTCAGTAAAATTTAGTGTGCACCGTAAAAGTAGATAAGCGATGGTTACTTAAAAAGCTGGCCATGCAGTTTCTACGTGAAAGCAAAAATATGACGTAATTTCTCTCGTTCATTTACGGAAAGGGCATATCGTTTCTATCGCGTTGATAATTTGAATAAATGTGTTTTATGATTGGCTGTTGTTTTTAAAATTGAATAGGGCGTAACTGAAGGATTTTGAAATGCATGTCCTCAGTCCTGGTCTTGATCTGGTGAAGTGCAGTTGTGAGAGGGCACAGCTTTTACCATCGACGTGTTCCCGGTTCTGCTTAATGTATCGTGGACTGCGGATCTGTTTTGCCTTTGTGCAGATTTGTTGGTGGTTCACAAGGCCGGAGAACTTTGTGTGGCTTATCGTGGTCTACTAGACCTACTTATCGTTCCTGATGTCAGGATAGTGTTTCACCAAGTGCTTCCTGAATTACGGAGTTTTTATCGCTTTTGCGGATTTTTTATATTGTTTATGGTAGAGTATTGTGTGCCCAAACCTTATGTTTTTACGTGCATCTGTAAACAGCCTTTGATAGATCAAGTCTCACTGTATATAAATCTGTAAATAGTTAATTTAAATCTTAAATAGACTTGTAAAGCTACCGTATTAAGGCAAGGTTGTGTAAATAATTTTGTACGTAAAAACGCTTCATGTACATAAACAATACTACGTCCAAGGCAGTCAAATAAAACGTAACGTTATCGAAGTTGTTAAATGGAAATTGCTGCATTGGTTTGCCGTTTAGAAGTCAATAAGTTGGTATCTTGAAGCCGTTCACGCCCAGATTGCTTCCGCTGTCACCTGGAGGGGACGTATTCAAGAATTTTGCAGAAGATAATTTAGCATTGTACGTTTATTGTGATTGTGCTTTCATACGATTGTTTGCATTTTGGTCACTTCTTGTCCTACGTTCGAATAGGCAAGTCGCAAGGTAGTTACCGCTAATATCATTCACTTTCTAATTATCTAATTAACCGCGTGCCGGACTTCTACGGGATCTTCGCACCTTTCACCAGCAGCAGTGGTCACTGCCTAGCACACCACTACCGAAAGGAAGCACATTAAAACATTCCTTATCAGTCATAGAAGACCAACGGACCGAAGGTAGCAACAGGACCAGCAGCATCGAAGAAGCAGGAGCACATCAAAGACAACGCTCTAAGACAGCCAGTGGCTGAATAAAAGAGCCGATTACAC
The DNA here is from genome assembly GCA_036346205.1 of Vesta saturnalis. Taxonomy (NCBI): domain Eukaryota; kingdom Metazoa; phylum Arthropoda; class Insecta; order Coleoptera; family Lampyridae; genus Vesta; species Vesta saturnalis. The sequence goes on along the minus strand of JARFJB010002269.1, from coordinate 124,006 downwards.
GAAGAAGAACGCCGCAGGCTAAATTAATTAACAAAACCCTCCATTTCTATCGGACTCCCAACTCAAAGCCATAACCAGCTGCACCTCGGTGGGAGTTCACCTTCCGCAACGCAGACAACATTTGCAATTTTTTAATTACACATCCCTAATTCATTACTAACCACCATGGTAAAACATGGTAAACCCGCACCTCCCAGTCCCCTTTCCCTTACCACAACCCCGACGACGACATCGACCGTGACGTACGCTGCCGTAGCTTCGCTACTGGCATTTTCAACCCGGGCGACTACGGACCACTACTACCACGACGATGACGCGAACTACCACCAGGACTCCACCACCCTCACCCGTAGAGGTCTACCTTGTCCATATCCTCTTCATCCTCCTTATCGTCATCCTCGACCTCTATCGTCACCCAACCTAAATCCCGCTATTTCTTACGCAATATTCTCCAAACAGTTATTTCCCAGAAGCAACTGTGCAACATCCTCTGCCCTCTCCAACTCCCGTGGGTGAATCTACGATAGAAACTTCGCATAGAGGTAGGACTCTGAAGTGGAGAAATCCATTAAAGTCACCTTTGGTACCCTATCCGTTACCCTATCCCAACTGTCCGGCCCAATCCACGCCCGACCCGCATCCAAAATCGTCCCACATCCTTACCCATTCTAGAAGTTCCATAGATTACTTCTTGCACAAGGGGGTCGACAACACACCCATAATCCCATTCCTAAGTGCTACTCCACCTGCACCCAGGTGGGTCACCAATCAGTACAGTGCCCCATGCGGTCCCTGTAGTAACCCTCCGCCACAAATCCGAAGTCTGCCCTTCCATATCCAGCCAAAGTGTAACAACTGCGGCGGCTCCCACCCTACCTACAGTTTCGACTGTAAACGGAAACGGCGGGAAATCCCTCCCTCCTACCAGGGTAGCCCACTGTCCAAGCTGGAAACTACCTCCACCACCAGTTCCGATCCTGATGATGAGAGCCACGAGCACTTCCTAAGGATCAACACCTTCCTGCGATCCCTCACCTTCACTCTGTTCACTATCTTCCCTAATAGGCGCGAGCTTGTCACGAAGACGATGGGCTACGTAGTCAGGGTGTTGTTAGACAGGCGATTGCACTGCGCGTTGGGCGGTATTTTTCTATTACAACCCTCCCGGAACACCCTTTCCTCTCCACTATTACAGTATGTAGCCAATATTCCCAATGTAGTACTACTCGGAGACCTCATCGCTAGAAACCAACAATTTGGAGACACGAATAACAACCCAAACGGACAAATACTAACGAATAAACTTTTCAGTCTACCAATTGTAAGAATACGAAACATCCACCCTACCTTCATCGGACAAAACGGCTACTCAATACATGACCACATAATATGCTCAGAACAATTAACACAATACCTCGAGGACAACTGCCACCTCGTCACAACAATTAACATCCGACCAACTTACTCTAGTAGCCAGTACATCCCTACGTCCGCCACTTCTGGAAACACAAACCACCGTCACAAGTAGGGTTTCTCACAATGCCGATTGGAATGCGTTCCAAGAACACATCTCCAATAACCCCCAGACTTACTCCTAGACACTACAGAGGACATAGACAGAGCCGTACAAGAACTAACTCAATTCATTACTGATGCAGCTAACTCAGCAATCCCTAAAAAAGTAATTGGCATCACCCGGAAACCACTTCCACCCCGCATAGTTCTCCTGATTAAAGAAAAGCGGCGGATATACCGTCAATTTCTTAGCAGGGACCTCATACTCAAAACCGAATTCAACCGACTAAACACAATTATCCTACTAGAGACAAGCAACAGATACACACAGGAAAATTGGATAAGGGAAACAGCCCAACTAGACTATCGCGAAGGCTCTTAACTTTGGCACAAATTTAAGGTCCTAACAAAACAGAAAAATACCACTTAACCAACCCTCAAGGTAACCTTGCAGTTTCAGACTAGAAGGCCTGCTTGTTCGTTCTTCACCTGTAAACCATTCTTACTACTCCCACGATCTATCGTTTGACAACGATTTCCAGGCTCAGCTCAAGCAAAACTTTGAGAAGTTCTAAAACCAAAACCACAGACCGCAGTAACTATCCGACAACGACCCCTTCCTTAGTCCCATTACATCCAATTTAATACTACAAACTTTCAGGCAAGAGAAAAACTCAGCTCCAGAACAAGACGGACTAATACTCAAAAACTACCACCTAACGCCATTAGACAGTTAGCTTAAATGTACAACAGATCTCTTGCCCTATCTTATTTCCCGACGGAATGGAAGTCCGCTTCCGCCGTCATGTTACCTAAACCTAGATCCGACCCCTCCCAAACGTCATCCTACAGACAAATTTCCCTTTTAAGTTATATGGACAAATGTCTAGAGACCATACTATCCCGAAGGCTAACAGGGCATCTCGAAGCCAACGATATGCTACCCAACAGCCAATTCGGCTTCAGACTGAATCGTTCTTATCACGACCCCCTAGTGAAACTACATGGAATCCTCCAAAGCCTTGAACCACGGTAACTGTTACCTCGCGGTCTTCCTTGACATTAAACAAGCCTTTGACAGAGTATGACACGCAGGACTAATACACAAACTACGACAGGTAGGCTTCTCGACCGTATTTGTCCGACTCCTTCTCTCATATCTGACAGGCAGATATGTGAAGGTACGAGTAGGCTCCACTACTTCCCCGACATTCCACCCGAGCGCTGGAGTTCCGCAAGGATCGGCACTGGCACCTACCCTATACACCATCTATGCGTACGATATTCCTCAAAGTACAAACCCGAACACAAAGGATGCTCAATTTGCCGACGACACTGCCCTCTGGGCGGGCAGTAGTGGCAGTGACGGGGCAAACAGACTAATAACGCTACAACTTAACCACTTTTCCAACTGGACCAACCGGTTAAGTTTAACAATCCGACCAAACAAAACGCAAACAATACTGTTTAGGCACCCTAAATTGTTCAATTTCGATAGACAAACCTACAACATCAACTTGACCCTGCGCAGACAAAGACCACACCTACAAGACGCAATCATATACTTAGGTATCACGTTCTCCCGGACACCACACTGGCAACCCGACGTTAGCTGCGCTTTCAGTAAGGTACGCAACCGCGCATCACTGTTGAAAAGGATGCGAAGGAACGTCAGAGGTTGTCACCTCAAAACCCTCCAACACACTTACAAAACTTACATCCGACCGATACTCGACTACCGCGTTCCAACCCTAAAAACCAACCAGCTCCAATCCCTCGCCTCCTGCGAAAGAGCAATACTACACACCATACACAAACTACACTACAGACACCCTAACGAATTAACCATACAGCACGCCAACATTCAACCAATAACCGAAAGACAAACAACACTACAGACCAAATACACAAATTGCAGGGTAAACGGTGACACGATCGCTACTAAACAAATACTCCAAGTCCCGTTCTCCAATAAATCCCCACTACCACGAAAACTTAAAACCACATTCAAACACCTCCCAGCACGCCTACTACAAGGAATAGATAACATACCAGAGGAGTTCGAAGAACTCCTCGACAATACTCCCTACATCGTTAGATGTAGGGAGTATAGTCGATGACGGCCACCACCACGAAAATAGACAATTCTATTCATCCTATAATACTACCCACTATTCACTAACATCAAACACTAAACATACAATGTACACACAATTTTATTTTTTTTTCTGCACAAAACATAAATGTCAAAATTGTTACCACTTACAATACACATAAATAACAACACAAACACTTAAAATCTAGAGCTGAAGAGGGAGGAGATCCCTAAACTGCCCGAAGATGAAGACACCTAATATGGAACCAAGAAGAAAGAATAATCCCCAAAGAAGAAGCAAACGATTAAAAAAATGCATTTTGGTGAAATTATTTGAGAATGAAGCGAATAAACGTAGTCGTCTTTAGCTGATGTGTTGATACATTTACGTTATTTTCAATTAAGGTTGACAAACTACCTTTATTTGCGTTTTGTTTTGGAATTCCTTTTTAATGTTTAATTAAATGTAGTACAGGTTTATGTGTATAAAAATTTCCCATTGTAAAATTGATTTCGAGTGACGATTTCACTACGTAAATTTTCTGAATTTCAACCGTCTGTAGATAATTTTATTTTCAAAATTTTAAAGTAAGGCAAAGGGTGAACTTGCAAGTTATACCAAATTGAGAAAGAGGTGGTAGATACTCCCCTGTTATATATTTTAAGATAACCTACAATAAATCAGTGTTAACATATATATCGTTGTGTGTGTTTTATTTTACTGATGTTTATACAATAGACGAACAGTTAATTGGATTTAATAGCATTATTTGTGATATCCTCCCGACCCGCGAAAGCAATAGTTTACTAAAAGTGGTGATTTAAAGTACTGAAACTAAAATATTTCATTACAAGCTAATTTTATTGATTTGTTTTGAAAGTAAATTGACGTATTTAATTTTACGTAGCTTTTTTAGTAAAAAGTTTTTATGTCTATAGCGTATCCAATTAGAGACATTTTGATAGACGTTTGTCTAGCTTATGTTTAATTATTTGGTTTTGAGTTTAACTGATGACTGAATTTTGCAGATGATTAGTATCTGAATTCGATTTTGCAATAATCAAGCGAAACAATTAGCGTTGTGTATTTTTTTGTTTTGTTTGAGTGTATTTTGGTCAAAAGCGTTGGGGTAACGTAACGTAAAATTAAGTTAAAAAAATCCCTTAGTCTCCAACAGCTGATTTGCGTGCACGCTTCCTTAGTATTTTAAGCGTGTGGTTATTTTGGAGATTTATTCTAGAGCTAAAGTTCCGGACCATCTCTTCCATGCACCTAAAGGTAGCCAAGTCAAAGGTAAGTGAGACTTTTCGAATGTTTAAGTCTGATTTATCTACGTGTGTCCAGGTGTATTCTTACCGATTTCGTTTTAATAACAGTATGGTGCCCTTTACTTGACTTTATTACAATTGCAACGCACCCTTACTTGCGACTTTCCACCATACGACTTACCACCGTCAGTATTTCTGAATTCAAAAACACTCCCACGGCCCTCTGTCCCACCGAGATGGTCCGGTGCTTTGTACCTGACAAAATACCATTTGAATTATATTTGAACAAGATACCTAGCAACATTGAAAATCTTCAAATTTTTTGAACTGAAGTATACGCATATATCCCAAAAAGAAAGGTGTACTTTGATGAAATAAAGGGATACTGAATATATTTCGCAAAAGATAATAAAATTGAGCTTTGTCGTGATGTGGTTTTCAAGAAAACTAACAAGAAAAATACTGTAATAGTAATGAAGTCCAATAAAAATTCTACACAAACAGAACAGGTGGAAAATATTGAAGAAGTTGTAAAAAACTAAAACAATGCTAGATGAAGCAGACACAAGTGTCAGAGATGAATCAGTGAAATAAGAATTTGAAGGGCTGAGACTTAGAGATCAAAGTAACATTAAACAGCCAAGTCGATTTCAAGATTTTGCAATGATAACTTTAGCTGAAAATTTAGTTTATACTGAACCATTACAACAAAAGAAGTGGAGAAAGACTATGGAACAGGAGCTTAGTGCTTTAAAAGAAAATGGAACTTGGTAGTTGATTGATCTACTACGAGAAAAGAAATCCATAAACAACAAATTAGTATTCAAACTAAAACCAAATAATTTATACAAAACTCGTTTAATAGGTAAGGGATGTAATCAAAAATATGGTCTGGATTATATAGCCCCGTGGCACAATTTAAATCCATGAAACTCATACTTGCAGTTGCCACAAATAGAATGAAATTCACAAATTGATGTAGAGACTGCTTTTTTAAATGGCGGTATTGATGAAGAACAGAAAGACTGTGTTATCTAAACAAAGGAACTATGGTCTAAAACAAGCACCATTGAAAATGTAATAAAATAATTTATTCTTATAAACAAAATTACCTTATAATGAACTACTTTCTAAATAAGTACATTAAAGAATGTGAGTCATTAATATATCATTTTTTACACAATGTAGCAAAGTCTTCAAATATGTATGCAAATAATTTAATTTTGTTCTAACCATTTATAATTTTAAATTTCAGTATTTTTGCAATAAACAAAATCTACAAATAATAACTGTAAATAAGCATGTAGTTTAATGTGCAGTTTTAATTAGAAGAATGTAATATTTACATAAAAAAGCTTTTTACTATTACAGTAGGGGAAATTAACAAAAGGATCTAATTTACAACTTAATTTGTAACACTGTGTTCTTAATAATAACAAGATTTTATTGAGAATTAAAAAAAGTATACGTAAACTTAAAATTAAAACATTAACTATCACTGTAATCTAAAGTATCGCAATTAATACAAATTACCAATTGTTCTACTGTTACATCCAACACCTTTTCACGTGACCAACATTGAGATATATTTTTTTCTGTATGAGTTCTTTCCGCACTTCTCCATCACATTGTTTCAAAGCCTCCTCTCACATTTGTAATACAGCGGCATCAGAGTAACCGTGTCTACCCATGAGCTTATTATATGATTTGCAGATACCCCAAATATTCTCAATAGCATTAAATTGGCAATGATACGGAGGTAGTCAAAGCACTAAATGACCAGATTAATTAATAATGTCATCTACAACGTACCGATCCAGTTGTTTATGTTGCAAGGTTCAACAAATCCACCGTTAAATCCGTGTCAGCAAAAGAAATTTTTTTTGTTGTTAACCAGTTTCGCAACCCTTCCTTTTTCCATGTACTCGAAGGCGTTTTCTCTGTAAGCCGAGAATGACGTGATGCATTGTCCAAAATAATTAATGACGGTTTCTGTATATTAGGCAACAGCTGATGTTTCAACCACTTCTCAAAAGTTGCAGCGTCCATATTGTCATGGTAATCACTAGATTTTGATTTTCCCACAAAAAATAAACTACAGTTTTTAATAAAACCATAGTCATTACCAGCGTGTAAAATGATAAATCTATTTCCCACTGCTTGAACACTCTCCATTTTTTACACTTTTTGGTGTGTCGCCTTGCCAAGATCTCTTCCGTGATCCCCTAGAAAAGATCCACGTTTCATCTATAAATACCATCTGAAGCGGTGAAGCCGATTGCAGATTTTCAAAGTATTTTTTTAGGAACATCATCGTACTGACGCCACATTTAATTTTTCACAAAGTGCTCTGCAGGTACAGTCTTTATATTTAAATCCTATACTATGTAAAATCTTACTTATAGTTGATCTGTATGCTGTCAGTAACCCTTTTGTAATACATTACTAATTGCCTCCAATGTAAGCACTTTCTTTTGGGAATACATATCATAAATTATATCTCTTATGGTGTGTTTTAGCTCTTCCTGTATATCATCACTTTTACAGTTAGTTTGTGGTTTTCTGATAGTTTTTGGTAATGAAATGTTCCGCTTTTTACCCTCGACGATTTTGTGTAACGTATTGAGACTAATTTTGATAGCTTCTGCGGTTCTTTTGTTAAGTTCTTCAACATTGCGCAGAGGAAAAAACATTATCCTTTTCGCGACAAAAGACTCATATACATTAAACACGAGTTCATGGCAACGTACGTTTAAAAACCTTTTTTGACATTTTAAGGTTGTTACAACAATAGTATACAAACAGTACTAACGCAAATTTGAAATTTGTAGACATTACTCCATTATGTAAAATAATGATATATTAATGCCACTACATTCTTTAATGTACTTATTTAGAAAGTAGTTAATTATTAGGTAATTTTGTAGTTGAGAAATATCACGAAAATTATTTACCATGTTGTATTCAATTTAATAACATGATTGAATTACTATTATGTTTATAATAATAAATTATATTATTTATATGTTCAATTACGTTTTAGTATTTTTTTATAAATTGAAGTAACATAAAACTATATTAAAATATAAAACTGTATATTAAACTACATGCTTATTTACAGTTATTACTTGTAGTTTTTATTTATTGCAAAAATACTGAAATTTAAAATTATAAATGGTTTGAACAAAATTAGATCGTTTGCATACATATTTGAAAACTTTGCTACAATGTGTACAAAAATTACATATTAATGACCCACATCCTTTAATGTCCTTATTTAGAAAGTAGTTCATTATAAGATAATTTTGTTTGTAAGAATAAATTATGTTATTATATTTTCAATTACATTTTAATTTTTTTATAAATTGAAGGAATATAAGTCTAGAGAGCGGATAGTTAGGCAAGAAAGACCCATAAAAAGCAGGCAAAAGGTAACGAAAACAGTCAAAAGGCAAGGAAAAAGGCAAAATTTAAATTCGAAAAAGGCACACAATTGTTTAAAATAATTTAATAACTACTTACGTAAAATGAATTTACAAATAAAAAATAAAAATAACAGAACATTTAATCTACGTTAACATTATTATTCCAGGCTGTATGGTCAGGTAACAAATTTGCCCTGGTATTGCTGACAATTTGCTTGTATGTCGAGAAAGATCTCTCGACATCACAGGATGTAATGGGGCATATTTAATTGCAGCGACTTCTTGAGGGCTTGCATCCAAGCCAATGGCCTCTTCTCCTTTATGTACATTTACAATCTCCTTTATTATGTGAAGATTTGGATTATTTTGTAATACAGATAATATCTTTTCATTTACTTTTATCCCACTAGCACCAGGTACTCGTGCGATTTCATTTACTACATCGTCCACTATCCCTAACGCTTCCACTAACGCGAGGTTCCTTGCTTCGAGTTTCTTTATAGTTTCAGTAGGTAGCAGAAATGGGTGTTTATATACATTATACCTCGACGGACATTTTCATCTTCAAAACTCTCTTGAGCTTTTTGTATAGCAGCAGCCGTGGAAGGGTGAAATGAATTCACTACCTGTAAATTATCATATCATTTTTGCAGAATTCATAGCAGATTTTGCAAACATGTGTTTACCTCTTTAATTGAGTTTCAATAAAGCGCGTAAAAATTACACGCCTCGATCCAGGTACCCCATCTGGTAATTACAGGTTCAGGAGAGAGAGTGGAACTGATGGCAGCTTTTCTTTATACTCAGAAACTCGTAATGGTGATTATACAAATACCTGAAATTTTTAAATCATAACAGCAGCACACAGACAATGTAATGTTTACCTTCTTCACGGAAGAAATTAATTTATTTACAGCACTAAATTCCTTGCGAATGCATTCACACACTCTGTGCAGTGCGTGTGCTAGGCAAGTAACATGAAGTAGTTTAGGGTAGAATACCTTTAGGGCCCGTGCCGCTTTTAGCATGTAAGGTGCCGCGTCGCTTACTAAAACCAATATTTTCGATTCAGGTATTTCGTTAGGAAATAAAATACCTAAAACAAAAACTGTATATTAACCAAGTATGATAGACTTAATAGTGTATGATGATCGGCTTAGAAACCTGGTGAAAGACACAAAAGTAATGCGCGGAGCGAGTGTGGATGGGACCACTTTTGGTTGTATCGAGAGTGTGTTTAGGGCAAAAGTGGGTCTGGAGAAGGAAAGAAAACGTATTGCGAACGTCCAGAATTAGGGTTGACAAATTAGTGGATAATGGTGCGAGAATGAAATACGCAGATGCTGTGAGTAAAGAGTTGAATGTGAATGAAACAGTGTGAAACGGACAAATAAAAGACACTGACGTTGAAAGTGCATGGATAAGCTTGAAAAACTCTGTTGTCAATTGTGCCGTGCGAATAAGTGGAAGAGTGACTGTAGGTAGGCAGAAAAAGTGTGCTTGTTGGAATGAGTCGGTAAAAAAGGCAGTAAGTAAGAAAAAAGATGCATACATGGCAATGATTGCTGCAAAAAATGAGACTGAGAAGAAGCGATTGTATGAGGTGTACAGATTAAGAAACAAAGAAACGAAGGAGGCAGTGAGAATAAGTAAAGAGGAAGTGATGACTATGGAAGGAGAGAAAATGCGGAATGATTTTGAGGGAAACAAAAACTCTTCTGAAAATGGGTCAAAAATACAAAATGTGGCTCAAAACAGAACGCTGCAGGAGTTATGAATGCTAGAAACGAAATAGTATGGGACGATTGTGAAGTGAGGAATGCTGGCAAGAATATTTCGGAAAGCTGTACAGTAGTGAGGAAAGTAAGACTGAAGGGTTACATAAGGAGAATATAGAAGAAATGATGAATGAAACTGAGAAGGATATTGGAATAAATGAGGTAGAGAAACGGTAGGAAGGTTGAAAAACGGCAAGGGAGCAGGTGTAGATGAAATTACTGGTGAAATGCTCAAGTATGGTGGTGCAAAGCTTATACGAAGATTGCGTGAATTATTCAATGTATGCCTTTATGTGTGGAAAAGTGCCAAGTGATTGGAAGAGCACGATCATTGTACCATTGTATAAGGGTAAGGGTAACAAGAGGGATTGTAAGAACTACAGAGGAATAAGCTTGCTAGCGTACCTGGTAAAGTATTTGGAAGAATACTGATTGATAGAGTACGAGAAACTACACAAACTAAGATGTGGGATGTACTAGATGGCTTCATGCCAGGGAGAGGATGTGTCGATCAGATGGTTGCTCTCCAGCAGGTGATCGAAAAGTGTTTAAAAGTAAAAAGGATGTTGTACTGTGCGTTTGTAGATCTGGAGAAAGCATATGACAGAGTGAATAGAGAGAAGTTGTGGGAAATGTTAAATGAATATGGCGTAAATAAAGGTTTAATAAATGGAATAAGGGCAGTATACAACGGTAGTCGGGCATGTGTTAGGGTGAGGGACGTGTGAGTGAATACTTCAATATTGAGCAATGAGTGCGACAAGGTTGTGTGATGTCACCATGGTTGTTCAATGTATACATGGATAAATGTCTTAGACAAGCATGTACCGATACAAACGGTGTAATGGTTGGTGACGTAAATGTACGACTTCTGGTGTATGCAGATGACACAGTCTTATTAAGTGACAGTGCGGATGAGCTGCAAACCGCTCTGAGGAAGTTTGATACAATCTGTGAGAGCATGGACCTAAAGGTAAACGTGAAGAAAACTAAGATTATCGTGTTCAATCGGGAAGGTGGAAAGAGAGTAGAGTATTTACTCTGCAAGATAAAATTGTGGAGCAAGTGGACGAGCTGGTATATTTCGGTAGAATGTTTACTGCAGGTGGTACAATTGAGAGCGAGTTTGGACGAAGGGTCAATGCTGGAAGGAAAGTGATTGGAAGTATGTGGACGATAATGAGAAATGAAAGCATCAGCCTAGCTGCGAAACAAGCAATCTATAATGGCGTATTCGTCCCGTCAGTACTGTATGGAAGTGAGACATGGGTATGTCAAAAAGCACGAAAAAATATAAAAGTTGTACATTACGTTGGTTTGGTCACATTGAGAGAATGAACAACGCAAGATTAACGAAACAAATATATGTGGGTGAGGTTACGGGAAAGGCCGGCCCTGGTAGGCCGCGTAAAACTTGGCTGAATGTAGTAGAATCTATGATAAAGGAAAGAAAGATAAGCAAGTTAATGAAAACGAAAATTGCACAATTAATATTAATTTTCAGTTTCCAAAATATTCCTAATGCTAATTGGGGGTGTAATTTTGATAAATATGTTATAGTTAATAAATAAATTTTTCTTCCGTAGAAATCCTACCCTGCCGTAAAAATGTGTTTTACTATCGACTACATTCCACCGTAAAAGCCAACATTACAGTACAGTATGAAATAAAATCATTTTTATTTAAATTTAAATTCATCTTAGGAGAGCCCTACTTATTATTATTGCGGTTAAAATTACAAAAACATTTTATCTAGAACAAAAAAAAAGAGAAAAAGACACAAAATACTCAAAGTCAAAGCTATGTGTACTTTCTTTTTATATTAGCGCTTAGAGCAACAACTATAATAAACAATTATTTCTATGGTCATAGGTTATCGGCGAAAATATTTTTGGTTTCTTAACACCAGAAACGTTGAAAGGGCCCAAAAGAATATTTTCTAAAGGGCCGTGTAAGGTTTTGATAGCTTTCGTGATGGTACATAAAGTATCATTATTATTTATGTCTTTTTAACAATGTAACTAGTTTGTCACAAGGGGGCACATAACCATTTGCGATGCTCCCAGAAGTGATTTTCGACGATAACACAGGAATACACAATTAATTTTTGCGTTAAGCTTATGATCTAAGCGCAAATATATGGACGTTGTAAAAAAAGTGTGCAACATTCAAGCAACCATTATAAATAATCACTGTGAGCAGTGAGGGTATTGTGTTATTCTTTTTAGATCTTTCTCTGCAGGATACAAAGCTGAAACTACTGCCCACGCAAAGCATGCTTCATGATCATTCTTGGCATTGATGAAAGCTTTTTTCCTCTTAATTTGAATTAGTAACTCGACGTTTAAAGATCCAAGCTGAGGTGTGGATTTATTAATGTTTGAAAAACTCGCAGACAGCTTTAACTGCCCACCCACTATCAAGTTCTTGAAATTCTGTCAATTTCTTTAGTATAGCTTTTACAGCCTCCTCCTCGAACCACTTGTCTGTATTAATATCCCTATATATTTCAACATTCATTGTCGTGAAACACATACTCATTACGGATCTTTTCATCCCCTTGAGCGATCTCAAATTCACCACAGAAAATTATATTAACTTTCACAGCCTCATCATTCTTCAATGGTTTCTGAATCCGTCTTTTGAAGATAACTTTACAGTCGATCAAGAAGCTGCTGAGGCCTTTATGTTTAAGATTAAAAATAAACCCAGTCCGGATACGGGTGTTAAAAGCCGAAATAGAGTCATCACAACTAACGCGATTTTTTACAGTTTCTGTATTCAAGGTTGTTCCCTGTACCTTCTTTTGTTCTAGTTTTATCTGTTTTTTCATCGATTTGACATTACGTAGACATGCCTCAAGATGTTGCTTTTCGCCTATTGATGAATCACCACGTATGGTCTTTTTAATTCTGCGAGTAGCCTTATTACATGTCACAATTACATCTTTAACCGCCTTTTTTGCTCTAACCTACCCTTAGCAATCCTAGAGTGGCGGCAATGTATTTGGTTAGATCTACAAACATCTTGTACATCTAACAAACAACTAAAACCAATACACATAACCTAATCTTTGTACTGCAAATCGCTGAGAATGTGGAATACTACTACACTGTACATTAATTGAACTCACCTACAGAGCTACCTGCAACCAAGTATTTAAAGAACGACCGATCACACCAACGGACCAACTCAGAATGAAGACGTTCCAAACTTACGCACAGTATTACCTGCAACAAAAAAACACTTAGAGCACGTCTCATCACAACAAGCGACTAACTCAGAATGAAAAAATTGTATAACGTAAAGTGAAACAGAATCCCGGGGCTGACGTGCAGTACACTGAAAATTTTAGGTTAGGTTAGGCTCACACAGCTTTTTTCAATTCAAAATACGGTTAAATGATGTCACACTCGATATCTCAACTTAAAATCTACAGACCCGAAGTCTTCAATCTCGCATCCGTTAGCCATCTGTATTTGTTGCCTGTCCTGTATTCAGGCGGTCATCCTTGACACCTACATTGTTTTCAATACGTATACAATTTTAGGTTAGGCCGAAACACGCGTAAAATGAGGTAATATGTTGATTTAGCGTTAGTAAAAAGTCGAGTGCATAACCTTCTATACCTACACATGTATGTGTAGATTTGAAAATAAAGATTGGATTTATTCACATTCATTATAACTAGACTTTAAACTGGCGTTTAATTATACAATAAATTGCTTTGAACGTATAGAAGTAATGTTTGTTTGGTGGTGCGCTACTTAGGAGCCTTCGGCTTCTTCAGCGCGCAGAATACATAACTGATGGTTGGCGTGGTGTTGTAGTATGCTTGTTGACATCATTGTGTTTCATTTTGTGGGTATCTAAAGAAAGCCCTTCTGTTAGTGTTTCTATTGTAGAGTTATGCGGTCCGAGTTGAAGAAGGCACTCGATGTCTTCTTGGCCGTTGTGGAGGTTTGAAGGAACTTCGGATGTCCCCTGTACTTCGCGGTTTCCGCCACAATTAACGCACTCTGTTCGGCATTTCGTGCGTTGACTGGAGTGTCCCACCGCCCTGCAGCAATGTTGTGGGTGGCCTAAACCCTACCTGATGCCACTTGCCCGTCGCAAATTCTCGACGGTTGCTTGAAGGCGGGTGATTTACTCTACATCACGGATATTTATGTTATACTGCTTCCTTAGTAGTTGCACCAGCACAACGTGAATCGGGAGTCCGCGCTGGTTCAGCCTGAAACAAAGAACAAATTTAACTGATTTTGGTGTTCGTTCTGAGCTAACGTCAACCTCGGAAATCTCTACGGACACAGCATGTATAAATAACCTAGCCAAGTGTTCTCTCTTTGTCTGATAGGTGTCGAACGGAGTATTACACTTATCCATACACCTCGTTGGTCTATTTTAATCCTGGGATAAGGTAGACACGCTGTTGGTCGAAGGCGGGGTAGGCGATCGAATCTACGGCGTATTCTTGGGTTTCTTATTCTGCGTCTTGAAATTGTCTTCGTAGGTAGATCCTTGGCTAGGGTCTTCAGGCTGGACTGGGGCGGGGGAATTGTTGGATGTCGTCGGAACCGTTAGTGGGGTGCCTCCACTAACGGGACGACGACGGGCGGAGGCATCCACTTCTGTCTCCTTCTTTTCTGCTAACTTGTGCAGGGTCGACAATCATGTTGTCGTGCGAGTCCTCGTTCTCAAACTACTCTTACTCGTTGAAGCTTGAGCTAGATTATCGACACTTATCGTCCGGATCTCAACTTTGAAATTTTATGTTTTCCGACTTTAGTAGCTTAGAGTCTGTATTATATCAAACTAAGTCACGCCTCCAGTATCTATTTTCTGCAAGGTTACGCTACCACCCATTCAGTGCTCATTAATGGCCAGCTAAGTTAGGTGATCCTTTGTATTCTGCCTATAACGTATACCGGGTTATGTTTAAGAATTGTTTTGAACAAATTATGGATAGAAATTCTAGTGCCAACGTGGAACCAATCGCGTTTGCATAAAACAAATTCTGGCTTATTACAAATAACCTCTCAGTGCAGATTAAATAATTTCTTTAACTTCTCTGTCTTTTGTTTATATGTACTGATGTTACTAACTCGTTTACTTTCGGTTTGAATTAATTAGTGATACTTATTTTTACTCGAAAGGAGTTTCAGAATTTCGTTTAGTACGATATGAACCTTTTGGTGAAAACGATGCTACAGTATAAATTACCTTCAATATTTACGTAAGTCAATTTGTAATGCTAGCAAACATTAACTTCCATACAATATAATGATTTTTGAAACGGATTTAACTCTTTCATTCTTCACTGAAGAAATTTCCTTGAGTACTTCGAAACGGCTTTTTCTTTGGGGATGCATGCACATTAGCGCTGTACTCTCGTGAAAACACTCTCATCAAACGAAATATCCTTGAAAAATAAACGTTTATGTTTATTTCAAAATATTAATTCTGAGGTGGAATTAATTATTCCACAAACATTGGAAACATAATATTGTCAGTTTTTCTCAAGTACATCAGACCAGTCCACAAGTGACCAGTGTTTCAAGTGCGGATAGTGAACCTAAACTTGTCTCCTCGCACTCTGAATATATTAATCTTAGCTCTACAGTTTTTTTCCTCCTACTACTACGGCTCCTACTGAATACTTTTCTGCGGTCAAGCTTAATTTAACGTTTTCGAGCAGGGTTCTACCTCTCAATCGGGATTTCTCACGTATGTAAAAAACTCGTTTAGGCTAACGCACTCTCACCATTACCTTTGTTCGGCTAGTGGCTAGACCAAAATTACTCACGGGAAAAGCTGTATTATTATTTAGCGGCATGACATGGCTGCTGGCGCGCTTAGCTTTTACCGAAACCGTACTTCACAAGATTGAAGACAACTCGAACAGTATCCGCGCAACTGACAAAGCAATAAACTGTACTATAACAGTCAATTGTTGTACCCTTATCATTTACAAAAGACTGAGCCACTACATGCCGAGGATAAATCTCATCGAGTCACGTTCGATAACTATAAGGGTTCGGCGGCGTGGAGTAAGGGATTTTCAAAAAAGAATCGTATCGACGGATGAAGCCACGTTCCACAGCGATGGCTTTGAATACTTAAGAAACCAGCATGAGTGGGCTGAAGGAAATCCCAATTCAATGATTCATCGCGACGCTCAACAACGCTTTTCATGAAACCTATGGGCTGGTCTAGTTTACGGAAACCTGCTGGGTCCGTACATATTCCCATCTAGGCTGAATGGGCAGTCGTATATGGCATTCCTGCAGCATCCGCTTCCACAGTATTTAGATAATTTGCCTTTGGCTCTCCGGGGCCTCCTGTGGTTCCAGCACGATGGAGCGCCGTCACACTTTGTTGACACTGTCAGAGCTTACTTATATGCGACTTTTAAAATCGGTGAGCAACACTTCATTGACTCAAGAAAATTTAGTTTTAACCCGTTGTTTGGAAACGAATTGACAATTAATGTGATACATTTGATTTTTTTCAGGTGGATTGGGAGAGGTGGACCAGTAATTCAAAAACAAACGACTCGATTAATAATTTTTTACCGAATCAAACATTAACGTTCTGCAATTTCTACAGTTTTAGTTATTTTAAGCTTGGTATTATTGCTAATTAGGATTAATTATCAACACAATTTCAGCTATGTGCGACCAGTTTTTTGGGCGTCACAAGATATGCAGTTTTTCTTAAAATTTTCAAATTTTTATTTCTTTCGTTATTTTTTATTTAACTGTAACTGAAGCTCCATTCACCGAAATGTCACTGAATTCATTACAGTTAAAACCATCCTTTCATGTTGCAAATTCTCGGAAACATGATAATGTAAGGTTTTGGTGCAATCCGTGCTCCGATTGATTGATTTTATTTTACTGTCAAGGAATTATTTGCTAGAATGTGAGATTGTTTTAACGCACTGGGTGTATGGAGTCTTGTGTTGTATATATATATATATATATATATATATATATATATATATATATATATATATATATATTATGGTGTACCTTATTTTTCAAAGTATGGAAACTCAGGATGTTTATAAACGCCTCGAGGAGGATTTCCAAATGAATTTGGACAAGTTGTTTGATATCGCGCACGCCGATCCCCTCGAAAGAATAAAAATAGTGGAAGATAAGGTATTCTTACAGAAACAAAGAGAGTCAGGGCGTCCGGGTTGCTTAGCAGGTGTAGACAAAGGGTTAGCTAAAAGAGAAGAAAAAGCAAGGCAACGAAAAAAAGAGAAGAGAAAAAAATACTGAAGCAAATATCTTCAGAGATTGCATCAATGTCTTCAGTTTCACAAGACTTATTATCCCCGAAGAACTACACGACCAATCTTCTACCTCTAACGAAAGCCTGGAAGAAATTTCAACCACATCTCAGTCTGTAACTATAACAAAAAGAGGAAAAAAGGATTTCATTTCACCAAAGCTCGCTGCAGCTTTATACAGATGCCAGCTAAGCATAATAGACTCTGTTTTTATTCTTCAAGCTCCAGTAGAAGCACTAGGTCTTAGTAGTCACGAATTTCCTATTAATAAATCTTCCATTAAACGCATTCGAACACAAACAACAAAAAAACAGAGCATAATCCATTAAATCAGATTTTAAGAACAACAAGCCCGACGTAGTCACCGTTCATTGGGATGGTAAATTATTACCTAGCTTATATGTAAGAAGTTCCAAAGATGAGCGTCTGCCTATCCTCACTTCATTCGGCAATTTCTTGCTGTGCCAAAACTTGAGAGTTTTTCTGGTAAAGATCAAGCCAAGGCTGTTCCAAACGCACTTTACGATTAGAACCTTAATGACAAAGTAGAAATAGTATCATATGGCACTACAGCATGAAATACAGGTCAATTGAACGGAGCTTGTGTTCTTCTGGAACAAAAACTAGAAAAGGAGCTGTTACTCTTTGCTTGTCGTCACCATGTTTACGAAGTAGTTCTCAAAACTGTATTTGAAACAATCTCGGAAGTAATTAGCAGTCCCTATATTCCCCTGCTTAAAAATTTAGAGACAACTGGAACAGCATTAATCCTGGTACTATCGAAACGTGCCCTGGTTTTATCAAACAGCATTTTTGTGACGCGGTTATTAGCGAACTGCTGGCGTTTTGCGCAAATGAACTCCAAAAATCTATTGTACGAGATGATTATCGGGAACTGATTGAACTGTCTATTATTCTTTTATTAATTTAAAATTAGACCGCCTGGTGAAATGCATCAAGCAGGATGGATGTCAAGGGCTATTTGCTCTTTGAAAATATGTTTGCTGCATTCTCAGTTCAAAATGAGCGCTGAGAACAAACTGCAAGAGGTTCCCTTATGTATTGTGACAACTTATGTAAAGCCCTGGCTTAGATACAGTTCAGCAGTGAAGGCACCGAATCAAGATTTGCGCTTTTTGAAGACATTAAAAGATTGTGAAAGAGTTGACAAACCAATTTCCAAATCAGGTCTTTGGGAGTTCTACCAACACTTGTGGTATTTATCTGAGGAAATAGTCGCCAAGATGAATATTGTAGCAAACTTACAAAGAGACAGTTTATATGATTTTTGGAAGAGATGTGTTGCATCAAATGAAGAGATATCGAACTCATTGAACGGTACGTCGTAGTAGTATATCTTTTCAGGGAAAACTTTAGACCATTTCGTGTCCGTGAAGAGCAAAAACTTGTTTTCTGGTTTAAAAATTGATAATAGTTTTATTCAGAAAGCGTTTCTTCGTGAGAAGAAAACGCTGCTTTTATGAAAGCTCAACTGAAGGTTCCTTCTCTGAAGGCGGTGCATGATATTTCTGAAAGAGCTATCAAACTGATGCACTTGTGCAAGGACGTAGAAAATTATATCCAGACTGCAAAAAAGAAACATTAAAAAGGAAATTTCCAAAATAATTGCGTCATTTTATCTCTTTAATAAATATAAAGTTATTTTATGGTTGTCTTTGTTTAATGATTTACTTAATTCTTGCATAATTGCGATGATCTAGGTACATATCAAGAGATGCTCAAAAACGACTATTTACAAAATTTTGTGGCCCTGTCGGCACGGGTTAACGTCATCGCCTGTGAATAAAATTTTATATGAAAGTAAGGCGTAGTAGTTTGAATATAATTAGAGAGTATGCATTCCACTATTTAAAAAGAATTTCTGCCCATATAAGGGACACTTTTTATTTTTGACTGCGGTTTTTTTAGTGAAAAAATTTTGCATATAGGGTGCCCAAGAATTAGTTGCGACCACCAACTTGATTTTGTCAGATGTAAACACCTATTTTTTTATCTGCTTTGAATTCTGAATAAATCTAATGTACCTCGTCCTATACCTATAGTCAACATATCTCGAGATATTTATACAAAAAGATAAATGTTGTCTTTATAAAACTATCAAGAACACTTGCAAAATATTCGTATCCAAGATGATCCATAAACAATAGGTACATGTTTTCATTTCGTTATGTATGTCAATTTATTTCTGACGTCTAATTTCAGCATTATCCCTTTCCAAAATGGTGTATTTTTGGATAAAACAATCCCTAACAGGAAGGAGAGCACCTATCGAATGGCCTTCTAGGTCACCCGACCTAAGTCCGTTGGATTTCTTCTGTGGGGTTATCCCAAATCAAAAGTATATGTTGGCAGGCCAAAAAATCTGGAGATATTGAAAGAGAAAATCAAAAGAGGAGTGCGTGCCATAACTCCAAACGTGGTTGAAAACGTGCAAAGAGAGTTTATTCATCGCCTTGGCTATTGTCAAGACGAAAATGGTGCACATTCTGAACATTTGATTTTATTTGAGTTATGTTTTTTGAATAAATTGTTTCTTTTGACAGAAAACAAAGGCCTTACTTGATACGGTCTTAATTGTTGATATGTTCAATTGTAAATTCCTCGAGGTCTGTTGACTTTAGGTATAGGACATGGTACATGAGATTTGCTCAGAGTTCAAAGCAGATTCAGAAAGTGAAATAAAATACAGGTGTTTCCATTTGACAAAATCAAATTGGTGGTCGTAACTTATTTTTGGCCACCCTATATACAAAATTTTACCACTAAAAAAACCGCAGTCAAAAATAAAAATCGACGGGTCCAAGCGTTTCTCCAATAATTAGACCCTTGAACTTTAAGTGAATTTAGACATAACTTCTGGGACTCACTGTATACATAATGTAAGTTGGTCTAAGTGCTAAAGCCACTGGAATGTTAGTGAAGCGTTAAATATTATTTAAAAGCGTGTTTAAATGTGGTATAAATATTTATGAGTTGTTACAGTATTTTAACGAATGTAAGTTTAAAGTTGCTGTAGATGTGTAGCATGTGAATTTATGATATGTTAAAATTGTATTAAGTATATAGGAAAAATATATATGTATGTTTTTGTATGTATAAATGTCATAATATTGTACAATGGAAAATTTTAGGTATGCTCAAGGGCAAATGGTGTGAACTTTACTGAATTTTGCGGAAGGAAAGTCATGTACATGTGGGACTTTCATAAAAGCTGAATCTAGATCTGGACCTTAAATGTAGTAAATATGAATGCAAAATTAGGATGTTTCGAAGAATTATTCAGATTTCTATGAAAATTTTAAGATGCTTAATGGATTGGTCTCAAGCGGTGCGTTGGTGCCGTTTCCTGCTTCGGTGCACAGCAAAGCTACGCGTTAGAAACCCTTCTAAGATAGGCTGTTTTGGTTTGAGCCGGATAAATATGATGAAGTTTTGCAGGGTGGATGCTTGAAGGTATACGATATAAGGAAGAGTGACAGGGTAGAACAGGGAGATGGAGACACTCGGGCTCTAAGTTATACTTAGGGTGGCAGTCGCGCGCGAATATTTAGTAAGGATTTGGGCTAAGTTTTTATTTTTTAATAATTAGTGCCGCAGTACGTATTAGTTTACTGCCAAAATCCAGCTTTAGAATTAGAATTTGCTACTGACCTTTTCCAAAATTTGATAATTGTTTAAACAGCAATAAGCAGCTGTCATTGTTCTGTAAGAAGGTATTGTGTATTAACCCCACTCAATCGAAGAGAAACTTGGAGTGACCCTTTGTGTAACCAAATAATGGCAAACAATTTTTTTTAAAGGGCATGCAGTAAATCAAATTGCCCAATTTCTTTAAACATGTCTCCCAATGACTATTTTTTGTTCAAAAACATCAATAATGTATTGCGCGGTAAGCATTTTCTTCACCTGAAGAAGCCGTTGAAGTTTTTAAAGTATTTATTTTGGAGTTACCTCGCTCACAGTGTCAAAATGTTTTGAAGATTGGTTTTATCGAATACAAAAGCCAATAGATCTTAAGGGAGAGTATTTTGAAGAACAATAAAATCTTTTACGTAACATAATGTGTGAAATTACATTTTCCACGAATTTTAGCAGTGACCATCGTAATTCCGTTATAAACAGGGTCCTGCATTGTAAGGTTGTGTTGACGCACCCTGTATGTAAGATGTTATAATGACGTGTATTACGTGTTTTGAGTACGGGTGTATTGAGTTACATACTTTGAAGGATCCGACAGGACGTTTGGCTCGATAGGCAGTTAGGCTCCAACAGTATGATTTTGAAGTTATACATAGGAAGGGTAGAGATCATGTAGTACCCGATACCCTATCGCGATCAGTTCCCGTTATTGAGGAAACGTCTAGTGAAGATAATACCGACAGCGACATTACCGGCGGAGACCATAATGAAGAAGAAGATATTGTAGAAGGTAAATGGATTGAAAGAATGAAGAGATGTATTGAGAATCGACCGATAGCGTATCCAAAATGGAGAATTCAAGATGGGAAGCTATATAAGCATGTGACGTGTAGTTATCCGAATTTACGTGAAGACGCGGAAAGTTGGGGTGAAGTTATTCCGAAGGCGAAGCGTGGTGAAATGTTGAGAAAGTACCATGACGAACCCACTGCAGGGCATGCAGGAATATTCAAGACATGAATGTATTTCGAAATTATATTATTGGCCTAAGTTAAAAATGATGTGAAACGTTATGTGAATAAGTGTGAAGTATGTATAGCACATAAACCCGAACAGCGATTACCGGCAGGACTGATGACTCGCATCCAGTTATCGATAAACCGTGGCAAATGATTTCGACAGATATTGTGGGACCTCTTCCTAGGTCTAAAAGTGGTTATAGTTATGTTCTGGTAGTGTCAGATTATTTTACGAAGTTTGTGTTATTTTTCCGTTACGTACGGCTACGGCCGCGAGTGTTGTGAAAAATATTGAAGAAAATGTGTTTTACTATTTGGCGTACCATTGTATGTGCTATGCGATAACGGATCACAATTTAGAAGTGCACCCTTTAGGAATATGGTGGCATTGTATAACGCCAAGATCATTTTAATGCAAATTATCACCCCAGGCGAACCCAACAGAAAGGGTTAATCGAGTAATGAAGACTATGTTATCATCGTATATTGAAGACAATCAGAGAAATTGGGACAAGTATTTAGCGAAAGTGGCTGGTGCAATTAGGACAGCTACTCATGAAGTTACTGGAATGACGCCGTATTTTGCGAATTTTGGTAGAGAAATGAATCTCGATGGAACGAGACATGGAGAACCCGTAGGGAAATACTTTGATTGACGTCGCGTTTGCGAATAGAGAACCTTTAATTGCTAGAGGCAATGTTTTCGAGAAGTGTATGATGGCGTCAAGAGAAGATTGAATGCAGCGTATATTAGAAGTAAGAGGAATTACGACTTACGAAGAAGATTAGCTATTTTCAAATAGGAGATACTGTGTGGCGGAAGAATTATGTTTTATCGGACGCATCGCGTTATTTTGCCGCGAAATTAGCACCTAAATTTATTGGACCGTTTTATATAAAGAAAAAGTTTCGTATCAGACGTATGAGTTATCGGATGCCTCCGGCGACTCTAGAGGCATATGGCATGCCAAAGATTTAAAGTTCAGAGCCTCAGACGATTAAGTTAGATAACATTTTAGTATGAATATATAGTAGGTTAGGCTATTGAACTAATAGATCAATTTTTTTCTTTTACCGTCAGATGGCTGTTGGTAGGTTGGTCGGAAAACTATTGGGCGTGTGGAGATGACTATTTCTATTTTCTTTTATTTCAGATTTTGTCTGTTTTGTTTGTGTCCTTGGGGCACACTTGGCTGTGTAGGGACTTTTCCTACAGCAGAGGCCAACTGCTTGTCGTAAGAGGCGACTAATCAAAGGGTGTGTCGAGATAGCGTGAGACGTTGGTCTTGACGGGGAGTTGAGTCCCATGTTGGAGGTTTTGGTGATCGAAATACGGGTTTCAAGTCGGAAATGTTGTGTTTTGAAGGGCGTAGGAGTGTAATTGTCGTGCAGGACCTTACGTATAGCAGAGTTACCGCGTTATAGTTTGGAGGCAGTATGTTGGGGGCATCATTGTCCGCTTTAGGGTTGGTCGTGTCGTTCCCGCGGAGTGTGGTCACTTTGTTGGTTGCGTGTTTGACGCAGGGTTATTTTTGGGTTCCTGAGTTCGGTTGTTTAGTTCCACTTTTGTAAATACAACTATAGCTATAGCTACGTATATGCATTTTAGATTTAGGTTATTATAATATGGTTATTTTGGTTTTAGACCGCTTTACGGTATAGCCGACGTATATAGTTAGGATTACTTAGATTAGAGTATTCTGTTTTTAGGAAGTCGGACGGGTCTACTTTACTGATTACGATACTTGTTTAACGTTTAAGATAATTTTGACGTATTAACGAAAATATTTACCGATTTGTGACTTGTTCTTTTGAACTCTACCGGGTTTGACGTTAGCTTGTTTTTTTTTTTTTTTGTTTGGGTGAGTGTGTTTTTTTTTATTGAGTGCATGATGTCGACACCAGGAGGCAGGTGTTGGGTTGGGAAGCAGTCACGTGGGACACGGCTGTGGAACTCCCAGCATCGACGGGTTTAGTCCCATTGCGTTTGGAGTGAGAGTGACGTAGGTGGTAGTTGGCGAGGCTGACCCCTCATCGGCTGCGGAGCGACTGCTCGTATCTTTTTGATGCTTACCCCGCTTTGGCGGTGGCGTTTGGATATTTTCGGCTACGCCGGTCCCCATGGTTTTGGACCGCTTTTCGGCCAGGCCATGTTTAGGGTGTGGTTTCTGCCCATCCTATTTTAGGTTCGGGGCCCTATAGTCTCCGGCTGAGTTGTAGTGGCGGTGCTGCGGCTCAGTTTTGTTTTGTGTGATCTTTGTCTTGGTGATGGGGAGCGGAGCGGATCCACTCTCCACCACACACCGTTAGTTGGGTTGTGGCTTCACGAGCGGACCTCGGTGAAGTGATTTAGTTTTGACTTTGTGTAGGTCTCTTAGGACCAGTATTTTTGAGCTTTTCTGGAAGAAAATCTCCTTGTGGGGAGGTGTAAGGTTGTGTTGACGCACCCTGTATGGAAGATGTTATAATGACGTGTATTACGTGTTTTGAGTACGGGTGTATTGAGTTTGAACGAAAAAAAATTTTTTTTTGTGTATATGCATAATGTATGTGGGTGGATGATACGCCACTGGCAATTTAGGAGAAATATCATTCAGTATGCAGATACGTGTATTTGAATGTTATAGAGACATTGGTGTTGGAATAAATAAATTCTGATGAATGCAAATGTGAAGAGAAATGTGTCGATGGGACGATAATGTTTTGCTATTGTTGACTACTGAATAAGGAATGGAATGTTGGAGGATAAAGGAGTAATCTTGGCCGGAAGACGTGAATGTATAAGTATAGAATGTTTTAGGAAATATGTAGAGAAAGATTTGGTATGTTTAATTGTTGATTATAGAAAGTTCTCGTAATGTTGTGCAATCAGTTTTGAGAATACGTGTACGTATATGGGATTTGAGACCTTAGACTGTACTTATTTTTGCAAATGTTGCGGAAGGAGGATGAGCGCATGTGAGAGATAAACGTTGAAAGTTGTGTAATGGTCCAGAGTGGCCACTGAATGAATGTGATGACGAGAAATGGCTTCTCCATAAAGTAATTGTAAAATTTGCAGGTAAGAACAAACATGGCGACGTATTGTAATTACCAGCGTGTTTGTCCAGAGGGTAACACTAAGAAAGTTTGAGTGAATAGCATTGGTGAATATAGCAAGGAAGTAAGACATGTTTAAAGATGGATGGCTTGAGGTATAAATAGGAAAGTCAGATATTGACGGGGGCTTTTTGCTTTTTGCTTTTGTTTTGGTGGATGTCGGTGAGAGCTCGTTGGAAGACGCGCGCGCGAGGTAAAGTGTGACCGCAGAATGCGTTGAGTTAGAGTTATATTTGTGAATAATATTGAAGGCAGTCATTGTTTAAACAACTGCGTAACCCAAAAGGGGATGAATCGTATAAGACATTCATAAATAAAACAATTAATAAAATTGAGATTGAAGATAAAATCAGTTATGGTTTTTTGTTCTTCAAGGAAAGAAAAAGTGCGTAAGCAGATTTATAATAAGATAACAGTTGTTACGTTATAGTGTTGAGTGCGGCGCGTGTGCTTGTAATGATCCTTAGTTAAAATTATTTATGGGACCACCTTTAAGTGAACGAAATATTCGTTCTAAATTGAGCCAATGTTAAAGTAATTTTATATGACATTAAAAGTTTATTTGTGTAAGGAAGGGCTAAATTGTCCTAAAGGTTGCAAGAAACTTTAAAGGGCAACCAAACGTGTACAGATTATTATGGGTTATTGGAGTAATAACCTCGTATAGTTGGACTAGTCGCGAGTTCCGAAAGGAATGTGTTTGTGAAATTGTGGAGTACTTGTTATGTGCCTTCAGGAAATCTAAGGATACACATGGACTACAAATAATTGGTTTACGGGAAGAGAGAAGAAAGAAAAGCGTAGGATGAGTGGACAGTCTTTAAGTAAGAATTACATTTAAGAACTTTGAAAACTCAGTTGAGCACGATTATCTTTTGGTTAGTTTTATTTGCGTATTGTTGTGTAATTTTTTTAATTAATTAGTGTTGAAGGAAAAAGGTAATCGATCTCGAGTTATGTTGTATTGGCTGTTTTAGTAGTAAGAATTTTTGCAGAAACGCAAATTTTTATTGACAGTGATGTGGTGGGTTGGTTTCTCAACCACGCTGTTGTAGTGTATGTAAACATTTGTTTTTTATTATTATCTTGTGCAGGACAATATATATTTATCGTTAACTTTTATTCTGTGTTTATTTAGCCAGTTATGAGACACATTTGTGACGTTTACTTAATTGGTAACCTAGTTTTCGACAATTTAAATGTAGACTTTGCATATTTTGGTTTTGAGATTAATGAACAACCTGAAAGGTTATATTTGCCAGGTTAATTTTAAAAAGAAGATTTTCATGTTAGTTTCGTTTAACGCAGTACACTAATGACGGATCAGCTGTTGATTTAAAAATTTCATTAAGTATAACTAAGAGATGGAGTTTTAAGAACTTACATATTTACGAATATCCCATACAATTCAGAGGTATCATAAAGGAACAATTACTAAGCCGATGACATTGGTTTTCTTTTGGTTAGAATTTTAAAATTAATTATCGACCATTGAATGAAGAACTATTTTATGCATTAATAAGTAGAGATTTAACTTTATATGTATACGAGGGATACGTAGAAAATATTCAGTTAACGTGTTATAACTTTGGTATTCTGGATGTACAGGGTACAATCAGGAAGTTTGTGACGACCCGTGTATTTCAGTTTTTTTTTTTGATAACTGTTGGTTACGTGAATGCAGTTAAATTTGAGTGATAAATTTTGTTTTGGAAATTTTGGTTTACGAGGTGTATTCAAAAAGTTTCTAATAACCTGGGTAGTACTAAATATATTTGAGTTTGAGTTGAATTGTTTGGGACGAGTGGTTGTTTTAGGACCCTCGTGTAAGAGTTTACTGAGTAAGCACAATCCTACTTTCCACAATCAAGTAGGGTTAATTAACACCCAGCTTAAGACAATTATTTTAGCAAAGTTTCGATTGTGGTGGCGCCTGGAGACATATTTTCCCGGACTGAGCTGTTTGAATATAGGTGTAAGGTGTTTGAGCGTATTAATCATTCATTTTACTTCTTATTTCGACCACGCCCATCTCCCTGTTAGCTGGCTTGGCAACCCGCTTACAGTAGTAAGCATACACGACGCCTAGTGCGGTTTGGACGTGTAACAGCATCTTAGGTCCGTCTTCTACTACATCTAAATGATTTATATTACAAAAAATATTGAAAGGGAGCAATAAAATACTTTTTACACAGCACATTTTCAAAATATTTTCACAAATACAGGGTGGCCCATAAGTCCTGACCACACAAACTTATATGTTTTTTTAATGAAACGCCCTGCATATTATTTCAGATTTGAACTCTCCATTCATTCGTTCATTACCTCAACAAAATTTTAGCATCTTATAGCTAGTGTTGATCACTGTGTATCTTTCAACAACAAACCAAATATTTTTCATCGGCATGGGATAGCTTATTTGCTGCTCCTCCCTATATTCAAACCCACTTGTTTTTTAGTTAAATTCGTCTTTATCCGAAACTACCCGTTATTAATCGAAACTAGGCGTAAAAGTTATATCTATTAAAGGGAACACCTGTATATTTTAGTCCTATTGGGCGAGGAATAAAGTACGCAACATCTTTCATATTTGTAATTATACTGATATGTTTCAGAGTTTCTAGTAGTATCTTTTTTTTAACACGCTCTTCTACTGCGTTAAAATACGTTAGACATGAAGCGTAAACTAAGGTGAGTAAAAGAAACTACCAGTAAAGTATCTAAGAGCTGGCCATGGAAAAAAGTGCGTGGTAACTGTCAAATAAATAAACATTAACGTTTCAATTTACGTATCAACTATAAAGTTTGTACATTGTTAGTGACATCTTGCTAAATATTATTATTTGTTTGCGCTACAACTATTTTTTAAGCGGCAATTATTCATTTAAGTGATTTTTGCTGATAAAGGTGCTTGATTTACACTAGGAGAATTCCAAAGAAACAATTTTCAGGCAAGTCGTATTCACGAAGAGCGTTATCTCGAACGAAGACATCCAGACAAGTGAAGCCTGCAAAATTTATTACAAAGATTGATGCAAACGAAACATGTAGACTATACAAAACCAGTTAAGAGTAGATCGGTTCGAAGTGAAGAAAATGAATTGCTTGTTACCAAAAATCCGTCAGTTAGTCAAAAAGCAATTAGTTCTGCTGTAGGTGTTAGTGGACGAGGCGTTCAAAGGATTTTGAAGGATAACCGTTTTCATGCATATCATATCCAGTTTCATCAACGCCTATTTGATATGGATTTAGAGAGACGTATTGTATTTTGCAATTGGGCTCAACATAAAATTGATATAACTTACAACTTTAATGTTTTGTTCTCGGATGAAGCCACATTAGATCAGATTCCGAGGATTTTCAGGCAGTTTTACTGTCAAGACAAATGTTGGGGCGGAATTATTGGTGAAAATGTTATTGGAGCTTATTATTCTAACAGAAATTTGAATGGAGCTATGTATCTTGATTTTTAGCAAAATCATTTGCAAAATCTATGTGCAAATTTGCCAATAACTATGAGCAATGAAATGTGGCTGCAACACGATGGATCCCCGCCCATTATTCCGTTCACGCCAGGGACCCTTTTACTGCATTCTTTCTAAATCGTTGGATTGGCAGGGGAGGGCCGTGTACCCCGATCCTCCGATTTAATTAAACCGAATTTTTTTTGTGGGGATTGTTAAGAATATCCTCTACCAAGAGCCGTCAACTGCACAAGAAAGTATGCAACAAAGAATACGGAACGCGGTTGAGGGTGTCACGCCGAACATGACAAGAAGAGTAACAAGGTCTTTCCAAAACCGTCTTCAGTTGAGTCTCCAAGTAAAGGGAAGACATATCGAACATAGATTTTAATTAAAACATTGAAATGTTAAATTGATATCAAAAACTTTATTTATACATACGTTAACGATGTCACAATGATTTTTAAATAAATCTATTAATACGTTTGCTAAGTCTAATAACAGCTTGTGATGAATACTGTAACAACCATTTTGAGTTGTATTAAAATATACCGTAATTTATGTTCTTCGTTCATTTAGTTGTAAATATAAGAAAAAATTTAATTTGCATTTTGGTGTAACTTAAGTGCATATCTTCTTAAAGGTTTATACTTCCACTTCTTTAAATTATTTTTTTTCTGCTCAATATTTTTGCGCAACTCGTCATCGTTGACTTAATTCTTTGCGCAAATTTTCGTGGAAGCTCGAATATCTGGTGATATAATATTACCAGATATTCGAGCTTCCATTCACTTCTTGTGGTACGCTCTTAGATCCAGGAAGCCTTTTTTTTGGGTTTCCCCCTAAATTTTGTGTAAAGTGCCATTGATTTAATGGTAAGATGACGTTATATTGAAAATCTAAAACATTTGCTTTTGCAGGCACTTTGACTATTACTTTTATTACTTTAATTACATTTTAATTACACGTGTAATTCTATTTTTACGTATGCTTTCATTTTATGATTGCAATTTTGCATTCAATGCTGATCTAAATTTTGATCACAATTTTTATTGAAATTTCCAGAAAATGCAATAAACGGATTATCCAATTCCATGAAGGTAAATTTATAAGCAGGAAAATTCCATTTTGGGTGTGGTATACAACGTAAGGTATTGTTATCTCGAGATACTGCGCAACATTGATACAAGGATTACATCACCTTGGTTTGCATTTCCGCATTTATTTTTATAATACCAGGGGTTCTCAAGAAGATTTATTATATTTTGTACAGGTATTTATATTTATAACCATTATTTAGTAATTTAAGGCTATAACTAGTTTTTAAGATATATTTTATTTAACCCTATCATTAACTGTTAATAATTTTTATTGTAAACAACCTCGGTTTAGTTATTCCGAGCATAATTAAAAATAACTTGGCATCCGAGATCTTTTTATTAGTGTTACATGGCAGTTATTATATTGATGTTCAGTGGAAGTAATCGAGCAGAAATGGTGGTAATTAAGCAAATCAAAAGATTGAATCGGCCTACTTTAAACTACCGGCATTACTTTTGGTGAATGGGTTGTATCTCCAGTTAGTTTAACGATCTGTTATGAGAACATTTTACAACCAATTTATTTATTATTAAATTTTACACCATTTATACTATTTTCACACCTAATGTTCTAATATCTCTGAAACTTTGAAACATATCAATATAAAAGATGTTGCGTACGGTACTCCGCACAAAATATACATGTGTTCCCTTTAAAATATATCACTTTCAAGCCTAGTTTTGATTAATAACGGGTAGTTTCTACGAATTCAACTAAAAAACGAGTGAGTTTGGGTACAGGGAATGCTTAATAACATTGATAGAGGAGCAAATAAGCTATTCCATGCCGATGAAAGATATAAGGTGTTCTATTTGAAAATTTCGAGAAAATCTACGATTCTCGTTTTGGACCATACTATATACGACTTTCGATATTCCGTGTAGCCATATGTATAAAAATAAAATACATATAATATCCTACTACAAATAATAATTAATGTCCTTTGTTGAGGTAATGCACTAAGCTAGGAGAATTTAAATATGGAATAATATATGGAGTGTTCCATTAAAAAATATGTAAGTTTGAGTTGTCATGGACTTTTGAGCCACCTTGTATTCGTGCAAATATTTTTTAAATGTGCCGTCTAGCAAACGATTTATTGCTCCATTTCAATTTTTTTTTTATTATAAATCCTTTAGATGTAGTAGAAGACAGGACCTAAGAATGCAGGATCCTGTATAGAAAACAATAATAAATGTACAAAGTGACTTTTACTTAAAGCTCGCCTCATAAACAAAAATAACCTTCTGCATATATGTAATAAAATTGAAGCACGCTTTTAATTAATGGAATAAAGAGATTTTTTTTTATTTCTCTTCAAACATGAAAATGTAAAAAGCAATCATGATGCGTAAAAATAATACAAAACTAGATAGTGATAAAATTATTTCGTACAAATTACATATATCAAATACCACTAATTTCCGTGTTATTAAATATAAAACAGGTTTCGACTAATTAATTTGGATTACACCGTTTTGTTATACGAAAACCCTATTAGATTATATGTAAATTAATTAAATAAAATTTGTTTTGTCTCCTTTCAAATCTCATATTTTTAATTACGCCGTGTTTCATTTAAAAGGAGATACAAAATGGTATGGCAATATTTCACACACATTCAACGTATGCTACCATATAAATTAAAAAAAAAACTAAAATGGAAAAGATTATAAGTTTTTAGAATTTAATGTTGCAAACGGCAGTAATGTAATTGAAGGTTTGCATATGATAAATGAAATAAAGGATTTGTCAACAATAACACGTTTTTGGAGACGTCTTTAGACATAGATGTAGACATAGACGTTCACTAAAAATTGCGTGAATAAATTTTTGTAAATTAACATACGTACTTCGCAATTTCGTAATGGAATAGTTTACGGAAATAAATAAAGTCTACCGTTTTCAAGAAAATCGGAAGTGTACCGGGAATTATACCCCTAACACTCACAAATTTTTTTTTGTCCCACACGTTTATCATGGTAGACAAGGAAAAAACGTAATACTGTAAGATAGCGATCAGATTTTAAAAATTATTCTTTAGGCTGTAAGTTATGCCAAAAGCTTAAGCGACTTTCGCACGATTGGTTTTAGTAGTGTATATGTAGATATAAGCAACCAACACATCACCAAGAACGATATACAAAATTTAAGGTCTCAATCCTTCAAGAAGTTTGCAAATAGGATGTGGAAGTTTAATTATCTGTTCAAATTCAAATCTTGCCCGTACCTAGAAGTCGTAGTTTCATATTGGTTCAATAAAATCGTTGATATGATTGTTACCAATAGCTATATCCCAAGCCCTATCATTTTTGCCGAAGCTACTTATTGCCAGGTTGTTTGTGAAAAATGTTTGAGACTTAACATTTCACCATTAAATGTCATGGACTGAGAGTAAAGAGGAATTTTTGAATTACTATGCCCTGGGGGTGTCATATTTCAATTCACAAAAACGAGAGAGGGAGATTCGAAAGTTCATTGTCTTCTTAACACCCAAGTTCGTTGACCTAGAGATCCTGAAAGTCTTTACTATACATTTTCCTATCCTAGTAAATAATTCCTATCAAAACTTATTTCCTATTTCCTTCCACAATTGTATTATCATTGTTAATAAATGGGATCAGTTATACACTCCTTTCCACTCCATACAATATTTTCCTATAAATACCCGATCGCCCGCATTATGTACTCGCTTTTAATTTAATCTTGTACCTTTACCATTATTATTAAGCTGACTAACCTGACCAGTATCACATGTATTTTACATATATTTCACTCGTGATTCATCCTCTTATAATATTCCTGATACTGCTAGAACTAGAACCTCAAACATTATCCTATTATTATTTATAATTTACCTGATCGCAGTCGTAATTCTAATCCCCTTTCCACTTCATACAATTTGCCTGATCATTCCTATTCCTGTTACCAGACACAAACATATTCCCAACTCCAATTGTGATACAAGCACTCTTTGGTACAGTCATCTTGCAATTTCCACTCCCAGAGTACCTAAAGTTTGTCAAGGCGAGACGTCTTTAGGTTGGCGCTGGTTACGCTCCGAATACTTAACTACTTTTCCACGCGAATTATCCCTTACCTACACCTACACCCAAGCAAACAATAGTAAGACATAACCCTGAGCGCGTCCTTTTTGGCGTTTACATTCCCCGAGGAGAGTACCTTAGAGTTACTTTGACGGTGGCTACGTCCCGAGTAATTAGGCACTTCTCACATCAGCAAGCCTCAATCGTAGAGATTGCTACCTTCGGCAGTAGTTACGACCCCGAAAATGGTATTAAATTTGAAAATAAAATAACCTTAACCACAGACATTATCATCCCAAAGTGTGAAATAATGTCTATAATGTTGACCAAATAACGTTAGGATAGCAATGAAATGTAATCTATCTGCATTGTATAAAATTTTATACACTTTAATTAATAAAAACGCAAACATATGCAGAGAGTAACTGACCTCTGGAATTTTGTGATCTAATGACTAATTATTAATTAACCCGTTATATAGGACATGTATTTTTTTTAGGTAAAAGTGGAAAAATTTTATATCAATCGCACCGCCGCTATTTAATAACCAGTAATTTTTGTATATCTAAATAATCATTGAATCAATAATTAATATAATTTTAATTAAAATAACTTTCGACGCGTCCGCCTGACTATAGGTTACATAGGAATTACCAAGGTCCCCGCCGCCAACGTCTTATAGGTTATGTAGGCAGGTAGCGCGGCCGTCTCTTTATCTTTTTCGTTTTCTTGTGTTTGTACAGAACGAAGCTGCGTTTATTTTTTAAGGGTATGAGGTGAAAGTGTAGTTGAAGTTATTGAATTTAATTTAGCTTAACAGATACTCACTCCACAATTAAATCTGAAAGTATTTAATTTATTTCAAAACTATTAGTAAAAAATTAGCTTGCTACCAATAACCGTTTATGTAAATTTAAACCGCTGCCGTTGAATTAGGTTTAATGAGCTCGTATTTATTAACCCGCAATCATTCATCATCAACCATTGGTGAAGTATTTCTGTTTGTCAAGGAAATCTGTAACCTTTGTCTATTTCGTATCCGCCGTCCGCTTGAATTAATTTTGTTTTAGGTACATCTTCCATCGCTGGGCCATACCCCGAACAGAGGCTTATCTTTGGGTGGCGCCCGAATCCGTTTCCACCCTCTGGAACGAAAACCAATATCCGCAACCCATCTAGGAATGGTCCCGAAAAAATATTAAAGTAACTTATAGGTATGTATTGGTGCTCGTTGAGAGCAGGCTTCACTTGCCACCACCGAAAACCCATCACATTACAAAAATTATTGAACACCATTTGATTTATTTCAAATCATTCGTACAGATTCCAAACCCAGTTCATATTTTCATTTACAAAGGGATTCAATTCTTGCCCTTAATTATTCTTGACTTCAGGATTTACAATAACATTCAATCAAAGAAAGAATTTTTTTGTGAATCAGATGTTCAATTAAAAGTACCTTAAATTTTGTATATAACCTATCAAAATAAACTTAATACTCACCTGTAATTAATTACATTAGAATCCTGTACATAAACCACACCTTAATTCATCACACACCTGTTGTATTTTTGCTATAATTAAAACGTTAATTTCACAATAAATTACTGTGGTGATATCGCACATGTTTCAATTTTATACTTTTAGGCATTTGCAAAAGAGTATTCTTTTAGTTAACCCGAGGAATCCTGGCAGTGGCGTCCGGAAAATTACCATCTTACACCATCGAACAGAATAATTTCTATTTTAAGCTTTATTTATTTAAGAAATTAATTTCATTTATTCTTATTACTTAATTTTTCAGAATTGCTTTATTTGATATGATTTTAGCCTAAATAAATCTGTCATAAACCAACAGAATTTAATTTCCAAAGTAGGCCACCCAACGTACACCAAGGCAGTAAACGTTGTAAACGCTCCATGGGGGTGCAAGAGAGGGCAAAAGTATAAAAGTATACCTTGAGAAGCCATGGAGCAGTCCAAATCTTTCTTTCAGAAAGCTAGTTAATTACAAAATATAAATATACTGCCCCAATTACATCGCAGTCTCTACAATACAAACAATTAATACTTCTATTCCAGATATAACTATTATAATAACATTTTACTTAGAGCACCAGGCCAAAGCAATTGTTTAAGCATTAATTTTACCCAGATTATTCTGTCTAAAAATAATTAACCCTTTCTTGCAGAAACAACCTGCTTGTTTGCTATAGATATAATAAATCTGTCTTACAAACACAAGGGTAAACTAATTTCTGCTGCGTTATCTTAACATGTGAAAATTAAAACGAATTAACAATTACTCCACAGGATACATTAAAATTATTCACAGTTATTCTGTAGGACAAATTAAAATTAAAAGTGCTTGCAGAATTCGTCAGACAAAATTCATCCACAATTAAACAACTCGACCAGATTAGTCTTAACTTTGAACATTTCCAACCAGCGAAACAATCCATTGTCCACCAACG
The DNA here is from genome assembly GCA_036346205.1 of Vesta saturnalis. NCBI lineage: Eukaryota > Metazoa > Arthropoda > Insecta > Coleoptera > Lampyridae > Vesta > Vesta saturnalis. Next base: position 88,760 of record JARFJB010002269.1, on the reverse strand, counting down.
TAAAACAGAAACAAAGTGAGCACCAGCACACCAGAAGAGAAAGACCTCCGTGTAGGATGGGTTTATATCCACAAGAAAGAAAATTGAATGGATAAGGCCGGAAAATATCGTTTAGATACAACAGGTACAACTGGTTCTCCGAGCCAGGATAGTAAAGTACTTAAGAACTGGAGAAGTACAATTAACGTTACCGATATCCACAGAAGCTACATTTCACCAAGAAATCACAGCCAGAAGTACTTAAACACCTAGGGCATCTACCTCGGCTAGCAGAACTTTTGACACCTGCGATAGAGTTCGAATGTGAGGACTCAAATACGATGGAGTGAGTGATCCTGTCATTTCTGGAGAGATTGCAGAAACTCCAGACCTGTTACCAAATTCTACAGGAGAAGATGCTACGGTCTTTACTACAGCTATTTAAAGAAAATGTGATTATTTGATATAGGAATAATCGTAGAGCTTGGTTGAACTGTACAGACTTCCTCAGAGATTTTCGACACCGGTTCTTGCCACCACGACTAACATTGATGCGACGCAATGAGGAATGAATCCCACCAGTCAGCTGTAACGGATATACGACAACCTAAAAACGAAGTACAAATATTTAATGCGACAGATCTGCTTCTCTGCGTTACCTGAATTACTAGAGATGGCCAGCCACTACAAGTGGTTGCTTTCTAGAAGCCAGCGTCCTGCCTCTGCTACTAATTCCCACCGGGCTGAGTTCAGTTGACTTACAAACCCCCTCTACGTCTAGTATTGCTCAGATCTAACCTGAAACTAACTTCATGTTAAACCAGAAGTTCTACCAAGTTTAATCTACAAACGAGGAGAAGTATGCTGGACTTCTGTACTTGTGGAGTGAAAGGACACATCCGAAGCAACTGTAGAGGAACTTTCAAAGCGTTCTGCTCTAGGTGTAGTAAAACAAAGATTTTATTCAGAGACTGTTCCTGTCCCAAGAAGAAGAAATTTCACCTGGGAGACGTCAGGTTTTCGTCACCAACTAAAGTTACTTTCCCCATATCGAGACACCAACCTGCTACCTCCAAAAACGAATTGAATCAATGGCTGCAACAAGTAAAAGAATTTCACTAACCATTAACAACACCATCCCTGTCATCTATTTCTACGTAGATTCGATTGTTTGTGATCCTCCACATCCGCAACAAACGAATCCATGCTTTAGTTGACACCGGCGCATCCCGAACTTACATGAGCAGCAAAGTAAAGAACCTCTTGAGGCAGAACTCAATCTTCCCCGAAACCTGGAACATCGGGCAGTTCGTCTCGGTGATAACCGAGGACACAATCCCTGGAGAGTTATAGATTTCGCACTCGATTAGGTAAACGTAATTTTCAGTTTTCGGTATTATCTGCCCATTTTGTCAAGGGACGTGGTCTTGGGACTGGACATCTTGCGACAAACACAAACCACCATCAGACTTGCCCTTCACCAAGTGGAAATCGGATGCAAGACCATACGACCGCAGGCAGAATTCTCTGAAGGATTGAATGGCATCCAGGTACCCGTACCACCAATACAACTACAACCTCCAGCAGACCATCACCTGTGTAATACAAAAAATAAACCTAACTTAATTTCCAGATTCTCCACCTGAACTAGAACCCGGAGTCCATCATAGCCAGAAGGTGTGGCTCTCCAAGATCCCAGGCCGACCACTGTCACCTCCTCCACTAGACTTCCTGCGAGTACCGAGGACGATGGTCAGGGAGTATAACTTCTTAACTTAACCAGTTCCCAAAACATCTTCCTTCCACTTCCCCGAGGTAATGGTGGTGTGAAATGCTCCTAAAAATCATTGTTATTAAATGGTAGCAGTTGAACACTCCTTCCCACTCTATACAATATTTCCCTATAAATAACCGACCGCCCGCATTACACACTCGCTTTTAATCTTACCTTTTACCTTGACTATTATTATTATACTGACTAACGTGGCCACTATCACACGTATTTCACATATATTCCACTTGTAATTCATCCTCTTGTAATATTCCTGATATTACTAGAACCAGAATCTCATACACTATCCTGACTAATATTATTTATAATTTATCTAAATCCCAGTCATATTTCCACTTCATTTAATTTGTCTGATCATTCCTATCCCTGTTACCAGACACAGTCATATACCCAACTCCAATTGTGATACAAGCACTGTTTGGCACAATCATCTTGGCGTTTACACTCGCCGAGGTGAGTACTTCAGAGTTGTTGAGAAACGTTGTTATTTTGACGGTGGTTACGCCCCGAGTAGTTAATCACTTCTCACACCAGCAAGCCTCCCTTAACAATCCTAAAGGTTAATACCTTCGACAGTAGTTACGACTCCGAAAAGAGTACTAAATTTAAAAATAAGGTAACCATAACCACAAACATTACCGTCCCAGTTATATTCAACTTCCCCAATTATATCACCTGGTTTATATTCCTTCACGTACAACCTAATCCCTATACATACACTCAGAACCATTCACTCTATAACCCCGATTCACTTTGCATTTATACACAACCAAAACCCCTTGTATACATTTACAAAAATTATTGAACGCTATTTGAATTATTTCAAATCATTCGCACATATTCCAACCCCAGTTTATGTTTTATTTACAAAGAATTCAATTCTTGCCCTTGATCATTCTTAACTTCCGGATCTTACAATAACATTCACTTAAAGCAAAACATTTCTTTGTGGACCAGCTGTTCAATTAAAGGCACCTTAACTTTGGTGTATCATTCATCAGAATAAACTTAATACTCACCTGTAATTAATTCCATTAGAATTCTGTACATAAACCACACTTAATTCACGACGCATCTGTTGTATTTTCACTATAATTAAAACTTGAATTGCCCAATAAATTACTGTGGTGATGTCGCATATGTTTTAATTTTGTACTTTTAGGCATTTGCAAAGGAGGGCCCCTTTAGTCGATCCTAGGAATCCTTGCAGTGCCGTCCGGCCAATTATCATCCGACACCATCGACTACAGTAATTTCCATTTTAAGTTTTGTTTTTTAATAAGTCCTCACTAAAAAGTGGTCGCGTCATAGTTAAAAATAGTCGGTTCGCGTCTTAGCTAAAATTATAGTGACAGCACCATAATTAAAAATAACTGATGCATGTCATTATTAGAAATAGCGCGTAACCAGATTTGTGCAATAATCAAATAGATAGTTCATATCTGCACTAATGTAACATAGTGGGCAGTTTAGAGTAATAATACAAGAAAATAGTGTAATGCATAGTGAGTGCTGTGTAAAACATGTGGATGGCATACGCTCAAGAGCAATGGACCAAAACAACCGACTTGAGAACAGCGGTGAAACGCTTGAAGCAAGAATTTTCGGCATTAGTATTCGATGCCCAACATGAGGCGGCTTACGGGCGAGGTGATTATAGTGAAGAGGAGTGTAATGTCCTAGCGAAACGGTATGAAGCAGAAGTACCGATATGTGTTCTTAAATTTAAAGAAAATACGTGAAAAATGTTTTGTAGAAGAACTGAAAGCTGCGCAATTGCATCAGTTTTGCAACGATATAAAAAAAATGGACAGCGTCTCCTGATGGTAGCAGTTATTCATCATCAGATGCATATTAGCCTACTAATGCAATTGTCAAAGCACACTCTCCCCTCTACCATCAATATCGTGTTACAGTAATATATATATATATATATATATATATATATATATATATATATATATATATATATATATATATATATATACACTATATATATATATATATAAGCGTTCTCCAAAGATGAATCTTTCTGCATTGAACAGTAGCACTTTCTGTAAATCCATCACGAAAGTAAAGGAGGTGGGTGCAAAACATAAAGTGATTGATATGAATACTATCGACACGAAGCATGGTAAACATATTATCATTGAAACCAAGAACTTTAAGTGTATATCTCCCTTACGATTTTATGAATACTTCAAAAAAGAAAATCGCATTGAAAAGTTTAAATAATATCTGGCTGAGAAAGACGTGTACATCACCAGCGCCGGAATTGTAGTAAAGACAACTAATTTAACATTTCTGCAAAAATAATAATAATATTATTTATATATATATATATATATATATATATATATATATATATACATAACTGTTTGGAAATAAATTATATATTTTTTATTGCAAAAATGTTTTATCTCTTGATTAAATGAAGAGTAGGTACATCACAATGAAGAGAGTTGCTATTGAAGAGACTAAAAATGTAGTGTATAATATGGTAGTGTGGGCCATTGCTTATCGTAATACAAGAAGAGGTTTGTGGGAAAGCATGGCGCTGGATAGATTACGTTTCCGTCGTAACATGAAACAATTGGAATGCATTTTATCACCCGTACTACAAGAACAACTTCGTGTTGAGATATATCATGATAGATTCCAAGAACTGTTCTCCCCTCTAGCATCATAATAATGTTATGAGGTGGGTAAAACGATATATAATAATAGTAAACTATATATTTGCGGTTATAAATTCATCAGTTGTTGTAAACGCAAGTCCATTCGAATGAATTTGAAAAGATTCTACATGGATAGCAAGAATAGCTGTAATAACTTCTTCACATATTCGTGTTGGTGTAATGATGGGGATAGTTCTACCACAGCAGCTACATCTACCGAGTGCTCTTCCCCAACTGAAACTGTGCATAGCAGTCCTACCGATGAACGTTTAATTGATTGTAGATCATATGATTTATTTGAGGTCAATTCTTCAAAAAATATGTTGAAGTTGGATACAGTACGCACCTACATCTTGCGCCAGTTGTACGAATCGTATGCACAGACGTTATGAAAAGAGAAGATTGGAAGAAGCTACTCAAGTGGAAAACATATCTTGAAATGAAATTTTTTTGTTCACAAGGGACTGAAAACCACATTGATTGGTTAAATATCAACGAGGAGACGGACATTGAATACGAGCAAAGTTCGGAATTGCTTGGTAAAAATTTTACTATTTGTTATAATTGGGAAGTAGTGGAAGGTGCATCATCAGAAAACTATTAAAAAGCGTAACAATTCGGCAAAACCCCGGTCTTTACTGTACGTTGAACAAAAACGACACTGAACAGCTTTTCAACGTAAAGGATATAATTAACTACCGGTTGAAATTACAGGAATCATACAGTCTTCCCTGTTTCTTTCACAACCTCATCCAACAAGTCAACAACTATCGCCACTTTCGTAAGGTGGAGTATGCTGATGATGCAACCAACAACGATAACATTTATCGCGACTTTGAAAATGTGTTGAATTACAAGTACGTTAGAAATTCTCATAATACAGTTTGTACTATGGAGATGTTGCATGATCGACCTAGCTATTTACTTTATCACATGCATGAATAAATAAAATATTGGTAAAACATCTGTCTGTTTTTCGATTGTAGCATTGATCGTTACCTATAAATACAGCAATACCTATCTCTATGCAAACAATGTTAGTTGTGAAGCGGAGAAGTGTACGTGGGGGTGGGCTGGTTAATAATCCAAGTAATAAACTACCTATTGAGCACCTTTTTCTCGGGTATTGCGGTCCCGGAACTAAATTAGATAAAAGGATTCAACTTGATGATCCCTATATTAACCTCCTAGACACTCATTGCAAACATCACGATATTAGTTATAGGGATAGTAAAACTTGGCTAGTAGACATCGAGTGGATCATATTTTGGAAATTAAAGCTTGGGATCGTGTTAAGCCACCCGACGCAGAGTTAGGTGAACGAACAGCCGCTTTGGCTGTAGCAGGTATAATGAAGGCAAAAACAAAGTTAGGAATGGGTGTTAGCAGAACAAAACGACCACGTAACAGTCTATTGAAATTACGTAGAATAATTACCAAGAAAAACAGTCCTTGTACTATAAAGGCTATAAAATCAGCTTTTACAGCAGCAAAGTTGGCTGTGAAAGGCTTAGGTGGGAAGAAAAAAGTAAGCGTTCCCGGAGTAATTCTCCTTCCTAAAGAGGGTGGGTTTATACCATTTCTTATACCATTATTTGCGGGATTATTCGCATCGGGTATTGCAAAAGCGGTTAACGCATCTAGCAGTGCGCAGAAAATGTTAGATAAAGCTTCACGCCATAATCGTACAATGGAGGCCATTGCTGTAGGAAAGACAAACGGCGGTGCAATATTTTTGAAACACTATCGGTCAAGAGAAGGTTTGGCTTTGCACTTGAAACCAATAAAAAAAATTTCAAAAGTTACCGAAAAGGTCGTTGACTGATGTAGAGTTAAGAAAGCACGCAAGGGATGTACCATACTTTAGGGATGTGTGTATGAGAGATAATATGCCCAAATTGCCATTGCGTAACGACGCCGGTATTATTAATTTAGATAACCATAAGGGACGTGGTACTCATTAGCTTTGTTACAAAAAACGTGATGGAGCGTATGGTACTATGATAGTTTCGGAAATATTCCACCACAGAGAGAAGTTCTAGACTGCTTTCGCGATTGCAAAATATACTATAATATTTAAAGCATTCCCTGACAACATTGTTCCTGTATTACACCCAAACTGTACAAAAACATTGTTAGTATAAACTTAAGCCAGATAAGTGTATTGCAGAAATGTATAGTACCATAAAGGATGTAAATATAGTTTTAAATACTTTAAGTGTAGAAAATTTATTGTCTAGTAATAGTATGACTGCAGACACAATTCGTGATAATTGCAAAACATTTCATTGATTATAAATAAGCACAGGTCAAAAACGGAAATCCGTCTCCCAAAAAACACCTCAAAACAGATCAAAACCGGTATCCATTTTCTAAAACGGGTCAAATCAGGTCTAAAACAGCTCAAAAAACAACTCAAGACAGATCAAAACTGGTACCCGTTTTCCAAAAACAGGTCAAAAACAGCTTTGGACAAGTCAAAAGACAGATCAAAAATCGGTACCCGTTTTCCAAAAACAGGTCAAAAACAGCTCAAAACAGGTCAAAACCGGCACCCCGTTTTTCAAAAATGGATCAAAAGGAGACCGAAAACCGGTACCCATTTGCCGGTCGCTCTCCGGTGAAAAAAATGCACGTTCATCTTTTGCTTTGGTTAGTATAGGTACTATTTATATGTATATATATATATATATATATATATATATATATATATATATATATATATATATATATATATATATATATAAAAGAATAATAAATATTTTATGCAAAATGTGTGCAATGTGTGTTGCATAAGTGTGACTATATCACAGAAAGAAGAGAGAACGCATTCGGAGGAAAAAAGATAGATAGTACGCGCACAATTTAAGGAGCTGAATAGAATACGCTGAAAGCAACACAGAAAATATTTTGCCGTCTGTATAGCTCTAAAACACATATTCGGAAGTATGGAAGATGATGGACAAATTATCGTGATTATACGTGAAGGTGTTGGTCGTTATACGTTCGGGAAGCGATTCTGATTGCTATATAGGCACCGCCAACGATGCTAAAATAATCCTAACCAAAATTCAATGGAAGATTCCGCATGTGAGGCTAAGCAACAGTGCCAAACTAAGTCTGTTCCAACAAATCAATAAAAATACATCCATTACAATTCCGTTTCGTCAAAGGGAACTATACGAATTGCCAGATTTAAAACAGGCACAGACGGATGTATGTCCAATTAAGACAATTGGAGAAGCCTCGATTTTCAATTGTGGCTTTTCAAAAGGAGAAAAGGTTTTCAACGACGGAAAGAGAGGTAGGTTTCGATAATGTGAATATTCGCAATCTAAAGTTACACCTTAACTCAGAAAGTTACCCATACGAAGCGATGCACCTGGATTTCAATGTCAACAAGTCCATAACAGCCTACCAAAACTATTTATATTTTCGAAGAGACTATTACACCACCAGTAATCATGAACATTAGGATGCATTGTTTGACTATTCGCAATTCAAGAAATGGAAGCGTTAGAGGCGTTTAAAGCCAGTATCGTTGCCTATTTCCTCATACTGCATGATGCCATGGTGCAATATCCTCTGACGGGAGAAGTGAAGAAACTATAATATGTTATAACAATTTCTTGTAATAGTAGATGTATAAAATAAAGAATCATATTGACAAGTTGTGCAGCTTTATTTAGGATAGACACACATCAACAACAACATGAGAGTAGTAGTTCAAACTCAAAAACTACCTATTAGAAATCTCGATGATTTGACCCGAGGAGCGAATAGCGAGACAAACCGTCATAGAAAATTACTTCCAAACGGCGTACATGCTATAATCTGTGGTCCTTCCAAATGTGGAAAAACAAACGCTATTCTCAGTCTCCTAACCGAACCGAACGGTCTTCGTTTCAAACACGTGTATGTCTACTCGAAATCGTTGAATCAGGAAAAATATCGACTCTTGGGGAAATTTTAGATCCCATGAAAGATATCGGTTATTATTTCTTCAGCGATAACGGTAATACTATGGAACCGAGCTAGGCAAAATCCAATTCGGTTTTTATATTTGATCATATCGTTTCAGAAAAACAAGATCATATTAGATCATACTTTTCAATGCGACGTCATAATAACATTGACTATTTCTAACCTATACTAAAATTCCCAAACAAGTGGTTAGAGACAACACCAACAGGATGATTTGAATTTTTTACACATTTATGAAGACCACGTCGCCCCAATAATAAGCATGAAATTCTTTCGAGAGATGTACTGAGAAAGCTGGCGAAATCGATATGGATTCATGATGAAAAATAGCGATGCCGATTTAGGATAGGCTTCGATCAGTATATAATACCGTAGTAATATCACTCAAACGTCATTTGGAAACAAACAGCGCACAAGTAAATAGTTCCCCGTTTAAACAACATATAAAGCAGACCTGTTTAAACCAGAGCCCCTTTTAAATGAGGCCTGTTTATCTGTTTACCTGTTATTTCTTACCTCTTATCGATGGATAATAAAATATTAGCGTTCACGAAACGTATAATTCAAGTTCTTAACGCTATACAGCGAAGATGATCATCTTAAGGAGGATTGATTTCATTAAAGCTTACAAACCACTCATTCAACCACTTACAAACATCGAAAAGGAAATCGAACCGCTAGTAAAGATTGAACGAAAGACGGAGCCGAAGATCACCCATTCAGCAGTATAGTATCACGCAACCAATACCTTATCATTTGCGAGGATTTATCAAACAAAAATTATCTTCTTTAAGTGGCAGTAATTATGTTAGTCCTTTCGCTCGACTTCCGTATTTTCAAAGAAATCTTCTTCGCCAAGAGACCCCATCGTTCCTCGAGACCAATGTGATTGGAGATATTGGACCCCAAGTCGAAGAACATGCAGCGACTACGACCGATTCTGTTTCACTCAATACATCTGAATCGAGGGAATTTCTGAAATAATATGATCCATTACCACGAATATACGTAGAGCACATGCTAAGCGGTGCATCGAATGCAATTGGTACCACTTATGGAGTTATTTATGTCATTTTCACCGATAAGTGGGCAATTGGCAAGACAAGACACCAGTAAAGATAGATGGAAAGGATATGGTTATTAAGAGAGTTCGGTACAGTGGTACGAGCTATGACCTAATAATCATGAATGAACCAAAAATGTCTAATAACTAGCGAAGACGAAGTGAACTATACACAGATCTTGATTGCAACTAATGCAGCTCGTCGCGATAACAACCCGGATGAACAATTGAAAGGTACACGTAGCAAAAAATATACAGGGATAATTAAACCCTTACTGGAGAAGGCAGAGGTGAAAGAGAAAAAGGGGGGTGAAGTAACAGTAAGAAATTGGGCGACCGATTGAATACAAACACTGGAACAACCTGCATGAATTGATTCAAGATCCTAAGCGCGGAAAAAATGGCCGGTAATACTGGACTTGTCAACGATATCATATTAATCGTGGAGGAACTACAGGATATATTGAGAAACCCTTCAAACATTTTTTTTTAGTTTGCACAACGATGGACAAGTTTGGACGTTCTCATGTCCACGCTCAATTCCATAAACTGCTAAAAACGCAATTCTCCATTACCGATGATAAGTTCAATGTGGAAAATAATCGTTTAAGTAATGTAGCCGATCCCATAGAATGTCAAGATGCGGTAATTTCACAACACTATCAACAGACGAGGTTCCATTTAAATGGGAACCGCTTAAGACAGGTGGGCGATCCTCAAGAAGACACCGATACCTCAAATAAAGATTACCTCGAGTTTTACCTCCAGTTAGTGAAGTCGCTAATAGATGGTGTTCGTACTTACGTTGAGGTAGTTTGAGGCTGATTTTGAATACAACTACAGAAACTTTAAGTAAATAGATAGAGGATGGAACAAGTGGTAAACGAGTTGCATAAGCCGGCACGCAAAAAATTCCAACGTAGACGCACTATTAGTAAAGGATTCGATGATCTATGGCAAGCCGATTTAGCTGAATTTGTACTTTACGCCAAACAGAATAAAGGCTACAAATACATGCTGGTAGTTATCGAATGTTTCTCTGAATACCTATGGACGACAGGATTGAAAACGAAGACAGGTGCAGACGCGACAAAAGCTATGCAAACAATTTTTAAAGAACGGACGCCTAAGAAACAGATGCTGGAAAAGTTCTACATTTCGATAAACTGATGATCAAACATAACATTAATCACTGCTCCACCTACAGAATGAACAAGGCTAGCATAGCAGAAAGAGTGATTAGGACCATCAGGAAAACCCTGTAAAAAAATTGAGCTGCTTGGAAAATACTTATGGATTCTTGAGGAAATAACAACAGTATATAATAGCCGTAAACATCGAACGATCGGAATGAAGCCTAGCGAAGTAAATGCTAACACAACGCTTAATGTATATTCGAATCTCAAAATCATTAATAAAAACGATAGATTCATGGTGAGCCACATTGTTCGCATTAGTAAAATTTAAAAGCATATTTGATAAAGGTTATATACCAAATTGGTCTAATGAACTTTTCAAGATTGTTAAATTACACGTAACCAATCCGGTCACGTACTTGCTAGAAGATATGAAAGGGTCACCTATACGAGGTGTATTTTATGGGCAGGAACTGTAAAAGGCTAAATATCCGCCACGTGTACTTTGTGAAAAAGGTCATTTGACGTAAGAAGAATAAAGTGTACGTAAAATTGTTGGGATTAAACGAATATTCGTGGATCGATGATGACAATAAAGTTTTATAAGCATATTATTGTAACTACTTAACTATACATAAAAACTCAGCACACTGTTATATCGTTTTTTATTTAATCTCACCATACAAAGGTTTTTTTTAACAATATCTTTCTTTACATGCATTTTTGAGACTAAAGATAACGTCTTGGTATTCGCTCAGTTCGGTGGATGGCCAAAATGAGTTGTCCGGACCGTTGGCCCATCCAAGATACGCATTTGGATTTTCAAAACCTTTGCGAATATTTCCCAGTAACCATTTGTACGCTCGTTTATGACGAAGATCATCGGACGGTCTAAAAGGGTAGTTGATATCCCGCTCCTTGCATATTTTCCAAAGAATTTCCAGAGCCTTAGAGTTGGCGTATTCGATGGCCTTACAAATAGAGTAGTTCATAACCACCGACAAATTCTTATAATTACCTAAGATACTGTGAACATTAAATAACGGCTTACTTAAATCAAGTATATATATTTTGACGTGTGGCTGAAAGCAAATGATTCAGGTTGATTCGTAGTTATACATTCGCTATTAACAATCTTATACATATTCGCAACTTTCTTAATTAAATTATCCAGTTCAGTCTTTTCATTGAACACCAATGTAATTTTATTGGCGCACACATTTCTCGTTTTGCTGTACCAGTTGAAGGCACTCGTCCGGTAAAAAATGTCTTGCAAGATCGCATTAATTAAAAAAACCAACCAACTGGCGCTCATGATCTGAAACTCAAAAATTAAACGCTACTGAGAAATATTCAGACGGAAATAGTTGAATTGTTACCCTAAGGACGAGCTGTAACAGAGTTTGCTGTTATAACTTGTTTGTCATCGTAGGGACTGATAACTATTCTTTTTTTGCTTGATTGTATACCTGATCAAAATTTTGTTGTTGAACCAAGCTTAGCGGTTGCATGGAAATTAGGTTAGTAACAATTGAATTGACCGAATTTGCAATGTTCCATAACTGATTGATAAACCACGTAATGCAATCTACCCCTCTATAGCTGAAAATTTTTGGTAGTGAATCATCGTAAGAGCACTTGAGATAAAACGCAATACTGAAAGGATATGGTTTTGAAACAATTTTGTGTTTGCACCACCAACATCTGGAGAATTGGATCATTTTTCTAAAATACTCTCAATATCTGCGTAAATAGCAAAAGGAACCTTTTCCTTATATGAATAGTGCGTAAACTCTAAATATTTTTGGTTTTCGAAGGGCAATCTTACCGAGCATCTGTTAATTCAATGGGAAATTTAATTGTGCCACGATTCAACACCTCATCGACATGGGGATAGCTTCCTATTCTATCGGGGTTTTTGTTTGCAGGATATAAAGCGGAGACCAGCGACCAAAGAAACTAAAATTTATCGTTCTTTTTAATATTAACAATAGCACTGTCTAGTGCAATAAAATGTAGAACTATGATGAAAGTGGAAATGCCACCTTATGGGAATGTAATTATTTATGTTTACTTTCAAATTCAAAATTTCACCTGGAGCAAACCCCGATCATTCCTCTTGAAACTCCTCCAGTTTAACTGTCAATTTGTCAACTATTTCCCTTTGATACCACACCTTGAGATTTGTGCCAAAGTCAATAACGGAATATCTGGTAGAAAATTGCTTTAATTCTACATTCATATTTTGAGGGTAAATTGGCATACTAGTGTAACATTCACCTTTAACAAAGACCTCTTCAACATGATATTAACCTTTCTAGCAAAGCTATCATATGCCTTTGTTAAAAAAATTAAGAGACCCTTGTATCCTTAGTTGATTATAATTCCCGTTAATAATCTTGAATCAAAACAAGATTTAAGGGAATACCTAACTAAAGTTGACGTATTGCATTCATCACCTAGCTTACCATCCGTTATGGGAGAGTTTCCTAATTGCTGTTGTAGACAAAATTTAAAAAGAGCCAATTTGCTCTTTATTCTAAAAGGATTTTCATTCCTATTATCTAAGTGAACATTATTGGCAATAGCTTTTTTTTATCAGAGAAAATAGGAAGCTGCTAAGGGCAGACAGAGATGCTGAGAATGACATACCTACCGACACTAAACTTATCCTTGAAATATTCAACAAAGGTATTCCGGATTTATTGAAATTTGCTCAGCCAAATCGAACGGAGCACACAACCCAACAAAACACGTAATCAATTCTTGCATCAATAAACCTCTTATATAGACCAAGTACTCCGTAACGAAGTATGGAGCATTCAAGCAGGCAGGCGCTACGTTGCATTTTTTCTCATTTCCTAAAAAGTACTCTCTCCCTCTCACTTCAAAATGCTGAAACAACAAAAATTATAATAAGTAGTGAAAATACTTATGTTGGTCATATCACTTAGCATCAGTCCTTTTACCGGAAATAACATGACAACTCTAAAGAGACAATAGAAGTTAATCATTAAAAAAAACAAAAACCAAAATTTTTCCAAAATATAAAAGTTAATCAGGGGCAGAAAGTAAAAAAGCGAAAAAGTTCAAGAGGCTAATAAACAACCTTTATTGAACTCGGAATATAGTGTGATAACAATACATTCCGACGATGAATGAAGGCACGAGGAAGTTAGGTAATTATAATACCCATACAATTTGTATGATTGTGTATTTACCATATATTATGTAGTTTACTAATTTGAGTAATTTGTTTTACAGAGCAACGTACACCCTCGAATCTTTACTTCGGGAGATGGAGGCTGATATAGACTTATTTTAACCACCAATTCGGTAATTATTACAAAATATGTAAAGTTTAAAGAAATTATGATAGAACGTTTTCTTTTCAGAACAACAGCGTCAGCGCCACCACCACAGTTGTTCATGCCTCCGTTGATAACAAAGGGTTCGTTCCATCAACTTCAATAGTAAGTTCACAGCCAAACAAAAAATTTACCTAACTTGTACATTCAGCAATCTTCACATCCTCTGGGGTCGTTGCCTCACCAACACGTACAGTGTGTCCCATTTTCGATGATATTCCGGGGTATCTCACATACGAGTAAAGATACAGTGTTGCGGTTTTTACAATACCGTGTTACTTTTTTGTGAGAAGAACGCTGGTATAAAAAAAACTTTCATAGCCCGCTACATTTCTGAGATACGGGGCGAAATTGAAAACATTACAATTTGGGACCCCCCTGTATCAACGTTATACTTTAATATATGGCAAAGGTAAAAATTGGTTCTTATACAGTTTTTTACGTATAATCCAGTGGCATAGCCGTATTTTGCTGTAAGCTGCCAATTTTTAGCTATAAATAAAACTAATAGTTTTTTAAACATGATGCCCATAGTTCCAAATCGAAATTAATATTTTTGAAAATGTGATTGGATGTTACAAGGGCACTTTATCTATTCCGTTTTTAATTTGTCAAAAATATGAAAAGTGTGCATGTGCGTGTGCGTGTGCGTGTGGGTGTGCGTGTGCGTGTGCGTGTGCGTGTGCGTGTGCGTGTGCGTGTGCGTGTGCGTGTGCGTGTGCGTGTGCGCGTGCGCTTGCGCGCGTGCGCGCGTGCGCGCGTGTGCGTGTGCGTGTGCGTGTGCGTGTGCGTGTGCGTGTGCGTGTGCGTGTGCGTGTGCGTGTGCGTGTGTAGCGTGTGCGTGTGCGTGCTTGCGCTGTGCGCGTGCGCGTGGTGCGCTGCGCGTGGCGCGTGCGCGTGCGTGCGCGTGTGCGTGTGCGTGTGCGTGTGCGTGTGCGGTGCGGTGCGTGTGCGTGCGTGCGCGTGCGCGTGCGCGCTGCGCGTGCGGCGTGCGCGTGCGTGCGTGCGCGTGCGCGTGCGCGTGTGCGCGTGCGCGTGCGCGTGCGGGTGTGCGTGTGCGTCGGTGCGTGTGCGTGTGCGTGTGCGTGGTGCGTGGCGTGTGCGTGTGCGTGTGCGCGTGCGTGCGTGCGCGTGCGGTGCGCGTGCGCGTGCGCGTGCGCGTGCGTGCGTGGCGTGCGCGTGCGCTGTGCGTGTGCGGCGTGTGCGTGTGCGCGTGCGCGTGCGCGTGGCGTGCGCGTGCGCGTGCGCGTGCGCTGGCGTGCGCGCGTGCGCGTGCGTGCTGCGTGCGCGTGGCGTGTGCGTGCGTGCGTCGTGCGTGGCGGTGCGTGTGCGTGTGCGGTGCGTGCGTGCGCGTGCGCGTGCGCGTGCGCTGTGCGGTGCGCGTCGCGTGCGCGTGTGCGTCGTGCGTGTGCGTGTGCGTGGCGTGTGCGTCGTGCGTGCGCGTGCGCGTGGCGTGCGCTGGCGTGCGCGTGCGCGTGCGTGTGCGTGTGCGTGTGCGTGTGCGTGCGCTGCGCGTGCGTCGGCGGTCGTGCGTGTGCGTGCGCGCGGTGCGTGCGTGTGCGTGCGTGTGCGTGTGCGTGTGCGTGTGCGGTGCGTGTGCGTGTGCGTGTGCGTGTGCTGTGCGTGTGCGTGTGCGTGTGCGTGCGTGCTGCGTGCGTGGCGTGTGCGTGTGCGTGGCGTGCGCTGCGCGTGCGGTGCGTGCGTGCGTGTGCGTGTGCGTGTGCGTGTGCGTGTGCGTGTGCGCGTGCGCGTGCGCGTGCGCGTGCGCGTGCGTGCGTGCGTGCGTGCGTGCGTGCGTGCGTGCGTGCGTGCGTGTGTGTGTGTAGTCAGCATTTTCATTACAAGTTATCATATTTAAGAGCGTTTTCCAAATCATATATAAACCGTAATCATCATTATCTTTTGCAAGTTTTACCTGTATTATTATATTTCTTATGATTTTAGTGTAACCATTAATTAACATAACTCTGTTCTATGTTTGAAGCGTAATATTTTAAGTTAAATCAATATATATATATATATATATATATATATATATATATATATATATATATATATATATATATATATATATAATGCAGTAAAGCATCTTCATTTAGTTTAAAAATTTTCATGTATATGCAATTCCATTGAGCATCTTTATTTCATTTTGATTTTTACATATTACAACAGTTTACAAGAATAAATAACAATTTTTTCTAAAATAAGGTATGCTGTAAACTCTACATTCTTAAGTATTTAAAATCTATTCAAATTTTACTAAAGGATTATAAGTTTTTATCTTTTGATATTAGTTCTGCCAGTGTAACACGAAACATATCAATGTCTAGATTATTGGCAATGTTACAATAATACATCAGTATAATCTTGCCTTTTCAGCATCCGCTGCATTTCATACACCTCAAGTCATATTTTAACTTCTTGGTTTTGCGGATTCGGTCTTCTATTTGTTCCCTTTTTGAACACCTTTTACAAATTGTTATATTGAGTTCTTCATTATTATACTGTATTTCTGCAGACTTATTAACTTCAATGAAACCTACACCTGTTTAAAGGCCAGTTTATATACCCACTTGTTATAAACCTCACATCTAGTTACTTTTCTAGTTACGTGTGTCTAGCATGGATACAAACCACACATATCTGGTTATTTCCTTATGTGACATATTTGCATTGCAGAGATTCAAACCACACATGTGTTTTGTCACCTACTATTTTTTAATGATGACTCTCACCAGTTATTTTCAATGATGGTGCTGTCACTATAATTTTTACCTAAGACGCGAACCGACTATTTTTAGCTATAATGCAACCACATTTTAGCGAGGGCGTGAACCAGCTATCAGCTGAACTTGCAAATCTAGTGACTTTTTCAAATCTAGTGACTTTTCTAGTGACTTTTTGAATTATGATCGGCCTTGTATTACTACTATGGGCGATACTGAAAAACGAAGGCATGAGCGTAGCTGCCAAAATAGCAACCTATAATGGTGGGTTTGTCCCGTCAGTTTCATGGAAGTGAAACATAGGTATGTCAAAAAAAGCCCGAAAGAAAAATACATGCCGTGGGTATAAGATTTCTGAGAATCGCATGTGGTGGAACGAGAAGGAATAATATGAGGAGGGAGTGTATATAGAAGGAGTGTGGCCAAAAAAGGACCCAATATTAACGAAGGTGTACGTAAAACTTGCTTGAATGCAGTAGACAGACTAGACTCTATAATAAACGAAAGAAAGATAAGGAGTTTTAAAAATCAAAGGGCGTGTCAGAAACAAAGTATGAATCTTGCTGAGGCTGGAGAGGTATTCATGGACAGGACAGCATGGAGAAAGATTTCAAAATAAACATGGATTGTTTTGCCCACCCTACAACGAAATGGCGTGTTATTATGTTCTGTTATGTTACAGGTTGAAAAGGTAGTGTATTGTTTCACACCAGATATTAAAATGTTATTTTCACAGTCGGAAAACGTTTTGTATTACTTTTTTACCTACGCCTAATGGTATTCAACTATAGTGTTTTAGCTTAAACTCTAGTTAAGAGAAATGCTAAGGAAGTCGAATCATTTTTAAATTAACTTATGTAACTTTTTTTTCATTCTATCATAATCTGAACAGACCAGGTGTACCCAGCTACGTATGAACAATACAAGCTTAAAATTAATATAATAATATTTATTTTGGCCTGAAAATTTTTAAAACAAACCGTGTTATATTAAATTTATACTGTATGAACAAAATTAATTATAATAGCAGAGCAAACGTGAGGGTGATTTATACATTTTTTTAGGAAACCCCAAATATTAAATGTTTTCATTTTTGTGTTCAGATTGTTTTTGTTACGTGATATCCGACTAAAAATTGAATTCATTGAAATCTAAAACACTATGTGTATTGCTGTAACTCATTCATGGGAACATTAACATTTAATAAAACGAGCAATGTTCACATTTGTATTAATTAAAATACTCCCCATATGCTAATAAAAGTAGAAATTAGCTGATATTGAACTGTAATTGAACGTAGTAAACAGTCATATCTAAAATCGTTAATATTTTGTGTTACATTTTTGTTTGAATTAATATTTGCCAAGTTTATATGGAATTCATACATGAGCGTCATCGTTCCGAAATTAACCCGGATTAACATCACAGGGTTGTAGCACAGACGAGTACACGCTTGATCGGCTTTGTATTATTTTTACTCCTGCTCCACTGATCTGAAAGTGTTTATTCATTTACCCTCGTTTGATTATTGAAACGTATAAAAGGGCACACGTTACTATTTTAGTACGTACCTACATATAATGTTATTTTGACCTTTCACACGGAATATGTGTATAAACGCGCTTTATAGACCACCTCTGATGGATAATAATTTAAAAGTAGAATGATTAGTTTTAAAACATTAAATATTTATGGCGGAAATAAGCAAAAAAGAGATTTTCCTTTAGAAACATCAGAAATTTGGAACATACAAGAAACAAAAGTAGAAAAATTTGAGTAGTAAAGTAATCTATCTAAACAAAGAAAATAAAAATGTTGTAACAAAACTAGATAATGATAAAATGTACAATTTAACAAACAGAATTTATACTTATTGCTTCCTACGTTTGTAGTTGCGTTGCTAAGATTTCAATATATCGTAGATATATAAAGACTTCTAAAAGCTCAATTACTGTTCTTCCAACGTATTCCTCATTTTGCAAGTTCTGTATACAAGAAAGCTTTCGTTTGCTTTCACAATTGACTTTTTTATGTAAGTTTAATCTTGCTCTAACTTCTAGTTTTGGTAAACGAACAATGGATATGAACTTATTACAAATAAATCTTCAAATAACAACAAAAATATGAGTATTATGGAATGTATATAAGAGTTTAATTTTATTTTAAAAATTTTTGCAAAGGTGCTGTATTGATTATTCGACCGTTTTGTATTTACTGATGCGCTAGTGAGCCGTGATTTCCAGCTTGATAAATTTATTTTAAAATCAGAGCTTTCTGAAGTATTTCAATATTAAGGTAAAGTTCAAGCTCGATTACATTTTTATTAATTAAATTAGGTCGTCGGAAAACCTTAAAATTCAAGTTTCTTTTAATACCGGCAATTAAATTATATAATATGATACATTACGTTATGACGGTTAATAAAGATATAAACCAACTACAGAACAACTGCGCAGTGGTTGTTGAATAATAGTGAAATTTCCGGAATATTTATAAACATGTACGAAATAGATATATAGCAGCTAAATGGAGGTTTGTTGATTTCTGTAGAAAACTGATGGTGGATGTACAGGGTGGTTTTTTTTCGTTAATATTATAGGGTATAGGCTAAACGGTAAGAGATACAAAAAAACTAAGATACGTGTCCCGTTCTCTTTTTTAGTGTTTAGTTTAATGGCGCAATCGGATCTATGCTAACTAAATTGGTTTCGCAGATACAGAGTGATTCTCAAAATCTGCCGGTCTTTATTATCTCTTATGACTCGGTTATTTATGGAGATAAAAAAAGCTTTGGATACGAAAGTTTTATGACTTTTTACGTTGAATCCAGTGGCGTTCTTAAAAAAAATATAGATGTTTGATTTTTTGAGATAATATCAAAAGTAGCATTTTCTTAAATGGGACACCTTGTATCTGATAATCTCAAAAAACTGCATTTTTTCTTGAGATTGCAACAATATATAACACTTAATATTTTGCATTGTCCTAAATAGCTAAAATACTAAAAAATGTTTTTTTTTAGTTGGCCATGGATTTAATCAATTCTTTATTTTATAATAGGCATAATAAAATTGCACATAATAACAATAATAAAACATTAATAAACTAAAACAACAACTACAAAAAACAAGAAAAGATTTATAACAACTCAACAGTAATTATTTCAAATACTTATATATAACAATTAGCATAGGTGGTTAATCACAAAAGGTACTCAAATTGTCTTCCATTCTGCTCGATGCATTTTTGGGCTCTGCTTGTAACTGAACGAGTGGCGTTATAGATTTGAATATTTGGCACTCTTCCAATGCAATTAATAAACTTTGCTCTGAGTTCTTCTACAGTATTACTTCGGGTTTTATAGACTTCATTTTTGATAGATCCCCAAAAATAAAAATCGAGTGGCGTCAGGTCGCGGGAACGCGGAGGCCATCTGTTTGGTCCATATGTACCAAGCCAATTTTCGCCAAAGTTGACATTTAGTAAGTCCCTTACCATGTGGCTATTATGTGCTGGAACACCGTCTTGTTGTAAATAAACATTATTTCTTGCAGCTAATGGCATGTTATCCAACTCCATTATTACACATTCTTCCAAAATTTGGATGTATCCTTGAGCATTCAAATTTTCATTAAAAATTCTGTAATTAAGGACTCTGTTTTGATATAGCGCCACCCCTACATAGAACCCAAACCGTCCTTGTTGTATCCTGGCGACCGTCTGATGTTTGACCTAGTATCGATTATTATGTCGATGAAAAATTCCTTCGCTAGATATAAAAGCCTCGTCGGTCCATATTATATTTTGAAAAAAATTAGGATTCCGATTAATCTGCTGCGAATACCAATGACAAAATGTTAAACGCCACTTTTCATCTCCAGGATGTAAGTTATGAACCTTTCTTATTTTATATGGTTTATACTTATGCTTTCTTAACGTTTCTAAAACTTTAGATTTACTTGTGTCAATATCTTTCTCAATATTACGGCTAGATATCGTCGGATCAGCAGCAACACAAGCTAATGTATCTATTTCATCTCTTGCTCTATTTGCCTTATTGTAAATCTTACTTCTTGGTTTTCCAAATGATCCATACTCACTTAAATTTTGATATAATCTTTCAAATATTTGTTGGTCTGGCTGTCGTCGTTCCGGATAACGCTCAAAATATAAGTCTAGAGCTCCGTCTTTATTTTTATTACTCTCAATGTAGCACTCAAGCATATTTAATTTTGCATAATTTTGAAAATTATTCATTTTAATCACCTTGTTTAAAAAATATAATCGGAAACGAAATAAGAATACCAATACATAATTGTTACTGAATTTTATGACATGTAAACAAACAAAAACAATTACCAACTAAAAAAATGTTTTTTTAGTATTTTAGCTATTTAGGACAATGCAAAATATTAAGTGTTATATATTGTTGCAATCTCAAGAAAAAATGCAATTTTTTGAGAATATCAGATACAAGGTGTCCCATTTAAGAAAATGCTACTTTTGATAATACCTCAAAAAATTAAACATCTATATTTTTTTTAAGAACGCCACGGGATTCAACGTAAAAAGTCATAAAACTTTCGTATCCAAAGCTTTTTTTATCTCCATAAATAACCGAGTCATAAGAGATAAGAAAAACCGGCAGATTTTGAGAATCACTCTGTATCTTCGAAACCAGTTTAGTTAGCGTAGATCCGATTGCGCCATTAAACTAAACACTAAAAAAGAGAACGGGACACGTATCTTAATTTTTTTGTATCTCTTACCGTTTAGCCTATACCCTATAATATTAACGAAAAAAAACCACCCTGTACATTGGAAAAGACTTTCATTTATTCAACGCCATCATCATGAAATGGTAAGAGTTATTGTGAAATCCGAGGACCATCAAGTCAAGTCGGATTAAAGGAAAATGAGCAAGAAATTATTATGTTTTCATAATAAATAATAATCTGCAATAAACTTCATATCTAAACAATTTCTTGATAAATATTATAGAAACCCACAACTGATAAAGTTAAGGACAAATCAGAAGTTGTGAAGTTTTAGGCAAACGTAAACCTTTACAAGGGACATTAACAGTATAAAGAATCTTCCGAATTCCACTAACAGTGGAAAAAACCTATTTTGGAATTAATAACAAAAAGTATCACTCTGATATTGAAAATATACAAACGAAAGTTTGCCGGTTCTCAGACCAAGTAGTGATCTATACAGACACTTATTGTTATTTTAGTTATCAATCACTTACACTGTCTCGAATTTTTTTTTACTATCTTTTCATAATCATTAGATATTACTTCCACTTCCTTATCATATCATTTTAGGTCATAAGGGTGATGATATTTTTGCTTTCAACAGTAATTTTAACGCAATTTAAGTAAAATTGATTTGTGTGTGTGTGTGTGTGCGTGTGCGTGTGCGTGTGCGTATGCGTGTGCGTGTACGTGTGCGTGTACGTATGCGTGTACGTGTACGTGTGCGTGTACATGTGCGTGTACTTGTGCGTGTGTGTGCCTGCGCGTGTGCGTGTGCGAGTGCGTGTGAGTAGTAAGGCTATGGACGTTCTGCAACAGGAAGTGACGTCACCCCAGGTCAGCGTCGTGAACGATTAATTAAACCTTCCTCCCGAAAGTTTGCGGTTGGTGGATTAATGAGAGACGTGGGCGTGGCTCCGTCTGTGTGACGTCAATCCAATGGGATGCGAGTATGGGCCCCGCTTCTGTTAAGATTAGCAAGGGGGCTGTCCCATCCTCGCCAGTAAGAAACGTGACAGTCATCTTGGAATGTTGGAATGCGCGTGCAGGAAGGGCATACGGACATTGATGTTGCGAAAGGTATCTTCTTCAGGTATCTGTTTGATTCTTTGCTGCCCCTGAAGAGCTACTTCCAGCTCTTTGTCGCTGCTGAAGAAGTCACCTTAGTTCTTTGTCTTCGTTGCTGAAGAGGTACTTCCGCCATTGTAGACTTTGATGCACAGTGGAATTATAAACCCTGAAAAAAATTGTTTGCTCGTTGCGAGATTCGAACTACGGAAAGTTAGCATGGTAAACACATATCGTTACCTCTCGGCCACTGAGCCTTATTAGATATGTAATGTAAAAATGTAGACCTCACACAGCGTATAGAAGTGTTTACGGTTTACGGTTGGATATTATAAAATTAAAATAGAAAATGAAAAAATGCATTTAATATTAAAAATAATGAATTTGAAAATATAGGAACTATAGAAAATAATTTTGAATTTATTTTTAAATTTAATGAAAATTCATTTAACATAGTATGTATTTTTAAACTACATGATTGATAACACATTCTTGACCTTAAAATTAAAAAATTAAAATTGAAAAAATCCATACAGAAATAATTGTAAAATTAGGTAGTAAATAGAATTCAGTTACGAATTCTGATGATAAATAAAGAATTTGTTATAAAATTAAATAACATCCATTATGCTTAAATACTAACGTAATATGTTTATAATAATCAAGTATAAACCTTAAAAAAATTGTTTTTGCTGTGTAAGGTTTGAATTGTTATAGGTATATATTATTGGTCAGGTATTTATTAAGCACTTATAATGTTTTCTCGGATAGATTAATGTTAGAAAAGTATTTTCGCTAATAAATATACTAATTGGTATTCATATTAATAAGAATGTTATAAATAGCGAAGGTGATGACCCTGCAGTAGATAATACTTTATCTGTTGATTTTAATTCAAACATTCTTAGCCTTTATTACACTATTAATGCATTATTTTCATTCTTGCACTAAAAATTATAAAACTAAAAAGTAAAGAGCTATAGGTATAATAATTTTATTATTAAACAGTCAGGTGAAGTAAAAACAAACGCAATAGACAGCATGAAAGTAATTATATCAAATGGTGAGGGAAATAATAAAAACAGATATGTAAAAAAATTATTGTGAAATTACATAATGTAAAACAGAAAAAAATTAAAATTCAAAAATAATAATTTAGGTATTTACTCTCACGATTCACAGGGTTTTATATAAATCTCTATCAATATAGAGATTGAACTGTATAATATTTTTGTATATTGCTCCTCCTTCTGAAAACTCCAGTTAAAAAAGAACATAATTTTCGTATGTCTAATTGCCGACGTCTGTCGATAAATTCCATCAAGACATTAAATTCTGTAATGAAGATGTTAAATTTCAATAAAATGCAGATTAATGGTAGTACTTACCGACTATTGTACATATAAAATAGAAATGAAAGTATATAGTTGCAATTTGCTACAAATAATGAATGTGATATAGTAGATAATCAGTTTTGAACATTTACTTTTTTAACCTGCGATAATTACTTTGTAGCATTGCTTAGAAAATAGTATTCATTAGTGCTATACGTAAGGTAAGATAGCGTGAATGTGATAACTGTGCAACAGATAATTAGCCTTGAACATTCACCTTTTAACCTGTGATAATTACTTTGTAACATTGTTTAGAACAAAGTATTCATTGAAGCTATACGTAAGGTAAGATATATATTTATATGTAAATTATTAATTTTATCAATAAATCTTAGGCTTCATTGATTACATATTAGGTCAATACTCGTAATAATTCAAATTCAATTTTTTACTGCTTCATTCTTAATATAGTGATAATAATTTGCTTATAACAAATGCGATGACGCTGCGATATTTTATAATTACCAATATTGATAAAAATTTACTATAAATATCAAATACACTACGTATATAAATTTAGTTATTAACATTACATCCTGAAAGGTGGATCTTCTAAGGGAATTAAATTTAGTTGGCGTGGGAGGAAAGTTTAGACCTACATTAAAAGTCTGTATATTATTATTGATTACAAATATGTATTGAAAAATATTAAGATAATTACTACTCAATATGGAAGAAATATTCCATTCCAGCAAATGGATTATTTCTTCCGGAGAAATTTGCAAAAGAACTAACGGGAGGACTAATGTAATGGGTAGGTTATTGGAGGCGCCACATCGCAGAAAATTTAAAGATCTATACGTTTACTCCAAGTCGTTCGAGCAGCCTAAGTATAAATACTTAGTGCATGTATTCATGTATTTAAGCCGATAAGAGGTATTAGTAATAATTCCTACAACGCCAAGGCTTCCGTGTCTGAATAATGATATAACTGGTAATTATTTCAGTAACTTGGGCGTGGACTCCTATATCTGCCAAACCTATTCGAAGATTCCTAAGCAATTGATTCGCGATAATGTGAATATGGTTGTGCTACTTAAACAGAATTGCATAAATTTGAAGCATGTGTGTGATGAGCATGTGTTTACAGATATGACCGTCGATCAATTTAAATCAATGTGCTCGCAATGTTGGCAAACTAAATACGATTTAGTATGTATTGTAAAAACTGTGATTACGGTAGATACCGAAGCGGATTTGACTGCTATATCATCTGCTGATAACGCTCATTCAGAAGCAGTCAGTCGCAATTAATGTTCAAGATAAGGTGGTTAAGTGTATCTTAACGCAAACTCATAATGCAATCAAACGTAAGCTCGAATTATTGAAGAAAGGAGAACATATCGTTTGGTGGAAACTGCATATATACCTATAGTGGATCCTTCGAAGCAAATCGCTAACGTGGCAGTTAAAGTAGAAGTAGAAAGTTGAAACCGATGCTACGTTTAGATCCCTGTTTCCCTGTTTCGGGTGGAACCAACCAATTTAACGGGATTATTCGATGACGCAAGCATTGCCGATGAATTCTTAGAGCAATATCATCCTTGTCCTCCTTTACTATGTAGAATTACTGGTCCGCCTGAACCATGATCAAGTTGATAATACATACGGGCTTCCTTATGATGCAAGCTTAGATAAATGGGCTATCGAGATTCTCCGGTAGATGTAGAAGCTCCGAATCTAATTATCAAGGATGAGACATATGAAGGTATTCCCGGACTATACGAGCTGCTTATAATCAAAGATCCGAAGAAGTGTACGCTGAGAGACGGTACGATCTACTTCGATATTCTAGCTAAAACTATAGCATATAGGAAGAATCACGTTTCTAACGGAGCAATTACGGGCACCAAGTTGTGTAAGTACCGGAAGATTACTGAACCTCTAATTAACGCGAAACGTTTCGAAGAAGAAATTACCAAATAAACCGAAGGAACATGTGTATTGGGAATACTCCTATACAATTTAAACGTTTCGATAATACTTACAGTTATCTGCGTCAGTAGTAATATTATCTATTAAAGTTGTTAAAAATATTAAAACATATATATATATATATATATATATATATATATATATATATATATATATATATGTGTGTGTGTGTGTGTGTGTGTTAAGAATGGGAAATCTGGAAACTGGCAATAGTAGAGCCTGAAATATGAGGATTAAGCGCAACATGCCTTATACAAATGTTGCTCG
Organism: Vesta saturnalis; assembly: GCA_036346205.1. Classification (NCBI taxonomy): domain Eukaryota; kingdom Metazoa; phylum Arthropoda; class Insecta; order Coleoptera; family Lampyridae; genus Vesta; species Vesta saturnalis. The sequence continues at coordinate 62,610 of JARFJB010002269.1, read as the reverse complement.
TTTAAGAGATAAAGGGTGTTCAAGTTAATAATTTTATTTCTAAATTTTCCATTAACTCTGTAAGTTTTTATAGAATCAACTTGAAAATTAGTATTATCATGTTTTTCAGTATGACGAATAAGAATTTGTCATCAATTTTAACGTTGCTCATAGAGGGCGCTGGTTACACACTCCTGAATAGATAAATCGATGCTTATCTTTTTTGTGTGTGGAGAATCACATAAACTGAATCGAAAATTTGAAAGAGCAACCTTTTTTACAGAAAAAATACATACTTGTTGGATTTTGACATCTTGATCCATTTTCGAGATATTTGTCTCCTAAAGTTTCAATGCAGTTCGGCCTATTAATACAACATTGGCTTATTGCTCTGAAAAAAATAAGTTGGCTTAAATGCAGCTATCATTATTTATGCTTGTTAAGCTTGTGTCAAAGAATGCTAAGTAAGTAGCCTTATCTTTTTCTTTCTGCTTTATTTGTACAAGAATAAGTAGTAAAAAAATGCCGCGGCATAATGAGTTTTCTAACAGTGAAATGCAAGATATGGTTTGTGTTCTTGTTCAAACAGATTTTAATGGACTTGCTGCAACCCGAAGATATTTAGAATTATATCCTAATCGAAGACAATCAAATCATAAACTTTTTAGGAGTATTTATTATCGCCTAGGAGAAACTGGGTGTTTTCGTCCTAAGCTTCATAATGGTGCTCCAAAAACAATTTCGGTAGAACAAGAGGATGAAGTTCTAGTTAGTGTTACCAAAAACCAAGGCGTAAGTACCCGTCGTTTAAGTGCAGCGACAGGAATAAGTCAAACGTCTATCAATAGAATCTTACGAAAAGAGCAACTCTACCCTTATCATTTCAGTCCCGTGAAGAATTTATTACCACAGGATCCTACGGCACGTCTACGATTTTCGCAATTTTTACAGGCAAAACAGAACGAAGACCGGAATTTTCTTGACAAAATTCTCTTCACCGATGAAGCAACATTTACTAGACGAGGAGTTGTCAACTGGGGGAATAATCATTTGTGGGATTCTGGGAATCCACATGCCATAAGGGAAAGACATTTCCAGCAGGAGTTCAAGATGAACATTTGGTGTGAGATGATATCTGATATTTTTATTGGTCCCTTTGTACTTCCGCCGAATCTGAACGGTTAATTATACCTAGATTTTCGTGAACAAAATTTACATGAACTGCTAGAAGACATACCGCTTGAACTAAGACAAAACATGTAGTTTATGCACGATGGAGCGCCACCACATTTTCCTCTACCTGTGCGCGATTATCTGAACGAACAGTTTCCACATCGATGGTTTGGTCGTGGAAGTGAATTTCCTTGGCCACCTAGAAGTCCAGATTTTAACCCCCTAGATTTCTCTATATGGTCTAATTTGAAGGAAATCGTCTACAAGGAAAGAACTGATTCCCGTGAAGAATTGCTTCAAAAAATTCAAGAAGCTGCCAATGTCATCAGAAATAAGGCAGGATGGTTTTTTAACATTAGAAGATCTCTAAGAAAACGAATAGAAAAGTGCATTGAAGTGGGTGGTGGACATTTCGAGCAGTTGCTCTAAATAAGTTATTCACCGACATAATACGTGGGAGCTTGCATTACATATGACAGTTGTATGAACTTGCTACTCTTTTGAAAAATCAATTTTAGAAGGCATTGTTCTCATGTTTGTTATTTTTTTACTATGAACACTTTAGAGACGTTATAACTTCCTCTTGCGAACACTATGTGGCCGTACGGCCTATTGAATACTCTGTGTACCTATGCATTATTTCTTGTTATTATTTACTGAGTTTCGTGTTCAAAAATTAGAAATTGTGTCAATAGGACGAACTATATTGAAACTTTAGAAGTCAAATATCTCGAAAACGGATCAAGATATCAAAATCGAGCAAGTATGTATTAACTATGTAAAAAAGGTTGCTCTTTCAAATTTTCGATTCAGTTTAAGTGATTCTACACAAACAAAAAAGATAAGCATCGATTTATCTATTCGGCAGTGTGCAACCAGCGCCATTTATGAGTAAAGTTAAAATTGATGTTAAATTCTTATTCATCATGCTAAAAAACAATAATACCAATTTTCAAGTTAATTCTATAAAAAACTTGCTGAGTTATTGGAAAATTTAGAAATAAAATTATTAACTTGAACACCCTGTATCTCTTAAACGAGCAACATTTGTATAAGGCATGTTGCGCTCAATCCTCATATTTTAGGCTCTACTATTCCCAATTTCAATTCCCATTCCCATTCTTAACGACTCACCCTATATATATATATATATATATATATATATATATATATATATATACGATTTTACGTGTCCAAGCATATAGATATTTTCTTATAAAAGATAAAAAAAATTTTAAGAAGCAAAAATACTCTACATTCAATTATTAATAATGCTACATATTCAGAAAAACAAATTACATAAAGACAAAAGAGCATCGCAAGACAAATGATTTTTTTTAAATAGAACGGGCACTTTTTTTAATATTCTGAAAGAGCTTTAAATTCTCTTTACAATGGTACCAAATAAGTTATTATTATTTTGTCAATTATAGTCACAATATTTTTTTAAAGTTTGTTTTCTGTATTCCTATAAATACGAACAAAAACAACAGAATTGGAACAGTAGTCTTGGAAAATAAATGAAAAACAATTGTCAATATTAGAACATTGTTTGTGACAGTTAAGTTATTGTTCAGTGCTCGTAATATTACCTGCCGTAATGCAAGCAAATAATAATTACACAAATGATGAAAAAGTTCGGTGCAATAATAATACGCTGGGGGCAAGTGCAATGTATGTGAATTTGTATCCCGAGCGACGTCAACCACATCTTCGAATTTTTACTAGACTGGAAACAAATTTACGCAGAACTGGCGGTTTTAGTACAAAACCAGTGCAGCAAAGACAACGGCGAGGTGTTATGGAAAATAATGAAATTGTTGTTTTGGCGTACTTTCGAGCGCATCCTCGGAATTCCATACGCGAAACAGTGGTTGATTTAGGATTTACCTACTACAGGATATTTTCAATACTTAAAAGGAAAAAAATGAAGCCTTACAAAGTTAAATTAGTACAAGGACTAAATAACGGAGACCAGCAACGGCGAATAACATTTTGTGAATGGCTGATTAATCACAGTCATTTAATTAATGTCATAGTTTGGAGATGGTCATGCTTTACAAGAAATGATATATCCAATAGGAAAACGACCACTACTGGGATGATATAAATCCTAGACAATTACGACCATGCAGATATCAAAATAAATTTTCTGTTAACGTATGGCTCGGCGTTGTGAATGATTTTGTAATGGGTCCTTATTTTAGGAAGGAACACTTACAGGTGATAGGTACAGGAACTTTCTTATAAATGAATTTCATGACTTGCTGGATGACTACCAGTAGCTATTCGGCGTGATATGTGGTTTTAGCAAGATGGCACCTCCATAATTCAAGAGTTGTTAAAGATGTTTTACGTCAAATGTTTAGAAATAATTGATAGCGAATGGTGGTCCAGTACCCTGGCCGGCCAGGTCGCCCGATATTTCGATTTTGGATTTTTCATTTGGGGATACGTTAAACAAAAGTTTATGTCACAGCTCCGAAAACCTTGAGAATTTCAGAAATCGAACTACTGTAGTCTGCCGTCAAATAACTCTTACATGTTACAAAAGGCACATAGAAATTTCTAAGAAGAGCCCGACTATGTGTTCAAAATAATGGGAGACACTTTGAACATCTCATCTAATTCATGTTTTTGTCTTTTTCACGTGATTCTAACTTATAACGTAGTAATGTGGTTTGTATCTGTTACAGCTTTTTATTTATTTCCCAAGACCACTGTTCCAATTTTGTTGTTTTTTTCGTGTTTATAGGAATACAGAAAACAAGCTTTAAAAAATATTGTGCTATAATTGCCAAACAAATAATAACTTATTTGGTACCATTGTAAAGAGAATTTGAACCCTTTCAGAATATTAAAAAAATGCCCGTTCCATTAAAAAAATCATTTGTCTTGAAGCTCTTTTGTTTTTGTGTGATCTGTTTTTCTGAATATGTAGCATTATTAATAATTGAATGTAGAGTATTTTTGCTTCTTAAACTTTTTTCTGTATTTTATGATACAATATCTATATGCTTGGACACGTAAAATCAATCAAACTGTATATATATATATATATATATATATATATATATATATATATATATATATATATATATATATATATATATATATATATATATAGTGTGTGTGTGTGTGTGTGTGTGTGTGTGTGTGTGCCGTGTGCGTGCGTGCACGTGTGTGCGTGAAAATTTAATGGGTAGTAGCCAATGTTGTGAGTCTAATTTAAAGAAAAGATACTCTGTTCAAAGTCAGTCAATTTATTACCTTTGTCAGCCAATCTACCAGAAGTAAATGTTTCTTTTCCGATTATAAATTCAAGTTGATTGTTATAACTGTTGAAGACTTCAAGGCTTTCATCATAGAGATCTGCGGGAACAGCACATATGTCATGATTTTTTTTTAAATGGAAGCTCAAAACTTAGTCTGGGGATACAGAATAAGTCATCCATGACGTTCTGAGCCACGAGGAGGCTTAATTTGGAACACATGGGTGTTCCTACTATTTGTTTAAAAAATTGACCGCTATATGAGAAAAATTTGGAGTCAAAAATGAATTCCGTTAATTCAATAAAGAAATCTTTGATAAGCGAACAGTGTTGTTCTAAATTAACCCTGTGGTTGTGAACAGTTTCAAGTACTAAATAAAATAGGTATGTTAGTAAAAAGAGACTCAACATCCAGACTAATCGGCTTTAAGTTGAGAAGTAGTTGGAAATTAGAAATTAGTTGAAGAGAGAGAGAGAGAGAGAGAGAGAGAGAGAGAGAGAGAGAGAGAGAGAGAATGACGAGTCATCAGAAAACACAATACGTTCTAATAAGTTTTCATTTTCATTCTGTTCATTTAGCATAATTTCACAAAACTGCATTCGCCTAAAATTATCTTCGGAAAACAGTTCATGTATCGTCTGCACTTTATAACAGTGATACACATTTCTTTTGAGAGCACGTCGAACAGTTGTAGCATTCACGTTAACTTCCGTAGAAATATTTGTACTGGTACAAGGTTCACTAGCTTCAACAAATGCACAAATATCAGTATCCCGATTTTGACGCTGCGCAGCGACTGGTCCCACTCGTAGTTCTTCGGGGGGGATGACACTTTTTGCACGAGTTAACACGTCCACAAGTTTGAAATTTTTTTAACAGACCTAACTGTTGACGGTCTTGGTGGTGGAAAAGCGGTAATAAATAGATCTATTGTTCGTTTTTCGGATGATCACTAAAATACCGCTTTACGAATTGTACTTTCTCCGATACGGTGTACTCCGTATGAGGCATTTTATTTTTTATTAATTATTTTGTTACTCTCCCAATGCAATTTTTTAATGTCACACGCTTGGCATAAAATAAACATGACAGATCTAAACATGTATTTTAATATGTATAGTAATAGTGAAAGTCTACATTTTCAGATAATCGATCATTTTGAAAAAGCCATCAAAACTAGATTATTTGATTATGATTGATTAAGCGATTTTTCCCAGCCGTAACCGTGATAATAATCTGGAAAATAATGACAACATTTCATAAATCATAGACACATTTCTGGTCTTTTAAAATAATATTTTCCACGTCAGAGTGGCCGCCATTCCCACTACTCACGCGACCACCAGTCTCTAAACAAATGCCACTACCGGAAGCCGTCCCCGCCAGATGCGCTACCGAAAGCGAATTCCGCATCAAATTTCTTCTCGAACACTCCTGTACACTCGGCCTGTAAATTCGCCATCACCTGAATGTAAGTTTTTATTCACAACACCGATTGAAACACGTGTAGAGAACGTTACGGCGGGAGTTTAGTTCTTGGTATTGCTTCCCACTTACACAGTCGGGCAGAAAGGCCGCTTGCCTGAATTCTGTGGGCCCACAGTGCTAGTTACATAATTACACACAAACTTACAACCACACGCGCCACGGCAACTTACTAAGAGTGCAGAGTATCACCGGAATGAAAGCGATAAACCAGACCAAAACTCCTTGCTTATTCCATTCTGTACCACTGTCCAAGAGTCGGGACAGCGGTGAATCTTAGCTCTATCTAGGGAGCGGCTCTTGGCGCATATCAAACATTCTTCTTCTCTCACCCCGCCCTATCCGACACTTTTGAGCTAGTTCGGTGTGCTCACTAGCTGTGAATGAGCAGAGATACCTTCCCTTCTTCCTTTTTCTTGCAGCTCCCCGTTTAAACACGTAACATGCTGTTAAATATGGAATTCCTCTGAGTGAGGATAAATACATTATAAATGTTTATCTCTTTTCTTTTCATTGAAAAATTGGGGTTTGGGCAATTTCAATCGAAGAATGCGGGATTAACGCAATATCTTGCAAAAAAGTTTAACGTACTGCTTTGTTTTGTAAACACCAATTTTGTGGTGTTGTACACCTCCATCATATTAAGCATTTTGAGGATCGTTTGTGTTCATTAGGAGTAGAGTATGTCGTATTATTGTGAAGAATTTTATGACTGTGGACCAATTCGTTGAATCATAATTTATTGACTATTCAAGTGGTAAATATGTGACTCTATCTAATAATTAAATATGGAACTCATATATTGGAAATCTTTGATTATGGCTTTCATTGTTTTATCTTATATATCACAACAATAAATATTTGCAAGAATCGCTAAAATGATTGGGGTAATTACATATAAGGTCACGTACTAACTAGAATTGTTGTATTTTAAAAATTTTACTTGACGTATACTATTTAACAGATGTCAGTACAGTTATTTTGATTCAGAAAAATAAAGTTTCTATTTTTCTATCCGGCTCGAAGGACCAAAAATATGTTAAGTAAGCCTTGTAAGTTTTAATTAAAAAATCTTCACGGGTTTATTTTTGTTCAAGGACCAGAAATGTTTTCTTCGATATTTGTAAGTCGCTTGTTAAATATGACTTTCAATAACGACATTTATTTGTAGATACTGTATTATTAATTATTACAAAACACATCTTTTAACGGTATTTATAATTTTATTTTATATTTACTACACTATATACATTAATAACCAAATTCAATTTTTTATCACAGCGATATTTCGGTAATTTTATTATTTTTTTTAACATATTTCATGTTCCATAATTTGTCATACTTTATAATCTATAAATAAAACTCACTTACTGCTGTAATTACAAGCATGTACAATGGAAATTCTTTTCCTAAAAAAATGTGTAGTTTTAATTAAAATTTCATTTCAATAGTAATTCTTTCAACTTAACTTTGGAGCTTTTATAGCGTAAATTACTCTCTGAATTAAATTTATATTTTTAATTGTTTTAATGTTGTGCACATATTTTTGTACAAAGGTCACGGTTGTAACTATAATTAAAATAAAAATTTTACGATTTTATTGGGCTGCAAATAAACAAGTTGCGTATTACAAAATTAACTAAAATAAAGAAAAAAAAATTAATTAACTTAGTTATTTTAAGGAAATAGAACTGGTCAGCCGTTCATAAAAGTAATTCAAAATAGTACCTATAAAAATCATACTTTGCACTCATAGACAACAAAATGAAATTTGTACTTAGTCTGCGTTTTACGATACAGTGGTGAAAATATGGAGATTTTATTGATTTAATCAAACATTATTATCCTAGTTTATCTAGTTTTTCCTATAATTTAATTGTACATTTTTACATACAGCCCTAATTGTTTTAAACGGTGGAAATAATACAAACTGCCTAAAGTGTTTCCTGCTTGAGTGTAAAGTTGCAAAAGCTGTTCATTATTACCCATTCAAACATTTTGCTCCTCACTAATATCCCAAGTTTCCCTTGGTTTTGTTATCTTTGAGAATAATTTAATACGGTAAATAATTTTCCAGTTCAGAACTTGCCGTAATTTAATTTTTAAATATAAAAGTAAATTACCATATTGGTGGAAAATTGAATTGTTCTTGCAACAGCTGAAAATGTATCTTTATTGAATACGTATTGTATTAAAGTGGAATAACATTTTGATTTTAGCTTTTATTAATAGTTTGCTTTCTAACAAATGGTGGACTCTGCAGTAAAAGAACATTATGCACATCAAAACTAGGAAAATAACAGACATAAAATAAATACACCTGGGCTAACGATAGTAACCTTTGGTTTGCGCAGGTTGAATTATTGTTTAGTGATCTGGCCAGCACATAATTTTCTTTATGCGTTTCTTAAACAGTCGCGATACAGATCACACTCATACCAGAGCGCGCACACGCACGCACGCACGCACCCACGCACTCAAGTAGTATAGCTAGGCGGATCCTGAACCACTCTGAAGTTAGTGAAGGTCAAATACTGTACACATTCGCCCCGTCAAAATCAAAGAATGTTCAAGGTCCAGGTCATAGATATGCTAGGGGTTCTGGACCACTCTGAAGTTAGTCAAGGGCAAATCTCGTACACATTCACCGCATCAAAGCCAAATAAATTTCAAGGTCAAGGTCATTGATGGTCACGTACACATTCCCAGAATCAAAATCAAAAAATTTCCAAGGTCATTAAAGGTGTGGGGGATCCTATGATTTCAAGGTCAAGGTCGATCTGCTCAAGCAATTCTTGCAATTTGGCTGAGTCAAGGTCATGTGTTAATTCTAGAAGTTATTGCAATGATCGGAAATCAACTCCCAAGGCGACCTGCAGCAGTATTCTTAGAATTTTTACTGTGAAGTGCATTGAAGGTGTGATTAATTTTTCGTGCCCTTTTGGCGGGAAATTTTCAAGGCCACCAAGAAATTCTTAGAATTTGGCTGAGCCAAGCCCATGTGTTAATTCCTAGAAATCAATTTTCGGGGTCAGGGATATTATATTACAGTTCAGACAGATTTTTGTCTATGCAGACAGTAGGTTCATGGCTAAATTGAGTCAAGATAAAAATTTACTGGTATCAATTTTGAAGGTCTCCTATGGGGGCAATTCTTAGAAATCTAAAAGGTTCGTAGAATAGGTGTTTGTTGACGAATGACGGATTGTTGTGTATGCTAAAAGGTAGGTCAAGGTTAAATGGTTCCTGTATCGGCTAAATGCTCTTCAAGGTCACATTCTTGGGAATAGCAGTGTTCCTAATAAATGGCGTTGTACATGCGCGGGTAAGTAACAAGGTGACAGGTTTTATTTCCAGCTACCTCTACCATTTGCTTTAAATTTCAAGGTCACACCTACAATTCTGAGAAATCTAAAAATATAATATTCAAGGTCAAATTTTTCTTATATAAACCATTGTATTGGCTAATTATCTTCAAGGTCAAATTCTCGAAAATATCAAAATTCCTAGAAATTAATATTTACGATCACCTGCAGGAGTACCACATTACAGTTCATGGGATAACGGATTGTTGTCTATGCTAAAAATAAGTCAGCGGTATTTTTAGCATGTTCAAGGCCAAGAAGGTGTGGGTGATTCTTTGACCTCTCGCCCTTTTGTATATGGAGAACATAAAGAATTTACATGTATACGCGTAAGTATGTGTGTGTGCGTGTGTGTGTGTGTGTGTGTGTGTGTGTGTGTGTGTGTGAGTGTGTGCGTGCGTGCGTGCGTGCGTGCGTGCGTGCGTGAGTGCGTGAGTGCGTGTGTGCGTGCGTCCGTGCGTGCGTGTGTTTGAGTTTGTGTTTGTGTTCGTGTTCGTGTTCGTGTTAGTGTTCGTGTTCGTGTTCGTGTTCGTGTTCGTGTTCGTGTTCGTGTTCGTGTTCGTGTTCGTGTTCGTGCTCGTGCTCGTGCTCGCGCTCGCGCTCGCGTTCGCGTTCGCGTTCGCGTTCGTTGTTGTGTGTGTGTGTGTGTGTGTGTGAGTGCGTGCGTGCGTGCGTGCGTGCTCGCGTGCGTGCGTGCGTGCGTGCGTGCGTGCGTGCGTGCGTGGTGTGTGTGTGTATTTGTGTGTATAGAGAGAGAAACATGAATAGGTTATTGTTGAAGAATGGCAGGTTGTTGCCTATGCTAAAATACAGGTCCGGGATAAGTGGTTCTTGTATTGGCTATATTGAGTCACGCTATTTGATGTGGAACGGTTCTTTTATTGGCTCTGTGTGTGTGTGTGTGTGTATATATCCACGTATCTATATTTTTGGTGTTTGCGACGTTTTTCGACGTTTTTTGGCGTGTCCACGTAACCACATTTAGAGTATTTTCTACCTTCCGCACTCGCGAGGGCAGGGTGTATTGAATAAATAAAGAAAACATAACATAATAGATGTTTATTCGTTCCGTTATTACAATTCCAAGAAAGCAATTTTCAAAATGTCTTCTGGAGAGATATCCGGATCTTATCCGATCTTACTCTTAAAGGGCAAATTCTTGAAAATAGCATCATTCCTAATCAATGATTTCATTGGCTTTACACATACATAAGCCAAGGTGAGTATTTGACAGGTTGAAACATGTTCAAATCAAGGACATATTTTTTTAAGGTCAAACTTTCAAGGTCAAACTTTTGGCGGGAAATTTAAGTCTAAAAATAGAATTTTCTAAGTCATCGCATTATAATTCTTAGCAATCTTAAAATAGTAGAATTTTCGGGGTCAAAGTTTAATGACCTGCGGGGGGCATCACATTTCAATTCTTACAAATATAAAAAGAGATCAGTTTATTGAAACAAGAAAAATGACAGGTTGTCGTCTATCCTAAAAGGTAGACCAAGGTCAAATGGTATATTTCAATTCTTAGAAATCTAAAGATAGAGTGCTCAGTCTGAGAAAGTATTGACCAGTTCGTGGAAACATGAAAAGTGATAGGTCGTATTCTATGCTAAAAGTAGGTCAAGGTTAAATGGTTCATTTATTGGATAAATGCTCTTTAAAGTCAAATTTCCATGGAAACAACAATTAAGCATTCCTATTGCTCAATTCTAACAATAGAATCAGTTTATGGAAACGGGAAGATAGGGTAGTTGTCCATACTGAAACGCATAGATGGTTCTTGTTATAATAAAAATATTATGCTTACAGAATGTGGGTTCATACTGCTACTGCCCTAACCATCAGGACTTGTCTCAGAATGAGGTAGTTTCTCTGGGAGCCGGAACCGTCTCAAAGACAGATACCCAAAATATGGATCTACTCCCAACAGAGGTAACCGTTTCCAGAAGCGGTAGTTGTTTCCCCGCAGGAGATGGTTCTTGTAATAATAAAAAGGTTATGCTTACAATATCAGGTAACCGTTTCTCAGAAGCGGTACTCGTTTCCCTACAGAAAACAAATCAAGTACCTCATTCACCGTATCTGAGGCTAAATTGAACCAAGCCCTACAAGGTCAAAATCTATTGGTATCATAAAAATATTATGTTTACTGTATGTGGGTTTTATTTACATACTACTACTGTTCTAACCTCCAGGACTTGTCTCAGGATGAGCTAGTTTACCAGAGAAACGGATCCGTTTCCCAAAGACAGATAGCCGTTTCCTAAAACAGGTATCTGTTTCTCAAACGCAGATAGCGGTTTCCCAAAAACAGGGATCTGGCTCCCAACACAGATAACCGTTTCCCAGAAGCGGTAGTCGTTTCCCCACAGAAAACAAGTCAAATAGCTCATTCACCGTAGCTAAGGCCAAATTGAACCAAGCTCTGTAAGATCGAAATCTATTGGTATCATAAGGGGTATCACATTACATTTCTAAGAAATACATATTCAAGATTAAAGTTTATTGATTCGAATGGTGTCATATTACAATTCATAGAAATCTAAACAGAATCAATTCGTAGAAATATGAAGGTTGCTGTTTATGCTGAAAGTAGGTCAAGGTTAAGTGGTTTTCGTATTGGCTAAATTGAGTCAAGCTATTCAAAGTAAACTTTTGCTGGTATCATATTATAATTCTTAGAAATCAGAAAACAGAATTAATTCGTGAAAGTAGGCTAAGGCTAAGTTGTTCATGTATTGCTTAAATTCAGTCATACTCTTTGAAGTCAAATTATTGGAAATTGCAAAATAAGTATTAGGTTAGTATTTGATAAGGTGAAACTTTTTCAAGCCAAGGGCACATTTTTCTAGTATAAACCACAGTGTGTTGAGATCAGTCAGCCAGTTGGCAACTTGTTAAGCATGGAATTAACAGGGTTAAACCAAATTACCTGTTGCAAACTCTATAAAATGTATGTGACCTGGAGATATCGGAAAAATATAAAGTTGTTAAGTATGGGGAACGTATAGTGTTGGAAACAGAGGAGTTTAAATGTGATTACCTCAGCGCTTTTACGAGTATTTCAAAGAAGAAAATCGAATTGAAGAATTTAAAACTTTGCTAAATACAAAGGATGACTTTAGGTGTACTGAATACGGTGTTCCTTTTCATGTAAGTTAAAGAGACGTAAATTTTATTGCAAAATAGTAGAATAACTTCAAAAGCTTCTCTTAATTAATGTGGTACTGGTTTTCATTCATAATCAAATGCCTGATTTTTCGCATGCTCGGTATTGCTCAGCTATCCTCGTGCAGTCAACCCATCAAAGTTAAACGGTTCTTTATTGGCTCTATATGCGTGTGTGTGTGTGTGTGTGTGTGTGTGTGTGTGTGTGTGTGTGTGTGGTGTGTGTGTGTGTGTGTGTGTGTGGTGTGTGTGGTGTGAGTGGTGTGTGTGTTTGCGTGGAGCGTGCGTGCCCGTGTGTGCGTGCGTGCGTGTGTGTTTTGTATGTTTTTGTTCTCACTCAATTCTGTTAGTCAGAAAAGAGGAAATGATCTTAATTATGTAATTTGGAATATCTAGGAGTATCATTTTACACAGTAACCCATCATGCCAGACCTTGTCAAACGATGTTCCAAATCTATGAATACAACTGCCATATATTCTTTTTTTTCAAACCTCTTTCAATTGTCTCACTTATTCTAAGCATTTGGTGAGAAGTTGAATGCGACGTTAGGAAGCCGAATTGATGAGGGGATTATTCTTTGCTGTAGGTATTCTTGTAATTTAGCAAGTATCACTTTTCTAAGAGTTTGGCCAAGGTTGACAAAATACTTCATAGATGAGAGTACACTTGCATTTCTCCAGAGAGTCGGTAAACGTCCCAGAATGAGGTAGGCATTATATATTGTGGCCCCGCCTCTTGGTAAGATATTTTAATTTTCATTAGTTATAAGATGTCGCCCGGGATTGTTACGTTTAGGTAATAGTACGATGTAGGATTTAATTTTGGGTAGTTACAGGAGAAATTGCTATGCTATCTTGTAATTGGAAATTTATAAATGTGTTTGTTAACTATCTTTCAAAGTGTTCGTCATATTCTCCAATGTTTGGTGTAAATACCTGTTTGAGATATGACGCTAATAGGTTTGCTTTATCTTCAGACTAATATGTGGTGTTATTTGCTAGCATCGGATAGATTACGATCGGATGCGTTAGGAGACGTTTGGTAGCCAACCACATGCATCACGGGTTATCGTCAAGGTAAGATTGTATTTTGGATTCTTAGGCGATCAAGTTCTCGCTTTACTAAATGACATAGCTGATTGTACAGTGTTTTGAGGTATGGTAACCGAGATCTCTGCCAGTCTCTTCTGTAGGTACCTATTTTTCCGTTTGATTAGGTTAGGTATATGGTTTGGTGTTCTAATATAGTTAAAACTTTCCTGTGTTTCCATGGCATGGTTGATTCCATTGCGCTTTCCTGAATTGCGGATGTGTACTGTAATGCTGCATCGTCTATATGCGAGAGTATATCAAGCGGCTTCATCTGTCTTAGTTTTTGGTCGACAGTTGCTTGAAAGTGTTATCAAGCTTATCATAAGCTATTTTAGGTGTAGAAGATATCGTTTGTGGTGCGTTGTGAAAACTGATAATGACAGAAAGTTGATCCGAGTCTATTTAGTACATTAGGTTAGTAACGTTTTTATACAATATGTCATCTAAGATATCAGGTTGATGATCTGTTCGTTACGGATAATGAGTGAAATCATCAGGCCCCGATATTAAAATGGCCTGGTCGGTCGTAATGTTATATAACCTGATTCAGTCTGCATCCCCATATGGTGTTTTTGTATTTAGGTCTCCCAAGACTAGCGTGGGTTCATTACTATTGAAAAGTTCGTCGATTTCTTCATAAAGAATCCGTTTATTTGGTGGTGTGTATGCCGACGTGATAGTTAAAGGGATTGTATTATCCAGCGATAGCTTCTATATTTTGAAAATCACTAAGATGGAGGAAATGGCGTCTCAGTTTGCTTTTGATAATGATCGCAACTCCACCTGATGCAATAGCTGCTTCCCTGTCTTTCCGGTAGATGTGGTATCCAGTAATTCTAAACTTTTCTGTGGTGACAAAATGAGTCTCATGTAATACACGAAATATCGACGCTATATCGTGACATAAATTCTATAAATATTGAACGTTCAGATTTAAGACCGTTGGCATTCCAATTTGCCACTGCTAAATTATTTATTAATGGGGTATTATTTTGGTCCATTCTCTAGCAGATTTGAAAATAATGTTGTTATAGATCAGTGTCCGTAAACCTAATAGCTTACCTCAATCATACAGCTTGTAGACACGTAGCCGCGGTGTGCAGTGGAAATAAATACGTCACTGTCACTCCATTGTTGTTGAGTCAGACGCCTTTTTACAGTGTATTAAGCGCATGCAGGTGGTTAAAGTTGCTAAATCTCTTTTATCGATATTTGTGACTGTTTAATTTTTTGTTCTTGTGTAGTTATCTTTATTAAAAATATTAATATGTGATCGTTTAAACATTCATAGTTTGTAATACAGTGCGCTCAGAAAGTAACGGCAAAATTCATTATTTTCGAAATCGTTAATTAGTGGTCAAAATCTCCAATACGTCGATTTTTATTTTGATTTCGATTTTATGCTGTATCACACATGTAGACGGCGCTGCACACTTTCCGGATGTGACGTCAAAGTTCATAGTTTTAAATCGCAACCCTGTATGTTCTTCGCGGAAATCGATGCAACTTTTTCTCCAGAGTTCAAAAATGCCTTATTTATTGGGATTATTTTAAGCATTATGCGCGATAATAATAAATTAATTAAATTAATCTGGCATAATTCGGAAAGCGATGCGGTGTTAGTGTTGTCAATGTTTGCGTTAAATTAAGAATATGGGTACTAAAGTGCACAACGTTTATTAAAATAAACATAAAATAAGAATTAAACATAATAAATGTAAACAAAACATAAAATCATAATAAACAGTAATTCAAAATTTAACGTAAATGTTCAAAATACCCTCCCTATTCTACCTGTCACTATGCAAGACGATTACTGAATTCATTGATTACATATGTAATCGTATCGGGTATGATTTGCCTACACTCACGAATTCACCGCATCACTTTTCGAATTATGTCACATTTAATAATTAATATCGCGCACACTGTTTTAAATAATCCCAATAAATAGGGCATTTTTGAACTCAGGAGAAAGAGTTCCATCGATTTCCGCGAATAACACACAGGGTTGCTATTTAAAAATATGAACTTTGGCGTCATATCCGAAAGTACACTGCACCATCTACATGTGCGACACAGCATAAAATCCTGAATCAAAGTAAAAATCGGCGCAGGATTTTGACTACACATTAACGATTTCGAAAATAATGAATTTATCCGTTACTTTAGAACGCACTGTATACTTTCAGTAAGCTTATTTTAAGTATTAGTATTCATAAATAATATATTCGAGAAATATGAATACAAAGGTGCAAACGTGACGGCAAATGGAATGCAAGTACCTATATTTGTTCCGTTCACTTTTCACATTTCACATCGTACAACCGGAAATAACATTTATTTCTTTGCGGCCTCCTCTCCTCTTAAAATTAATTCGTAATTGGCTTCTTGATATAGGATTTCAATTAAAAGATGGCAAAGTAGTTAACAAAACTCATTTAGTTGAGTTACTTACTACGATAAAGGATAATGAAGTTACTTCATGTCGAAGATTAAAAACTGAACACATTAACTGTGAGAAAACCCAGAGGCAACAAGTATCTTTAGCTGCTCAATTATTGTCTCATTCTACAACTACTGCTCTGAGGCATTATAATTGTTTTAAGCAAAAACGCTAGCAAATACAGGGAATTTATTTATTTACAACAATGCTTCTGTTCCAACCAAAAGCCTTATGGTTGTGATATAAAACGACAGAACCATATCTTGGATGAGGAATACGATACAATTCAAAATATGCGATGTACAACAAAGAGTACCTACAAATATTTGAAAAGGAATTCTAATATCTATTACTTCGCTTAAAGCCCTTTTAATGATATGCAGCAACAATACAATGCCAAATACGTCCTCACACACAGTTTAAATCAAGATGCCCTGGAAGTTTTCTTCTGTCAACTCAGAACTAGAGGAGGTCATGATCACCTATCACCTCTAAATAACATTTACCGGGTAGGAATGATTATTCTTGGAAAAATCCAGGAATTGTTCAAAAGCATACTAATACCGAAGATATGTCACCTGACGAATATTGCATGACAGTCTGAAGAAAATGGGTTGATATATTTGGCTGGATGGGTTGTCCTAAATTAAAAATAATATCCAGAAATGGAAACTACCCATATCAAACAAAATATTACCCCAGCAATTTACCTACTTGGTTACAGCTTATCTTTTGGAGGTCTTACAGAACCCTCTGCTCAATGGCTTAAAAGCTATACTTTTAGACGCATATTTCATTAAGTACAATGGAACGACATTTCAATCGGGCAGAAATACAACAAAACAATTAGTGAATAAATGATTAAAATGAGTATTGATGTGCCAGAATCTGCAATTAAATGTTTGTTTACAAAGGACGTATACACGAATAAAATTTTAAATTT
This sequence comes from Vesta saturnalis, assembly GCA_036346205.1. NCBI lineage: Eukaryota > Metazoa > Arthropoda > Insecta > Coleoptera > Lampyridae > Vesta > Vesta saturnalis. The sequence goes on along the minus strand of JARFJB010002269.1, from coordinate 45,686 downwards.
CTGAGCCACCGGACCCAAAAACCAATAAAAGATCAGCGCAACCACAACAAGAGAAAATAAGAAAGAAGTAAAGGAAACTGGTGTAATAGGTGAAATACAATACGATTAGAGCATTTAACTATTTTTGATTAGAACTTTAACAATCTATTCTAGAAGTAAAACTTTCACCATTTCACCAAATATAGTCATTTTGAATGCAAATAATGGTGTAAAAATACAATAAGCTTTAAATTATTCAGCTTTATTACAAAATCGCAAGCATTTAACTACAAGCTGTAGTCTTCATTAGGCGTAAAAATCAAACTGACAAATAATCAAAACCACAAATGGTACAATTTACTGATACTTATTTCCGTAAAATTGTCTTTAAATGGGTTAGTTACATTTGATTTTATGATTGTATTAATAAAAATATGTAACTGTATGTTATATCTACATAATTCCAGATTTATATGTAAGTAGTACTGAGTCACCCTCCTCTCCACTTTGTTTACGTCACAAACCCTCCCCTGGGACACCTTCCTCCACTTTTGTACTCGCCCACGTAAGAGGCATATATTTTGAGGGTGGGGCCAGTTTCTTTTCGGGAGCCATTTTCAACCCTTGGGCAGAATTGAGCCCTAATTTGGTTGTATTAAAAGCCTTTTGAATGTATACCCCTTGGAGGTTAGGAAATGCACGTGCATGCTGTGTTCTATTGGAGGATTAAAACTAGGCCACGCCCTACCTTCTAACTGATTGGTCTGCGTGCACCAGCGTCTCTGGCTTGATTTGTCCTTAGCCCACCACTCAGCCGCTGTGCTCTGACTGGAGGATTAAGTATCTGATTGGTTATGGCGGGAATTTTAAAAAGGTTTTTAGTAATAAAGGGTTCTTGTAAGACAGGTGTATGAACTGGGACCTGGTCCTGCGGAAATTTGAAATAGTCTTTAATAATAAAGAGGTTCTTGTAAGACAAGTATAGGAACTACCATGTAAGTCTTCAAAACCCCTGTTGCGGCTGGTTGAAACTAGCTCTTGGGCCTTGGCCCTGTCGTTACCCTGGTTGAAATGGTATTTGTTTTTGTAGGTTATGACTGATAATTTGAAGTTTTATTCTAATAAGGAGACCGTATTGTTATCTTGTAAGACAGGTGTATGAACTTGTGTTAGGGTTTGATCTTGCGTGGGAATTTGAATGACAGTAAAATTTAGTTATAGAACACTTATTTTTATTACAAATATCATAATTTGAATGACTGCAAAATTTAATTATAGAACACTTATTGTTTATTGCAAATATCATAATTAAAAATCCTCAGTGAGTTATAAATAATTACTGACATTCAAATTATTCTCTAATGAAACAAAAATTTTTATTAAGTTAATTAATTACATAACAGTTATTACAATATTGTTTTCTAAACGAATATTAAAACTAATTGTTTTACCTGCATTGATTGCATGAAATATGTTTAATATCCATCCGCTCCATAATTTGTTGTATATTGTACACCTTAATATCTTTAAAGAAACTTGTTGTTACGTATAACTTAGATGTGTTTATAACTGTAATTAAAAATCTGTACAAGTAAATAAAATAAATAAAGATTAACAGCACACTTACCAGCTCTGTACTGAACGAACGTTTTGAGGGACCGATACACGAGTGATAGTCACTGCTTTGTGTACTCGTCTAATCAAACGAAAGCACTTTCTATGTTTTACGTTTATGAATAGTTGATGTAAAACTAGCTATTGATTTCATAATTAATTTTAGAGTGTAATTATCTTTATCACACTTACTGCAAGTCGTATTTACCTTTCCTTAAAGTAATTAATAACAAAGCGGTTTGAACAAAATATTATATGTTGCATACATACATACACGCAAATTGTTTTTATAAAAATCCTCATTAAATGTTTGGAATATAATAATTACATGTTTTAAATTCCACAACAACAATATGTAGTTCGAAACCACTGTTCATGTTTACTTTCAGCTAATTACTGTGTAATTATATAATCCGGTTAAATTTAATAGTCTAAAAATTGATTACCAATATCGAATGGTAACATAATTTTTTAAAAACACTAAATCATAAATTTTATAACACGATTTTTAAAAACACACATGCTAGATTAAAAGAAAGAAAAACAATAGGGTCATCTGATATTACGCAACTCTTAATTAAAAAGTAAGGTACTAGAAAATTTCTTTATTTATCAAAATAGAATGGTTGCTTTTGCTTCCTTTTCAATTGTTTAATCGACGGGCAACCAGTCTTCTATAGGTTTACTATTGGTTTGTTAAGAAATCTTAAAACTGTTGTTTTCACTGCCCTTAACGTGAATTTTGTTAAACTCCTCACGGAAATTGTTGTAGTGTACTTGACCTGACCACCATTTCAGCCCATGATAATTATCCTCCATAAATTTTATCTGTTGTGACATGGATCTTGATATAAAGTAACCACGAGGTGGTTTTATTAGCATCAACGATAAACGACCATTGTCTGTAACCACGGAAACTTCTTTCGGTATGAATTCGTTGTTAACACCACTAAACCCTTGTACGTCCAAGTATGCGTCCATCTTCTTTCGGCTGCTGCTGTACACTGAAGATCTCAGATTAGAGCTACCACTTTTAACAGCTAAAATCCACAACGACGTTCCGATGTTTATCGATCTCGATCACGTTATCGAATTCTGCATACACCAAACAGTTAATGGTTCGGTGAGCGCTCTTCAAACTCGACTTCCAGCCGAAGGGAACCGTTTCTAACTAAATTCCAGTGCGTACTAGCGTTTGCAGACAAGTCAGGTGTTAGGTCAAAGACCATTAAACAGTAGCTCGATATATCATTACCTTTATTCAAAAATGAATACCCGTACCAGAGAATAACGTGTGGTACGCTCTTACATATAAAGCATTAGCTATAAGTCTGGTTGTAAGTCCTTCGAAGGAATTTGTTTTCCGTCAATATATAACGACACGTAGTTAATATTGCAGTGATGAAAATTGAACGGGTTTGAGGGTAATCACCGTTGAAGGCTTTATTTGCTACTAAGCCTATGATGCATCGTTTAGGTAACTGACCCAGGAAAACATTATCCAATGATTTTCGCTATATGCCTGCAGGTATAGTTAACACTTTTACGTCGGTCCTTGTAACAGGGTATTTTGCAGCGGTTGTTTCTAAAGCTTTAGCGTGCGCAATTAGAATAGTTGGATTGTTTCGCATACGTCTCACCAATAAACTAGAGTCTAATTGGCGTCTTGTAAGTTGAAGCGAGTACCGCCATTAGGCTAAAGGTATCTCTTGATCGTACAAATTTAGCCTTTAACTCAACACCACTATCTGTTTCCCGGTAGCCGCAAGTGCTTGACGTTTTGAGAATCCGTTATTTGCGTTTCCCAGTGTATTCATCTGTCCAGCTGTATCATTGTACCATAAGGTACATCCTAGATGTGAACTCTTGGCCTCCTTTCCATAATTTAGCAGCGTTTCGATATATGAACGGTAGGCGTAGGTGTTGTTTGGTTGTGACACCATCTTCTGATTTAAGTAAACCTCCACGTGTGAGCAAAGCGAATGCATCCAATTGTTTACCGGTGCTACAACATCTGCGTCTGTAAGTGCTGTATCATCTTGCTTTAGAACTTTAGCTGTGATGTACAAAATGTGATAAGGGTTTGTAAAATATCCATTCACCACTCTCGATAGTCTGCGTCGACGGTAAAGCGAACAAATTCAATTCGGACTTGCATTCACACGATTGGGCATGTAGAAAAGCCATTATCTTGAAAATATATCGTCGTAAGTAGGCTTCTTCTTAGCAACAGTTCTCGGTAGGACTGGTTATTATCGAACAGACGTACTCTTTTATAACCCGAACCCTCCATCATTTTATCGATTTTCTCGTCGACTTTATGCTTAAGGTTTCTTTCTTGAAACGAATCCTTAATAGGTCGATCCTCTATGACGTCACCAAGAATATTAGCACCCGTTCTAAGAGCTTTTTCCAATAGCCTTTGCGCCAGACTTAAATAACGGTATTATACTTCTAAATATACCAGCTAATCAGCTCCCTATTCCATGACCACGTTGATATGGCGCACCTCTGTAGATAGAGCCGATACCGTTACCGGCCTGATTCATGTAATATTGCTGATAAGAACAAACCATTATTGTACTTTCTTAAAGTGTAGCTTCAGACACGACGTTCCAAACTCAAATGGCATTGCTGCACGTATCTGTTTTATATTAATCTCGATGTTTTCAAATTCCCGTGTCATCACCGGTATGTAGTGTGCAGGCGAAAAAACCACATCTCTGTGACTCCCGTAAGCATATTTTTCTGAAGTAATATTTATTATACGCATAAGCGGAGATAAAACATCACCCACAATTTGCGGTTCAACGATGTCGCAATAAACAAACATCTGAGTTGGTAATCCTATCCATATACTAACGGGGTGAGGGGCATTGGTTCCATAGCTATGTTCTGATACGGACGATAACCCAATTGTAAGGCTAGACGTTGTGAGAATCCGAATAGATAGTTTTTAATTTCGTAGTGACGCTCTTAGTTAGATTATGATATTCGATTGTTAGCAATTTACTTATTAGTACATGCTTATTTAGCTCGTTGGCAATTTCTTCTATGTTGGCATAATGTCCCTAAGCGAAACGTATTACGTACCAGCCATCTTCAATATAAATGATCTTCGTGTTGCCGCGTTGAAAATATTCAGTGGCCTTTTTAATATCGTTTCCAGCACGTTCTCCCAGGTGGCTTTATTCTATAATAAATTAAATTGTCTGTTGCACTTACAGCGGTGAAAGAACATGGGTACTGAATTTCCGATACCCTACAACCCACGACCCGTTAATCTTATTCGCTTTGGCAGCTGCGTAATAAAACTTGACGTCATATTACCTGGAAAATACGTCATAGAGCTGTTACTCAATAAGGTAAGATAAAACCCCATTTTATATATCTCTCAACTGCGAAGCTAACACCCAGCTATTAAATTTGTCACTGTATCCACGCCACTTGACCAGGTATTGTTTATACCGCCCGCGTCCCTTCTCTGCTAGAATCTTATCGACTTTGAATAGAGTATCTTTATCAACCGTAACAACCTGAATCTTCTTCGTAAAAGGTACCCTCAACAGGATCGTTATTAAGATCGATTATTCGATAAACTGGTGGTCTTCTTTTATCACCGCATTAATTGTAAAAACTTCTCGCTCCAATTCGTTTCATATCCCTACTCAAAGGTGTACTTAGTTCTGGCGATTCTGACATGCTCACTGACTTTATATTTAGGATGACGTACTGAACCTAAACCTTTCGCGTACAGGTTATTCCACGCTCCAAAATGTTTTTATCGTTTACAGCCGCAGGGGCCATCTTTATACTTGAATGAGGGCTATTGTTGTAAGCAGTCACAAGTATTTCGAGTACATCAATATACCTGTAGGAATGTTTGTAGTGAAATAACGCCACATCTTTCTTTTCAATGTTTTATTAAATCTTTCAACTACAGATGCTTTTACATCAGGGTTATTTGTTACATAGAAATTGATATTTTGTTTCTTGAAAAGTTTTTACACTGCTCGCCACAAACTCTTTGCCTTTATCCGTCTGTAGATTTGCTGGAGTATTGTCGCAATCAAAATATCAGCAAATGCCCTCTTGCTAAATACATCAATTACCGTTAGTATGTAGTTGTATCCACTATTGTGTTTACTTAAAGTTCGCATATCACAAAGATCCGCTTGCCACAACTCATAAAGGTTACTCACAATATATTTATTTCGTGGAAACTTTTTCTGACTGGTTTATGTACCGTATAAGCTTCCTGTGCCTGCAGCCAATTTTTCACTTCACCATATTTTTATCTTTACAGCATTAGTTAAAGTGTTATACCAGCGAACCCTACCGGGTGAGAGGGATCATAGTACAGCATCCATGTTATGTCCGCCACGAATCCCAATCTAGTGAAATTCCTCTTCTTATTTGAGAGATTATTCTCGGTGTTTCCCGCGTTTCACTATCAGCATCGTAATTTTCACCTATAGTTGTGAGCGTCCGTTCAACGCTGAGTGATACAGAAACATCATGTCTTTCCGTATTCCGATAAACTCTCGTGGTATATTTATCTCTTTAATGTACGTCGCAAACTGACGCCAACCGCGCGAGTTTGTAGTTTTCGTTTTCTTAATGTCTCGTGAACCAGATCGATAATGTTGGAATGTGGTATGATCTCGCCTTTTATTGTGACAGTACCCTTTTATTCCAAAAAACATCGCTGCTCGTATTCAGTATACGTAACAGAGCCTCGCCTTTTCTCTTATATGAAGACTATTTCATCGTCTGCTAGACGTTTGCGTTGCGGTAAATCTATAATATAATCAGCAACACCGTCACCGCTGATTGTTATGTTGGTGGGCTGACGTAACTGATTGGAAAACCTTTGAAGAACTTGGTTGTACTGCTGCCATTTGTCATGGTCAGTCATTTTGGTTTTTAAAACTTTATCCATATCGTTACCCAGCTGCGTTAAAATGTTGTTTTGTGTAACATCTGGTGCCTGTAAGCGCTGTATAAAGTCCATCGGTAGAATAATCATCTTCTTCAGATTGGTGGTCCATGGTTATTGAAACAGATTACCCAGAATTCCGTCGAGTAATGGTCCTAACAGAAGTGGTAGAAATGCACCACCTTTCTGTACAAGAAACTGTTTCTTCTTTTTTATAGATTCGCCTCTCTGTGCCAAGCGTCTTAAAGTGTGCTTATGTTGAGAGAGTCGCTGCTTCTGATCAGCTGACAGAGGTACACGACCTTTTAAAATGTTATGTGCACACTCACAAATACACTCTACCTGCTTACTATCCAAACATTTCAATAAAGCGTCACGTTGACTTTTACTTAATCTGGCTAATGCATGCAGGATATCAGTGTTCTCGCTTAAAACGTCAGCCATCATATATGATGTAATCTTTATGACTGTGAGGCTTAAACCCTTTTTTCGCTATATATACCTGGCAGATACCTTGAGGCCCGAATATGTTTGTTCTATAACGTAGCACATCCGGTGTATTCTGTTTTAAATCGAACAATAAATATCCGTGCGGGTTTGAAGTGGCATCTTGGTACGCGGCTTCTAAAATTTCGGGTTGTCCGGCGAAATCTGTCTTGCTAAATGCTGTATCTGAGCTCTGTCACGTGGGTTCTTAAACAAAATTATGTAATGTGCGTTGAGAGAAATATCCCGCTGTCCACGTCCTTGATGAAATATGTTCTGCGTTAAGAAAAACACACTTAGATTTCGATGATGGCAACCCTTTGTAAAATATCAACCACAGAGCCGTTAGTTTCGCACATTAGATCGTCAATTATTATTAAGACAGGTTTTTTTCCGTCAAACTGTTCCATACCAGGTAAACCCTTTGAAATTCCACAGAGAGATCTTTGAATAAAGGCTGCCACTCACTGTAAAACCAGATAATTTTTCAAAAGCTGTATCGCAGGCAGTTTCGATATTTTTTAGAAAATCCACGATAAAATACGATTTCCCACAACCCGACGGGCCCGCAACTATCGCCGAAAAGGGGTGCTTAAACTGACCTTCCATCTTGAATCGCTAAACGATACTAACAGATACTCTACCAGCAACCTCGTTTAAATAGACTAAATAACATCCTTTTCAATCAGAGCGCTAGGCCCAGAAACAAAATGATCTACAAGATAATTACCAAAAATAGTTGTCACCCTACCTAGCCCAAAGACCAACTCCAGGTCCAAGACCAATCCCAGGTCCAGCCCCAGCCCCAAGACATAGCCCAAGTCCAAGACCAGCTCCAAGCTCCAAGACCAAACCCAAACTCAATCTCGAGATCTAAAATACGCCCCTCACGTGAGCAAGCACAAAAAGACCTACAATTATGCAATCTCTTCTGATAAAAATGGGGTCTAATACATTTTAAATTTTGATGTATATAAATATAATACTAATTTTACATTGTAAACAATAACGAAAACGGTAATTACGAAAATTAGTTAGTTAGTAGAACATATCGTTTATAAACCATTAAAACGAGAAAATGAATGTAATTATATGTGATTATTTTAATCCGCGAACAGAACCCTAACAACAACCATACAAACGAGGACTCCTTATTAGAATATAAACCCAGCGTATAAATAAATTCCGTATATGTAAAAAGTCACAGTCTGTAGATAGGAGTGTGATAATCTTAATAATCATGGCAATAAAATTTTTAAAATACGCTAATAAAGTAATATGGGGAAATACAGTCAATTTTGTCACGCACGTAATTATTACCTAATCAATCCTTTAAATGAGTTTTATATCATTCAAATATCTGATAAACAAGCTCTAATAAATGTTAATAGTAGACAGATTAAATAAACTATCTTTTACATCCAATGATTATTTGCGCACTCTTGTCAGAAAACAGATTTAAGATCATCTTATAGGGCAACAGATTAGGATCGAGAATTTCCCGTTAAAATTAATTAATTAATAAAAATAATCAACAAAAACGACTCCTACACGTAGGCATGAAAATGGAAAGGGCCTTAATCAGCGTTGAAATTCCTATCAAGGGCTGAAAATGACCACCGAAAAGCATATATATAAAATAAGGTGAAAAATACGCCCTCAAGTGAGCGACTAAAACAAAAATGCCTTAATTAGGGATGAAAATTCCATCAAGGGGTTGAAAAGGCCTGAAAAGAAACCATAAAAATAAGTGTGCAAAATACGGGCTCCCACGTGCATCCTTGTGTGTCAAATTCCAAGATGGCGCATGGTGCCTCTCTTCTACTTATGTATAGCTATGTTTCTATGATTCTAACAAAATATACCACTGCAGCGCAAAACAATTTTATATACCGCTGAACTAATAAATTTCTAAACACTTACCTATAAGTTAAGTCGTCCGTACAAAGCACACCTGAAGCGCGGCAGCGAGGACTGGCGGTGACGTAGCGGTTTGAACCAATCCGAACAAAGTAGCGGATTAAGGTAACCTATTAGGTTTACGAACCTTGGTTATAAATGGCATTAACTTATCTAAGTGGGAAATTAACAGTTCAATTAGTTCTTTCAGTATTGTGGAAATACGGTTAGCTAATTCTCGATGTTCAGCTGATGTGGTCGTATTGGGTTTGGGTACCGATGGTCCTGGAGATGAAGACCCATGTGCCATATGTACTTGTCTGTCTTTTACTGCTTGGAAGTATAATCTATTTTCTGTTCTAAAACTAGAGTTTTTTATTTGGTTCTGGGTTACTCTGACACAATAACTACAACCTTTGTAATTAGCCGGGTGCTTTTCGAAGCAAGTTACGCATTAAGATCTTCTCCAGGTCGTTTCGGGCAATCACTAAATATATGATTGCCTGTACATTTTACACAACGTGCTTACGAATGGCAGTAGTTGCGGGGGTGCCCATATAGCTGACATCTCTTGCACTGGTGAATTTCGTTAGGTTTTCTTCGTATCTCCACTTCTACAATACTATAGTTTAGCTTTGTTAGATTAAAAACTTCCTTGCCTTGTTGGGTGTCGCTAAAATCCACTGCACATAGTGGGATCGAGTATCTGTCCTTATTGTAGAATCTGGCAGCCTTTTGTACAGGGTGCTTTAAGACCGTTAATTGTTTTTAATTTCGTCTTCCATAAGGGAAACTTGGACGTTTCGCATTATTACAGATAGATTGTTAACTTCAGGGTTCTTAAACGTGTGATAACTTAATACTTATTTTCGTTGTAATGTTTGGTCATTAATCCGTAATCGTCTGTACTGGTAAGGTTTATTGGTAATTATTTATTTCTAGTTACCGTGGTAAATTCACTCTTGTTCTTTTCCTTGATATCATTAATAATTTCTTGTATTTCAATTTGTCAGCGTTGTGTAGGTAAATTGGTGGGATCATTACCTTTTTTTCCTTATTTAGTATCTACAATTTGTTGTGATGTGGCCCCGGATGTATCTATGTCACTTATTGCTGCAACATATTTGACCTGATAAGTTATTTTACTTACATCGCGCTGGTTCGTTTAAGATTGATGTTACTCATCTTAATTAAGTAATTAAGAAACCCCCGTAGAGGTTCTACGTTAGTGGTTATATTGTTTTAACAGCGATTGAGGTGTAGGTATTTAATTTAGGAATGCACAGTAAAATAAATAAATAATGTTACCGTTAAACTTAAGGCGGATGCCCTCTTTATTATCACTCTGGATAAGCGGCGATAGTTGCCCTTCCTGGCAACTATGCTTTAAAAGCTGAATATCCACAAAGTTGTATGACTAGGGGTCTTTTACCTGAAAGGGACCATATTCATTAAACACTGTTTCAGAAGATAACCATAAATAAAAGACAGTGCAACTATATCTACTAAAGTATTAATTACTTGCTGATCCATTGTCTACAAGAACTAAACTATTAACACTATCCAATAAATTCTTACTTAGAGTTTATTTCTAAATGTTGTATATAAAAAGAAACTTTGTATGAGAAATATGGTGTATAAAAATGTAATTTAACAAATTGAATCGATTTTTTTTTTATTTCTAACCTCAATGTTATAAGGGGAACTAACAACTAAGAAACCAATAGGAAAATAATATAACGTTTTAAATTATGCAGAACACTAATAAAGTGCTGAGGTTATCAAAATTTCCGATTCTCCCAAATCTGAAACGAATGACATTTAGTAATTTTAATTCTATAACCACAAGGCCACTGTGCATATCTATGGTTACCAAAGTGTTTAATCAATTTCCAAAAAAGCATAAAATAATACACAAAAGCTTTTGCGTAGTACCCAAAGAAACAGAATTAGTTGATTACATAACATATGATCGGGTATGTGAAGAAACACTTGAATCGTTAACTGAATATGTTGAAGAATTACTTGAAAATGCTCAAAATTTAAATTTAGCTGATGCATCTTATAGTGTAAGTAGGGATTGCATGATTTACTTGGATGATAATTTAATTTGCGCTTTTCTAGAGTGGAGTTTTAACTGTAAATTTAGGGGAATCCCATGGAACGTATGTTATAAATAGACAAACACCTAATCGACAGATCTGGCTTTCATCGCCTACCTCAGGACCTAAACGTTATGACTTTGATATTAACAAAAACTGCTGGATTTATAAGCATGATGGGCGAACATTACATCAACTGCTGCAGGAAGAATTTTCTAGAATAATTACACATAAAGTAGATTTTTCGAAGTGTTCACATAGTTTAATTTAATTTGAATTCCGTACTTATTTTTAAAGTATTTTTATTGTATTTTGTTGTTTTATTTTTTTAACCAATTTCATAATGGAGGTAATGGAAGATGGTAATCTTATGGATAAAGTCCACATATTATTGCAAAGAGATTTTGAATATTATAAGGTATAAAATTTTGGAATGAGAGTATAGTATATCATTATTGTTTATTTCAGAATAAACAATCTGTGTTGCAAGAAACTATTTGTCCAGGAATTGCTGGTGGGCGGCTTGATTTTCCTAGATTCGCATCATTTGCTTCTGTGAAGTTAGTACTGTGGTGGGAGGATGAATTTATTGCTGGATTTCGGAAGAATTCTGGCTTGATTCCTAAAGCAAACAAAAATTTAGATAGTAATGACGCTTCTCAATCAAATGCTCCAATTGTTAAAACATCAGATCCTGACAAATTCATGACATTAGTTGCTAAATCGTCAGAAGAACTTTTAGGTATTAAACGTAAGACATCTTTGGAGTGCTGTATTTAAGTACATTTTAGAACACCTGCATGTTTTAACACAAGAAGCATTGGATCATGCAGATTTAACTGTTTTAATGGGTGCACTTGGTGCTGCTGCTCTTATAAGAAATTGTCTTTGGTTTTATATGCAACAATGTGCTATAAAGCATGGTCATGTAAACCCATTACAAGCTATGTATAAACAATTTCAAGAAATGGCAGAGGCATTGGCTGAGAGATTGTTAGATATGCATTGTCGACTTATATCTTTGTATATTTTACAAGATGCAGAATCACTTGATTGGGAAAATGACAAGCCTTTTTTTGAATCTGAAAGAGGATCATATGTGGTGCAAATGTGGTGGATATATATGCAAGGTTAACTATTGCTGCTTTTAGTTAACTATAATTGTGTAATTATTAGAATTATATTTATTTAGTTTGATTAGTTGAACTCTTTTTTACTTTTTATTTTTATTAGATATTATGTGCATGCATTCATTTACACTTTATGAGCTTTGCTAATTGTAATTGTAGTGGTGATACACTGCACAGATGTATAAAAAACTTTTTCGACGACTGTTAAAAAAAGTGTACTATATTTTACCTTTTTGCGTTCATAAAACATATCTTTATGGCAAGGATGAAAAAAAGTGCCGTAGCTTGTCATTATTTCACTTCACCGCTAATGCAAATTATAAGAATGTGTAGAAAACAATTAAAAATTGCGACGCGATGTTTACTTTGGAAACGTCAAAATTTGTAAGTAATTAGTGTTTGACTTTTGACAGACGTTGTTATAAAACTTGTTTTTTAATTTGAAACAATATGGATATTGATGAAGATTCCGATATAGCATGTACACCAGAAGAAATTGTAAAACAAGCAAATGCAGCGACTCAAGACTTATTACCGGCAAAATCTAAAGAAATTTATATAAAAGAATACGACACGTTCATGGAATGGCGTAATAAGAATGGAGTTCAGAGCTTTACAGAAAGAGTATTGTTAGCATCAACACTATGGCCTTTTTATTCAAAGTTAAAAGCAATATTAATTATTAATAATAATGTTGATATAAGTAAATATTCGAAGTAAAACAGAAAACGTTAGGATACAAACCAAGAAAATCACAAACATGTTCAAGAGAGGAAATAAATAAATTTTTAATGGAAGTACCAGACAACAAGAATATGATGTTTAAGGTAAAATTTCTACTTTTTTATTACATAGAGTATGTATTTATTGATGGTTGGTCAATGTTTAGGTTGCATTGATATTAGGAATTGCTGGGGCTTGTCGGAGAGAAGAGTGTATGAGATGCTGATTGATAATATTGTCGATAAATGATCGGTTTTAATTGTAACAATTCTGGACTGAAAGACGCACATCCAACAACGGTTTACTGTTATTGAAAACACGGAGATTACTAATTTGGATTTATTACTTAGGCCACAGAACGCAAATAATAGGCATTTCTTTCTGTCTTATAAAAACAGAAAATGTACTAAACAAGTAGTGGGAATAAATACTTTCTCGAAGATTCCGTCAATTATTGCGAAGTACCTAAATTTATCACAACCAGATACATATACAGGGCACAGATTCAGACGTACGTCGGCATCGCGTCTTGTTGATTCTGGGGGTTATATACTTAAATTGAAGCAGCATGGCAGATGGAAATCCACTGCCATTGCAGGAAGATATGTGAACAATTCTTTCAATACTAAAACGGATTGTGCATCAAGAATTTTAAGTGTACATGGAAGTACTCATAAGATATTTTCAACCAACCGTCTACCTCAACCAAATAAAATACATTACGTGAACCAAAATTTAACATTAATAATCCTAGTAACTGTACTTTTAACGTTACAATCACTAAAGACACTTTATAAGTTACGCAAATTTTTTGTTAGTGTTCAAATAGAGAAATTAAATTTTCAAATACTGTTCTAGTGTTTACCGCAAATAAAGGATTGCAAAATATAATTTATTTTTTTGGACAGTCGTCGAAAAAATTTTGTATGCAACACTTGTATAAAGTGTCTTTTTTTCACTCATAAGATCTCCCCTATGGCTTGTGCATGCAAACTTCTTATTTGTGAAAAAAAGTACCACTTTATACACTTGTTGCATAAAAAACTATTTTGTAATCAAATACTTATCTTTTTTGGATTTTTTTAATGGTGTATTTTAAATTATACAATCTAAACGTTTCGATAACACTTACAGTTATCTTCGTCAGTAGTAATATCTGTTAAAAATTGTTAACAGATGTAAACAATTTTGTCAAAGTTGAAAAATTAAAACGTAAACATCAGCCTGCTATTAATATAACAGTTTGAGAAACGTATAAAGCCAACTATTTGGTTTTTATAAACGATACAGTTTAGTATAGTATTCAGTTTACCATGGAGAAAGAAACTAATGGAAGTTTATCATTGCTTGACATATTAATATCTAAAAATAATAATTCACTATCTTTTAAGGTTTACAGAAAGCCGACACACACTGATAGATACCATCATAAATTATCCAACCACCATCCACATCAAAAAATTGGTGTAATTATTAAATCTTTAGTAGACTGAGCAAAACGAATTTGTGACGCTGAAGTTTTGAAGGATGAATATAAATATGAACAAAATCCTTACAAGATAATGGATATTCACTTACAGATATTAATAATGTTATTACACCTTCTAGGCGTAACCTTAAAGAAAAACCAGTTCTTAACGTTGGTACTGATTTTCTTCCTTTTATAGCTAATGTTACAAATAGAATTGAAAAAATCCTAATTAAATATGGCATTAGGACTATTTTTAAACCTACAAGAAAAATTAAAGAACATTTAAGATCACCTAAAGATGTGTCAAACCCTTTATCATCTTCCGGAGTGTATAAGTTATCTTGTTCATGTGGAAAAGTATACATCAGAACCACAAAACGTAGCTTTGATACAAGACGTAAAGAACATATGAGATTTTGTAGATTAGGTCAACCAGAGAGGTCTGCTGTGGCTGACCATGCCCTGAATAATCTAAATCATGACATTCAATTTGACAATATGGAAATATTGTCAAGACAAACTCATTATGTTCGTTTACAACGTGAAGGTATTGAAATATATAAACACCCTAATAATTTTAATAGACGAGAAGAAAATCTCCGTTTAAATAGGTTTTGGCATCTTATAATTTAAAAAAACGCATAATGATACGTCTTAATTTTAATTTTAATTTTAACTTTTAGTATGTCTAGGTTTTTTACTGTGGTTTTCCTAGACCTTGAAGCAAATGCTTTACCGATTGTATGTTAAATTACCACAGCACTATAAGTTAACATAAGTAGTTGAAATTAATTACAAAAAACGTTCTGCATTATGCTTTTCATTGTTAATAACACTCGCACTTATTGATAAAGATATCTCTTTGTTAGATTTAACTGGATTATTTTATTTGATGTGATGTTTAAATTTGTGAACGCTTCTATCATTTTCAAATTAAAGTTTTCACAACTTTACACTTACATCATAACTTGATTAAATTTTGTTAAATGTGTTTTTTGCTAACAAATTTCATTGTTAGCTTTTACCGTAGAGAGTGTTCTGATTTGTCATCTTTAAGGCAGTTTAACAATGTTTAATTTTGAATGACCTAGTTGTTCTTTACTAAAATTTAATTTTATAATAGGCTTTATACCTTTCTCAAACTGTTATAATAATGGCAGGCTGATGTTTATGTTTTAATTTTTCAACTTTGACAAAATTGTTTACAACATCTTTAACAATTTTAACAGATATTACTACTGACGAAGATAACTGTAAGTGTTGGCGAAACGTTTAGATTGTATAATTTAAAATACACCATTAAAAAAACCCAAAAAAGATAAGTATGTTATTATGTGTAATAATGGTGAAAGTTTACATTTTCATATTTTGTAATCGTTACTTTTAATACATAAACAAAAAAGTGGTATATAACTAAATATATAAACTTTTTTGTTTATGTATTTAATTTGACATTTGTCATCAAATATTTCAAAATTTAATTTTTCCTAATTTTATGTAAACGATTACAAAAAATTTTGTTCACAATATTTTAATATAATAATTTGATATATTTTATCCCCCGTCTACGCCTCGGGTAAAAAATGACGGCCTCGCACCAAGAAATATATAAACAGTAAAAATAACTATTACTTCTATTTTCAATTCTGAAGCGAATACTTAATGTGTATTTACTGTTAGCAGCCCGGGGTCGATCTCTGCTTGATACAAACATAATTATTACTTTTTAAGTTTATAAGTTTTAATACATATTAAACTGGTAGTAGTTCACGTTTGATTACATGTTATATGTTTATTAGCAAAATTTTAATTAGCTCTAAAACTAAATGCTTATGCAGGGTAATTCGTTAACCTCTAACTAGATATAACTTTCAAAATATAACGATTTAGTGCAACTTGCATTATGCACATGTTGCAGTTTATGATGCAAGATGTTAAAAAGAAAATTTATTTTGAAAAGTTGCAATAACACGGGAAGTTTTATAATGTCAACTGGAAAGTCTGTTTGTATTTTATATTTTGAAATACAGGAATTAAGAAATGGAGATTAAGAAGTTAAATTCTATGCTAACTTAGAGACCTTTAAGAGAGAGATAAACAATGAAATGGGGACTGCAGAGTGTTAACTTAGGATTACTGTTGTTAAAGAAGGTATGTGAGTGTTGAAAATAAATAATTGCACACAACGATGAATATATTTCTTACTGTGAAAACCACTTCTGAACACTTTCACACTTCGAAAATGAATAAATAATCCCTCATGGATGAATCACATCGGTCAAGTTTCGAGATGTACATGTCTACCAGAAAACCCAGTACTGGACACCACAAAGGTAGTTTACAGTTGGTCCCACTATTGTAACCACATCCCCCTGGAATGCTCCTAACTCAAAGTCTAACTTTGTTTTACCTGTGGACATGAAAAAAACTATCAGAAACTCCTCTTTAATTAATTAAGATAATGAACTCAAGGGACCAGCCTCGCAAACCTAAGAAGCCTGTAAGACAACAAATGATTGTCGACAATCACATGTAATTAAACAATTAATTTGTACACACTATTTGAGTATCTACAGAATAACTTTCTCAAGTAAATATTACCAACATTCGTTACTCAGTGGATTTCTCTCTTTGTCAAAATCGTAAAGCTAAATTTTCCGCGCAGTCGAAAGTCTCCGTCAGACTCTGAACTCACGATCACGCCATTAGGCCTCAACTTATTCAAGGAAACGCTCCTGGGTACTTCTGCGATCGAGAAAAGCCTTTAACGACATAACGATTGTGGTCTGTCACTTCTACTATTACAAACGGGCCACTATACTTATATAGGGAGCAGTTTTCTACTCTTGCCCTGTTTGCCCATTGCATTAGTACGCACCATCACCTGTTGACCAACCGTGAACATCTTAGATCCTATTTTTCCTCATCCTCCGTTGATGAGGAAACACATGATAGAAAAATACGGTTATATTGTTCCACTTGTCCGTTGGCACGCGGGGTTGCTGTTGTATTCAGCACGTGCTTAATGTTCAGCTCCTTGCAATGCTCCTCAAACTGTTTGCACGTATAGCCACTAACTCGGTCTGTAATTATTCTTCGTGGAACACCGAAGTTTTAAATTACGCTATTCAAAAGGTTATTAGAGGTCAGACTCGTACCGAGGGTACTGCTTTCATGAACACGAATGTTGTAAAAGCGTCTACTATGGCGATAAGATACGCGTTCTAGCTTTTCGACTTGACAAATGGTCGAAATGTTAAATGGAACGCTATTCTTTCGATTGGGTGCAAATAACGGCGGGTTTTCCCCCAAGCGTCTGTTGTATAATCATGGAAGAAAACAAGCTATGAGTTTGCTAACGTATTGTCTCATTCCCGGAAACCAACACTATCATGAAAACCAAGAACTAGCGCCTTCACGCTGCTTCAGGAACTACTCGCTTTTTGCCATTAGGGGTGTTCTGGTAACACCTGTTATTTTGAAAGCTATAATCCTTGTGGATGTCATGCTCTTCCTTGTCCGTCAGTACCTTTGACAATGTATCGATCACGTATTTGCATCAATCATCTGGGTTCTTAAGAGCCAACCTTTAATTAATGTTACACGTACACGTGTATTTCCTGTGGTCGCATTCGAATAGGGTTTCTACTCAAGGCATTTGCATGCGTCCTCTTCTGACCAGGGTGATACTCAACTTCCTTGGTACTTAACCACCATCTACCTGATTCTGGATATTATTAGACTATGTTGTCTGATTCGCGTTGCAATCAGTGACAACCTTGAACTGAACACCAACCAAATAGAACCTGAAGTGTTTCAGTGAATCTACAACAGCAATCGTCTCCAATTCATAAGAATGGTATCGTTGTTCCGCCTTGGTTGTTTGTCTGGAATAGTACGTGACATGTTTCAATTTGTTACGGCTTCAATTCTTCTATTTCCAATTGCAACCCGTCCTTGCTTATCTCGTGACCCAGATAATATACTTTCTCCATAAAAAAACTTACATTTTGCGAGACGTAGAGTTAGTCCAACAAGATTAAATGATTCTCACATTTCCTTCAATTCAGCCAAACCCAACTCAAAGTCCACAGACGGCAGTAATACGTCATCCATGTTCGCAATAGCTCGATTATATCGCGACTTTCCCGGAATGTTAAAATAATATTGCTCCCACGATTCGGCAGATAACTTGCAGCAATTTTCTCAGAGTGTAAAATCCTGGAGTTTTGGAAAAGTTTTCAACAGCAAACTGTTGCATTCATCCCATTGTGATTGATAACTTGGTAAGTTCCAAACCGCTCACTCGACTTTGCATGTGAAATATTATAGACGCTTTGTTCCATTGGTTGAAAACAGTTAATTTCTCAATATTCTCTATCCATTTCTAGCAGCTAAGATTGGGATTTCCAGGGGAAAACTCGGATATACAGTTAGTTTGCATGTATATGCGGTGCTGGCGTGGTTTCTGCACTTTCTGGTGTTCAATCGCCTCGGCAAGAGTTTCCAGGCGATCAATCCTGATGTCGATGGTTGAAGTTGATTCGTGCTGTTGGTAAGAGATGCATTCGGGTGACGTATCACAGTTGCAATGGGTTCCAGAGGAGTCGCAGCTCTTTCAGTCTAATTCTAGTGTCGTCGTTCGGTACGCGTTTCCGCAAACTTTCCAACCCGTTTCTGACTACGTCGGCTACGTTTGTAACGAAGGTGAATCCCTCCGCTACTTTGTTAAGGAAGATGTATGATTGTCGGAAATAAATAATTGCACAAGAACGATGAATATATTTCTTAACGCCAAAACCACTAGAACACTTTCACACTTCGAAAACAAATGAATGTGTCCCTCGTGGATGCATCACGTCGGTCAAGTTTCGAGATCAGTTGTTACGGTATAAACTAGCGGTAAAACTGGATAACAGATAAACCTAGCTTTTTGCACGACTAGCCACGGTCGGGGTGGGTTCGGTGTACTAAATTTTGTGCACCATAGAATAGTTTATCATGTATAAGTCGAAGGCTTCTCCAGAGAACGACGAAAGCACTTGGTAACTTTAAACATTAAACGATTTTCTGTATCTCGATAAGCCCCATGGACCAACTGCACAAAACGATAAACTGGTCTCGTGAATGTTAAACAATTATATGCTCCCTTATTTGTAATGTGAGGGAATGAACACCCTGGTACGACAGTTCCTTCAACACAGACCTGGATCAACGTTGTTCCGCGGTAAAACTACGTCGCCGTAACGATAAAATTAGCGCTTCCAAGCCTGAACTACTACTTCTCTCGTGAATAATTTAACTTGTGGGCACATTAGTTTTTTTGAACCCCCCTACCACATTAGCCAATTTAAAAAAAGGGACTTAAGTTTTACTAACTATCCGCATTTACGAACTCTAAAAACGTCGGGAGAAATTGCATCGTCAGCAGAGCATACTTCTTCTCGCCACCTTATCTAAGTAATTTAATATATGGTAAATAGGAATGTTGTTATCAAACTCGCCTTTAATGCCATGTATTTAAAGTCAAATTCTTTGTTTAAAACCAAACATATCAACAGTAGCTGTGCCGAACTGGTGGCTAACTTTAACTTATGCAAAAGATGTACCTTACAATGTAATCATTTGAATACGTTCTTTAATTTAATTTCAAATGATGCAATCCCAACTTGATTTAACTAAATTTCTCCAATTTAAAATAACGAAAACATTTATCTATACAAAACTATCCTTATTTACAAAGACACTAACGAATATTTCCTTTCAAATTAGTAAGAGGGTTTCCCTAAATATCGATAACAAGATGTTGATCACATTCTCCTTTTAAACTTTCATTTTACTTTGATCAAAAAGTTTCCTTTCCGTTTTAGAGAATCCCAAAAAAATTCATAAACATTTTAAATACGTAAACGACAAAAGAAGATGTTACAATAGAAAAGCTTCTCCAAGTCATTGATGCGTTACTACATCCAATTACATTTAAAATGTTCGGTACAAACACATAATTTATAATTTAGAAAATTATCAAAAATCTTGATAAAATCATGGACGCATGGTAGTGTCATGTCCCCAGAAACCGGTACTGGACACCACAAAAATTTTTTACACTGCGCATTTTAAATTATCTTCTAATCTCTGTCTACCGCCATCTTTTAAGGTGCAATGAGGTTGTAAATATCTGTTTGTAGAATTTAGAATTTGTGTTCATGTTGCTCATACACTGCACTAGTTACACTAATACTTAAGCAAATGAAGACATAATTTTTATCTGGTAATGTAATGATTAACAATATGAAAATGTAACTTTCACCATGATTACACGTATTAAAATACTTATCTTTTTTGGTTTTTCAAATAGTGTATTTATATATTTCAGTTATACAAACTAGACGTTTCGATAACACTTACAGTTATCTTGGTCAGTAGTAAGATAACTGTAAGTGTTATCGAAACGTTTAGATTGTTTTACATTAATATACAAATACGCTATTTAAAAAACCCAAAAGATAAGTATTTTAATGCATAACAAGTTCATCAAAAATCTAAGACTTTATTTTTGCATAGAAAAGGTTAATATTGATAACTCGAACAGTTTTTAGGCTATTTGCACTGATAATAAAATAATTTAAAATAAACGCAAACTTCAATACACTTTTACTGTGTGTAAATAAATTTTTGAATGATTTTGTCAATTCCTTACCATAACTACTCACAACTGTTAATTTTGTCTTTGTAAACGATTACTTTCATGTGTATTCAAACTGAATGGTTCAAATTTTGACCTTTTAGTGGCTAATAAATTTATTTCTACGCCCAATCTATCAAAGCGAAAACTTTCATCCGAGAATAGGTGCAATAGTAAGGAAAAATGTGATGTACCCCATACTGCATAAACTGTTGCCAGTGTTATTGTTCTCTTACTTACTAGTGTGAATTCTTAACTAAACTAATACACCTTAGAGATAGTTCCCAATTTGCAGAAGTAATGTACTAACAGGATGAATACCCTCTTTTCCAGATTCTCAACAGATATTACCACCTTTAATTAGAAAAACCATCTTTATACGCCACAACCTCAATACTAACTAACTTCTACTTGGGAATAAACATCCTTTGAAAGTGGCCTCCACAATTGCCATAACCATACACTATTCTTTGTATAACTAATTACCATTTATTTGTCTTATATGGTTTGGTCGTCATGAATTACTACTTAAGCAAGTATACACCCACCCAATTCCGAGGTAAAATTTATTTTCTATATACCATATGCGCACAAACTCTTTCCTGGTGTTGGTCTATCTAAACACAATAATGCCTCTCTTGACTTCGTATCATTACCCAGAGTACACATCCCTCAAGTGCTTTCGTTTCGTTTAACATAGCGTAAACCGAGATGTCTTTAATCGCTGGGGTGACTTTGATCAGGAGTGTCGCTCTTCAGAAAATAATTTCAAAACTCCCGTTCTTTTTGTTTTGTAATGTTGGTTATCTATCAACCAATCAGAATGCTTTTTTTCAAATACTGTTTACACCTTTGACGCATTCAGTGGTTTACTTGACGCGGAGTTTAATTTTATAATCTTAGGCTCAGAATGTTCTAAAAAAGGCGCAGACTCCTTTGGAGGCCGATAAGTAGCGTTAATAGTTTGTTCACTATGGATTTGATTTTACTGATTAGTCTATTAGTTATTTTGAGTTAGTTCCTCATCCTAAGTTTCATATTAGGCTTTTTGTCTTTTAGTTGTAAGACAAATGATATGTTACGCTAGAGAAAATCGAATAAACTGTCATAGCTTTCTTGATGGGGAAATGAGTATTCGATGAGTTGCGAAAAAGTTTTCTGGGTGATTGCTGCAGGATAGATGCAAAATATAAAAGAAGTTGCCCTGACGCGGATTGGTTGAAATATTTAATGAGGCGCAATCAACATTTAACTCAACGGTAGCCTACAAATATTTCTGTCAGCCGGATTAAGATATCAGCAAAGATCCTGTAAGATTACTTTGGAAATTTGAAGGAAGTGGTATTTCATTATAATGACACAAATTGTTCTGATGATCCAGGCAAAAAATTACTTGTTTAGACGTAGAACCAAATATGTTGAAAAAGACCAGTTTTGCCTGAATCATCAGAACAATCCGTTTCATCATAATTAAATAGCCCTTTTTTGAAATTTCCAAAGTAATCTTGCAATATCTTTGCTAATATTTTAGTTTAGACGTAGAACCAAGTATCCTGAAAAAATATGAAACTATTCAAAATTAGTAACATCAATTATGATGTGTGATTCTGGATCAGGAGTGCTCCTGTCAGTATATATAATTTACAAGGCGGAATACAAATGGAACAGTTACAATCAACGTGGTCTAAAGGACAGTCCTTGCTGATCCTGTCCAGGATGTATTCAGCGCAGAGGTACAATGGAACTAGCCACGGGTGAATTGACTTGCTTACCTTTTTGGATTGGTTTAAGTCAAGTGAATTCAACAAATATATGCCAGTCCCTTGATGTGGGGTTTTTTCGACCCTTTAAGGAGTCAAGAAGGCAAACACTTACATCTCATAAAAAGCGAACTAAAAGAGCAATGTTATGATGAACATTACAGGACAGGGGGAGGTATTGCACAGATTCTTAAAATACCGGGATGCTAAGGCATAAGATAGCAAGTCAATCCTTTTCAAGTGGGTGATGTCCTGACAGAATTCCGTAAAGAACGGTGTGTGGGAGAAAGGTCCAAACAACACCAAGCAGAAAGAAACGAAGCCTGAATGTCAAACCTGGCAAGTCGGTATGTGAATCATCAGAGGAAGAAGCTGAGGTTTCTGATGTGGAGTATATTGAAAGCAAAAATGAAAGCGACAACGAGTCAGCGTGCTAAAGTGCTTGCGATTCGATGAGTGCAAGCGAGAAAGAAGTGTGATTGGGATGTTTTGTTTTAGTTCAACTTTGCTGACAATGGGACTAAGAAAGTGTCGACGAAGGGTCTGTTACCGTATCTTTTCTGAGGAAATCAGCAAAAGTAAAAGGAGTCTTCTTTTTTTCCGCATTGTGAAGACCTCATGAAACTTAGAATGGCAGAAATTGTGATAGTTTTGATTGTTAAAAGTGAGCGACGAGAAAGATTCGTCTTTCAATGAAACTCCTTATTTCTACAATGTTTTTATAATTCCAAATTAAATATAATAATTTCTGTAATTCCCTCTGATCAATGTCCCCGATACATTTTACTTGAATAACTTCAGAACTGCTCAACCGATTTTTTTGTGAGGCGGCACTGGTTACCCGACGAATCGACCTTAAGCGATCTGTGCAATAAAAACTAGGTGACCAATGTCTCCCCAAATGGGGAGACAACTTTGGTCGCATTTTGACGAAAATTTTAACCTTGACATTTGTTCAAGAACATAATAGTTCAACATGTATTATTGTTGGTGAAGAAGGAAGAAACAGGATAGAATTTAAAAAAGTTATGAATGAAATAGCACAGGAAAACTAAAAAGTGTCACCCTAGTTTATGGTACATGCTTTGTCTATTAAACTGTTGCAATATTCGGGATATTTATTCTTACTAACTTTTGCAGTCTTTGCGACGTAAATCACATATTTTTCCGTACATCTTCTACAAGATCTCTTAAATCATTGTCGATTTAGTCTAAATAAGAGCGTACATTTAGATTAGGGCGTAATTTGATAGGGCATACAAAGTGGATATCACACCACACTAAATGCTTAGCTTAGCTCATGGTGAATATTCTTTTCTTTTACGTCATGTGGATTTGTTTCTTCCAATTGAATATTTCCTGTCTAATAAATACTACCAAGAGAATTGTTATGTACTCCTTGGTACTACCACATCTCGCTCAATAATGGTATTAAATAGTTTTAATTTGAATTATTTAATAAGCAGCAACAGGACAGATAAATTTTGAGGTATCAACTAGATCATACAATTTTGGCAAAATTCGCCAA
Source organism: Vesta saturnalis (assembly GCA_036346205.1). Classification (NCBI taxonomy): domain Eukaryota; kingdom Metazoa; phylum Arthropoda; class Insecta; order Coleoptera; family Lampyridae; genus Vesta; species Vesta saturnalis. Next base: position 21,370 of record JARFJB010002269.1, on the reverse strand, counting down.
ATAGACGGTTGGCTTACTCTCAGTGCTACATCAAACAAAAATATCTGGTGTGAAACAACAATGACCTTCTAATCCACAAAGTGGAAATTAAAAGAAATGAAATAATTTTAATAATTTTTTTAGGATAATTTTGCATTCCCTCTTTTAAAACGTTCATAACGAAAATAGGCAGCACTATAAAAACAAAAACAATAATCTGTCAGATGGCGGAGTTGCCGTAGATACCACCATAAATGCATACCTACAGACCCACACGTACAACCACACGGACTCGCACACGGATACGGACAAGCACACGCACACATACATGCACACTCATATCACACGCAAATACACACACATCTCAACACGCACACACACACACACATACAAACACACACACAACATCCACACACGTACACACACCCACGCACAGAAACACACCCACACACAGACTCATACACCCCCTTCACACACGCAATCACGAACCTACATTCACTCACTAGCACATACGCACGCACGCACCCACATGCGCACCCACACACATACACCCACACACACACACCCGCACAGACACACCTTCACACACACACACACACACACACACACACACACACACGCACACACTCACAAACACAGGTACTGGTACGGGCACGGATAAAGATACGAGAACGCACACGCCTACGCTCACACGCATACGCATACGCACCGCACACACACAGACGCACACACTCATGCACACACTCACACACGCACACACACGCGCACACACGCCCACATACACATGCACACAAACACACAAACACACAAAACACACAAACACACACACTCACTTCAATACGCAGTTACAGTTAAATCACGAACACGATCACTCTTACGGACACGGATAAAAGTACGGGCACGAGCACGTCTACGCCCACACACACGCACACACAGGCACACGCACGCGCATACGTACTGCATACACGTGCGCACACATGAACAAACGCACACATGCACATACACACACACACACACACACACACACACACACACATTCACACACGTACACTTCAACACGCAGATTCAGTTAAAGAAAAGGCACAGACACAGGCACAGACAAAGACATGGGCTCCTCGGTCACGCACACGCTCACGCGCGCCCACACAGGTACTGGTACGGACATGGATAAAAGTATGCGCAGGCGCACGACGCACACACACACACACACACACACACACACACACACACACACACGCACATCATAGCCCATCTTGGCAAAACGTAAAATGAACTTATAGTTCAAATTAGGGTTAGTGAAGGTACTGGTACGGACACGGATAAAAGTACAGGCACGCACGCCTACCCTCCCCACACACACACACACACACACACACACACACACACACACACACACAGATAGACACGCACGCGCATACGCACCGCACACACACACGCACACACACACACACACACACACACACACACGAACAAACGCACACACGTATACACACACGCACACACACACACACACACACACACAAACACACCAACACACCCACGCACGCATCCACCCACACACGCGTAGGGCGCAGACACACGCGCGCTCACGCACAAGCGCGCGCGAACGCACTCACACACACGCACATCATAGCCGATCTTGACAAAATGTTGTAAAATGAACTAATAGTTCAAATTAGGGTTAGTGAAGGCGAAGTCGAATGCATAACCTTGTACACCTACATATTTATATGTTGGTGATACGCAATAAATTCTGTTAACCTTTATCTGATGTGAAAGTTTAAACGTTTATCTGTCCTAAATTACTATTGTTGTTTTTATAATGTTGCCTATTTTCAATATGAATGTATTTCAAAAAATTATTATTTCATTTATTTTAATTTCCAGTTTGTTGGGACGGTCTTGTGTTGTTATTTCAAATTTCTGTAAGCTGTAAGAATTTTAATGGGAAGTAATATTTAAAGGAACGAAACAAGATTTATGGAATTCTGTTCCCCCGAAAATGGCGCAAATGGTATTAGCTGGTATGCTTAACGAGTCTTTAACTATCCTCGCAGTCAGATACATGCAGGTACTGGTACATGCATGTTAGTTTAAAATGATCATTTACACATGTAACATGTTAGGCAAGACCTTCAGAGTGTCGTAGTAAGCTTCTGGCAGTAGACATAAGCAATTTATTATTATGCATTGGACAACTTCTTCCTTGTGTATCGAACTCTGCTGACGAAATTATTGGACTTTCATTAAATTCACAAAGTAAAACTTTACGTGACATACACGCAAAATGTCAAGAGTTATTCTTATGCTTACTGTTAAGAGGAATTCCGTTGGATGTTTTGTATAAGGTAAGATTTCATTAATCGTGTCATCATACCATAAAAAAGCTGTTGTAGGTATTTCGTAATGGTGTCGATAATTTAGAAATATTTAGGTCACGAACTTCAAGTCCAAGTCCTTGGGTTACCTTAGCAATTCCGCACATTCTACCTGAATATCCTAAAGGTGTTACAACGTTGGGAGATTTAAAAGATAATTTTGCTATAGCCCTAGAGATAACGGGATTGTTATCTCAACCTCAACCAAACTGGGCAACGCTTTTGAAAGTATCTCTTTCCTTGTGCATTATTTAATATTTGAAATAAATCTCTTTTAGGTATTAGGAATGAGAGATGGTAAAGTAATTTCTGAACTTCTAAATTTTGCAATAGAACGAGCTTCAATTTCTAAAAATGCATTTGAGAAAAACCAATCTTTAGATGAATGCATGGGTTTTTTATGCCTAGCAGATGAAAGTTGCGAAAGTATTTTTTCTAAAACACCAATGTGTGGTCCAGATCAATATTACGATATTATCGCTTCTATTACTCAAGTTATACTTTCACTAGGTAATAATTTTGAATTTACACATTTACTGATTTCTGTACTTGATACCACTAAAGGCTGGGCCCAATGTATGGACAGGCGAGAGGTATTAGTCGTATTACAACAGTTTCATGTTAAAATGAGAATTTGTTTCAGGTGTGGAACTTAAATCACCCACCTTGGTACAGTGCTGTTTTAAGTTTAATAACTCCGTTACTAGAACCCATCATTCTTACTGTTATCTCAGCTGTGCAAACTGGTGCCAGTATGTATCAAGCAATGACTATAGTTCTAGCTTGTTTCATGCAACTATGGGATTCAATTCATGATTCAGTTCCAAGGATTGCTTTTTTAATACAAGATAATCTTCCAGCAGATGTAAATCCGCTTGGAAAGTCGTCACTGTTGCAAATTTTAGTTAGCGCACTATACAAAGAATTGTTGCGTAAACCAGAAGGTGGAAAAAAAAGTGTAAAATTTATGGAAACTATTAATGAAGGAAGCACTAGCAAGGAATTAACAAAGCAGTACACCTTAGAACATAAGAATTCTGTTTGCAGTTTTGACGGGGTTAATAGCTCCAGAGAAAGTATTGTTTTGGCAGTTGCGGAAGCGTTGTGTAGTATTGATGAAGATGATAAGCATACTTCAGAAATTGACGAATTATTAATGCGAGCAAAAGAAACTTTGGAGTTCAATGATTCAGAATCCAGTGGATGTAAGAGAGTGGAACAAAGCTTACAGATGTGCGAAGTTCTTGTAAGTGAATTGTTGATGACATCCGATGGTAAAAGAAGTTTAAAGGTGTTGTAAGAAGTAATTAATAAATACTTTTATGCATTTAATCAAGCTTTAGGTTATCTACCATTTTTTATCATGCAATTATGAATGGTTATTGCAGCGATTGAAAGTTAGTGAAGAAACAATTCCGTTTGAACCAAACCGCACTACTATACTCAGTAATAAATTATTACACACAATGTTTCATGTTGGATATCGTTCATTTGATCAGGTAAACCTTTATTATCATATCAAAATGTTTGGTTACTTTGTAATACGGTTGAAGTTAGCTATTTGGGCTTAATAAAAAATGTATGTTCATAATGTTTTAGCTTCTTACTGGAGAATGGCAACCAGATTGGGGTAGTTTCTTTCATATACCTATGGGTTTAAGTTTGGATAGAATTTGGAATCAAGTATCAATGAGATGGGAATTCAATGATGTAAATTTTTTAAATTTATCTAGTCACGATGCAAAAATTGTTCTTGAACTAACTTCAGTTTTAAAACAATCATAAATGTGTAAATTTCTTGCTGTTACATATTTTATCAGTTTATGAGATATTTAGAAAATACATTTAACAAAGCAAGTCTCAACATCTTTTTTTGAAAGGAATCTACTGAAGTACCTGACATCAATTAATTAATATCCTGTTTATACAGAAATATGATTCTTACCGATATACCTATGCTGTTTTTTATCTTTTTGTTTCCCAGTTAGCAACAAGTAAATAAGTTCTTGATGTGAACGACATCTGTCCTACTTTTTCTTTCTCAGTCTTTATTAGACTTGACCCGTAAGAGGTACAAAATTATCTCCGCGGCCATTACATTTTTGGAGATGGTCTAAGCTGTTTTATCTGTTGGTGTGTTTATAATTTTTCCGTATTAAGAGATCTATTTATCAATATTTAAACCAACTTAAAACATTCCATTTAACTGGTTGGAACGGGGCCAATTTTTGTATTTATGGTTGTTTTACAATACCGTAGAACGATTATAACTGGGAGATTTTAACCCACCACAATCTAAAAAGTATGTCTCAGCAGCTAGCAAAGTAATTAGAGCACTTCGGATGCGTGGTAAGAAGATTTATTATGTGCACTGGGCCAGTATATACGTTAATAAGCATAAGCCCTTTTAGTAATAATAGTAGGCGCTATGTATCTATGCCATTTACTTCAGTGTGTTAAAAATCATAGTCCATTACCGGAAACTGCAGAAATGTTTCAATAACTTTCACTAGTTTGAAATACAAAAATATAACAGTATCACCTTTAACTCACGGTTTACAGTAAATTTAAGCTTATTACTTTAGAACAATAACTTCTGTTAATAAAATAAAATTTTACTCTATCATTACTATACATAAAATGGGATTAAATTAATTTAATTTTAAGGTAAGTAACAAAACCAGTGGCATCACCAGTTCTATTTGTTTTGGTTCGAATTTTAGCTATAACTTTTGAAGAGGGAGTTGAAATAAGCCATAAAATCATGTAATATATTTATGCAGTTACTGGGTGCTAGTTACGTATTATTCATAAGTTACTCCTCTTATAATCTATAGCAGTAGAAAAAGCATAATACATGACTCGGGCGATAACACCTATTACGCATTCGTTTAAGTTGCGATACTCGCTTGCTTGTGATCGTAATAATATTCCCGAGCGTAACACACAAATTAATGTAAACAGTCTTCAAAATAGATTACTGAAATATTAATTCTGTAGGAGGCAGTAGCTTGCCAATTTAATTTGTTATTTGTAAACGCAAGAATTATAAGTAAAACTAAAAAAAAAACGTAGACCGTTGAGTTCAAGGGTGTAAGCACTAGATTAACTGAAGAGCTAGCAATTTTACCTTAAACAAATCTTCATATGAAACTATCTGTATTTAAAGTTAATAATAAAGAAAAATAAATGCTCGTGGAACAAGGTTTCGTCCCTAAACGAAAGATAAATAGAAAGAAAATAGCATTTATTCTATACATACTTAATTTACTCCTTATACATAATTTTATAAGATAGTTAATGAAGTTGGGACACCCAAGACTGGTACCAATTCAACGGTACAAGTGTCACTGATGTGTTTTGTCAATGTAAACTGACAGTTAAAATAAATAATTGTTGTTAAATCAGTATTACATGTAATTGCTACATAATTTACACTTAGGCAAGCATGCAGTAGATTGATGTTATATAATTAGTTATGATAAATTCATTGCCTCAGGTTGAGTGTCATTTAAGTATACCTTATAATTTAATATGTTGAGAGGAATCCAGATTATGTGTAAAATAAACACCCAAGCTCTTGATTGATGAAGATCTCTTTAATTTGGTTGAATTGAGGTGTAGCTAAAAGTAGCTGGGTGAAGCTTGTCAGTAGTCCTTGATCGATGAAGATCTCTATAATTGAGTTGAATTGAGGTGTAGCTAAAGGTCGAAGCTTGTTAGTATAGGTAACAATAGAGCATTTTGATAAGTTTAGTGATAAGCACTTAGCGTGACACTAATCTTCCAAAATAATCAATTGATGTAACTTACGATAGTTCTCCTGGGAGGTTATAGCAGAGTATAATTTTAAGTCATCGACAATAGTTTGTTACAGCTAATGGTATTTGATAAATCGTTAATAAACAGGAGGAATAATAATAATAATAATAATAAAATGGAGCCTTGAGGTACTCCTGAATTAGCAATGGTAGGTAGTGAAATGTATTTATTGTATAACACATACTGAGTGCGCTTGACTAAACAGGTATTACAGTAGAGGAACAAATCCTCGTGAAATCCATAGCTATGTAATTTTACAGCAATCATAACATGAGGATCAAAAGCTTTTGTGAAATCCGTATAAATAACATCCACATTCCCTCTGTTATAAAGTGTTTCAGAAATAAATTGTATGATACACGCTAAGTTGGTAGTGTTACAGCGCTTCTTGATGAAGCCATAATTATCATGTGAAATAAAGCACGGTAAATACCAACAGAATATATTATTTAATATGCTGATTGAATGACAGAACATCGCACAGGTCGCCCAACCATTAATTGGAAATAAATGGAAAGCAAAGCTTGGATTTAAATTTATGATTTACAAGTATTTTTAGAGCTGGATGATGCAGATCTTCGAGGACTATAAGGACATTAGCATGTGTTACTCCGCAAATAAAGTTGCTAATAACAGTATTAACTAAGTCTAATGACCGCGTATATTTGCATTTAATGGTTAAGTTGAACAAATTACTAAAGCTTAAAAGAAAATTTGATCTAAAATCATATACATCATTTCATTTACAAAATTCTCAATGTAAAAATAGAGAACAAAAGGCGTGCGTATGATTTTTAGCGAGCTAATTTTATGGGAATTTAGAATAAGTTTAGACCGTGGCGTTATCGGAGGACCGCAATTCTCAAATTTTTTGCGCTGGCGTTATTAATTATTAATATATCTGGTGTAAAACAATAACCGGTTTTCCAACCTAGAAAGTGGAAATTAAAAGGAACGCAACTTAGTAACAATTTTTTTAATACCCTCAACATTGTAAAAACAAAAACAATAATCTATGTCAGATGGACGTTTAAGACTCAATGTGAAATAGAAGTTAATAGATATACAGACGCTAACTTCAAAAAAAATTCCAAAGCTGCCCGATTCTATAAAATACCAATAGAACAGTTTAAGCATTAAGCCAAGTTATGTAAAATTTTCTTAAAGAAATATAGTTCACACATTTTCCTATCAAGTTGATTGATATTCAGATATTGAAAAAATGTAAATAAATTCTACATGAGGAATCTTTTGTCGCCAAATTACGCGCAGTGTCAAAAAATTGCATAGAACGTAATTAATCCATATGTTTAAGGTCTATATGTTGCTATTTTCATTTTTTGAAATTTAACAGCTGTTCCTGAAATACATGATGAAAACAAAACATTGCTCCTAATAAACACTAAATATTAAGTACGTACGTGGTACGTGGATACTAGCATAAATCAGCGCGCGCCACACACATTAATTAATATATTTAATGTTTTGCCGGCCTACCCAGAAACAATGAGTTTTGGGATTAAACAGTCACTGTTGCCGGAGGAGCATAAAATATATTTTTAGTAAAATGCAATAAATACTAACAATAATACCAATACTTGTTACATGTACAATGTATGGCATTTTAAATATTTTATTGTATTTATCTTAGACACTTTTTAACAAAGATGGGGTACAAAACTCTGAGCCGCAACGTACTATTGAATTTGAATTCATAAACGCGATTTCGTCCGACCACGTGCCGAATCGCTAGCAATGTAATTCTAGCCCCAGCCCCAACAGGACTTGATCGTCTGTACCGAACGAAAAGGTATGGTTGGCCGATATCTTACTTCGTTCGGTTAATACGCAATTTCTATTGATAACTAGTAAAATTTACATATTACACATTTGTATGTTATTCAATAATAAATAGTTTGTATAATTAAACAGTATTTTAGTAATAATGTAATCATTACGATTACATTATTTTTATTTTAAAAATTTTACAGAAATAAAAATTCTATTTCGATATTTGCCTACCTCAACAAGCAAAGTTGTAAAAAATAATCTATGTCAAACAGACGATTAACACTTCATGTCAGGTAGAGATTAATGTCTATTGACCACCTAGATGGTAACTTCTGGAGCGTCTCCAACCAACATCCCTATATATATATATATATATATATATATATATATATATATATATATATATATATATATATATATATATATATATATATATATATATATATATATATATATATATATATATATATATATAGAGAGAGAGAGAGAGAGGGGGGTAGAGTTGCATCGAGTTCAAATATTGTATCCTAGGCAAGTTCAAATAAAGTTGAGAAAATATAATATACGAATATAAAAACATGGTTTTTATACAACAAAACAGGCTTTATGGGGTTTGCAAACGATGTTTTATTCATAAAAGTATTGAGCTATAGCAGCAGCATGTTAAAAATGTCAACACGATACATATTAGTGTGTACGTTCAGTTTCGTTAAAGATAAATGAGAAATTTCACATGTAAATCAATATAATTAAGCCATTTAACACATAACAGATATGATTACACGAAGTACAATAATTCTAATGTGTAGAACATGTATAATAATTGATACAATGCATAAAAACTCTTGCGAACTATAAAAAGGGTTATGGTACGAAGACGTTATGTTACTAGTTCATAGACAGTGTTTAAAAAGTGCTTAAGAAGTTAAAAGTGCCTTAGAAACATGTCTAAGAACTTGAACATTAAATGTGCAATGTGATATTAACCATATAAATACAATTTGTGTACAAAAACTTACAAAATATGATAATAATATGAAAGAGTGAAAATACAAAATTAGAAACTATAAAGTACAGATAAACAGTGATTGTGTTAGAGATATGTATAGGAACATGTTAGATAAACATTACAAGTGATATAAACGATTCAAACGCAAGTTTAAATTAAATTATATAAAGTTAGGTTAAGTACAATAATTCAGAAGTTTACAAATTTATAGCTTATTTAGGGCAAGATAAGTTCATAATAAATTATAAAAGCATACAATAATAGGTTTCCCTTATTTGTACAAAGAAATTAACTTTAAATATGTAGTTTAAACATAAATTTAGAAAAGTTAGGTTAAGTACATAAAATTAAGGTATTAAAGGAGAAATTTTGCTAAAACTATGTAAAATGGGTAGAGCTAAGTGTATTCTTATACAGTTTTTTATGTAGAAGCTGAATATGTCATCAGTTTAGTTGAAAAATACAATATTTATTAGATGTTAGTAAATTTAGGTATAAAATTTTCAAAATATAAATTCATGAAGCGAATTATGGCATGTGATGTGTCTATTTATGCAGAATGGTGTCCTGAGTTCAAAAATGTAGTTAAAAATCAAATCCGAATTGAATTGAAAAGTTATGGCATAATTTATGTTTTACTTAAATTAATTTTTTGGTTTAGACCAATCGAATTCCAGGATCTTTTGTATGTAATGTGAAAAAAAATTGAAAGTTATGGTAGCTATGAGAAAGTATAAAAGGAATTACTCCTGATTTCCCTTCTCTCTTCTCTTCTATTTTTTTGGTGGCTAACAAGTCATAGTTTGAATAGTGCATTTGTAAACATATACCTAAGTTAAAACTTTCGTTAACATTATCGGAAGTGAACCGCGAGCAACGTAGATTCTGAGATTTTAGAAACAATGGATATAACATATAATGAAAAACTATTGTGTTGTTTCATTTCGAAGTTTTGTTCAACATCGGGTGATGTGCATTTTTTTATATTAATAAAATTCGTCTGTTATTTTGGATGTGATGTTTATTTTTTTCAAAAGTAATTGAGGTTATAAAACAACTTTAACTTCAAATGGGTATCTAAAATAAAAGTGTTAGTCACAAGATTAATTCGAAAATTAATAAATATTTAAATATCCAAATAAAATAAAAGTGCAACTATAAAAGGAAATGAGTATATTACCCAAGTGCAACGTATTAACCGCAAAGAAGATTTACCACAAGTTAGTGAAGCTGGATGAATGTATGGAAATTAAGCGGTACCAATTTCTACAGGAAGGCAGTATCATCGTTAGATGGAATGAAGTTTACATCCAATGTTAACATGGAACAAGCTTAAGGTGACCATGTAATGGAAAATGCGAAAATAGAGTTTATTTTATTATCATAACCCAATAGATTGCATTGATTATTCTTTTGATGACCTGTATGTTATGTATTTTTTTTTTAATTTCTGTATAATTGTTGTATGACGACGTGTATCAATATCTGGAAAGGTAATGAACAAGTGTGATCATAAATATAATAATTCTAATTTTAATTAAAGTAAAATTGTACTTACTAAGAAAAGATCATTTGTTTGGAATTTTGACAAGCTGTACATATGTAATTTAGACAGGACGCAACGCATGCGTACTTGTTGCAAATTCCATAGAAGTCTGGTACACATTAAAACAAATAATTGTAAAGAACTATTAAATTATACACAGGAATATTTTCTCGTGTGAAATAAAATTTTAAGATTTCACGTTAACATTTCAATTTAATAATAATGAAAAAGTTTAATGTTTAATTTTTATTTGCCTACGAAATTCAAATTGAACCCTATCCCCAAGTAGATATTTATTAAATTTAATAACAATTATAGTTATCAAAATCAACTCAAATTCATTGCAATATATATATATATATATATATATATATATATATATATATATATATATATATATACATACGTACACATGCCATAAAATTGCTAGCGGATTTATATTGATTTCGTATTTTCCATGTCTTTCAACACGTTAATTACAATAAGTTTCCGAAGGATTTGCACTTCTTGAATAATACATATTTTAACAGTGTTTTATGATGGGCTTTCAAATACTAATGCCGGTACTGTTCAACACCTTTATTTAAAACAAAAATTAAAAACATTTCTAAGCAGTTTCTACTGTTTAACGCTTATGCAAAATTATGAGTAATACGACATTTTCAAGTGTAAATGCATATTAAAATAAAATATAAAAACGATTATAGAAAAATTAACTTCCTTGTTTGGGGTGAGAACTCTCCTCCTTGCATTACCTGTCCGATCACTTGACCATGTAGTCAACATCTCCATATATATTTGGAGCATATTACTACCATAGTATTAAATTGTTACACATTTTTAATTTTGTTGATTTACATATATTTACAAACACAGATATATATATATATATATATATATATATATATATATATATATATATATATATATATATATATATATATACGTATGTAAGACGTTTTAAATTTAACAGCTCCATTTTACGACTAGTTTACTTGAGGAAGTTGGAAAACTGTGTATATTAACATGTATTTCCGGATCTACGTTTTTGCTATAATAGCAGTATCTCAAATTTTATGACTCCAGTCCAAACGGTCTGACCGCTATCGTGTTTACATACACAGGCAAATACACAAGCACGCACGCACTCATGCACACATACACACACACACACCCGCACACGCACACACTGACACACGTACACGCACACACGCACACATGCAGACACGCACACACACACACACACACACACACACACACACACACACACACACTGTAAGCTGCTTTCGCCTACTGTGATTAGATTTTACTTTAGTTTGCCTCGGTCGAGATCAAGCGGTTTTCTATTATATAAAAAGGGGAGATCACTACTACCTGGTTTGTCCACACTGAGCAATATACTTGTAAGTGTTTTAGACGTATATTATTCCTATTATTTATAATTGTAGATATTCAGTCTTAAAACTAACTTACAAATAAAACAAAATAAATAAACTGAACGGTGTTTCAAAAAACAAAGCAAATAAATCGCTTTTGTTGGAGCAGGACCTGGTGTATTCGTCTGCGGATGGGCGCCTTTTGTACATGGATTGGTCGATGTTTATACATTCAAAGGAACTAATCTTTAATCTTATTGTTGCAATTTAGTTAAAATAAATTAATATTTTAAACTGGACCTGCCGGGTAGCTATTGGCCAAATTATTTATAGTTATTATAACGGTGATGGCATGTGTTGGTCGATATGATAACAAGGGTAACGCTCTATGTACATGTTTGGAGGTCAACTAGAAAAAAATCAATGCTTTTAAAGGGATTCTTTTGTACAGAATACGCTTTTACATTGCATTTATAAAATGCAACTCTTACGGTCTAACATTTACAAACGTAGAATTAAAAGAAGCTAACTAATTTGTACAGGGTTTTCTTAACTAACTATATACAGGATAATCTTAATTGCGATGCATTGAGATCTATTCTAATTACATTTAGTAATTAGCGGAAATTGTATTAAAAACAGAAATGGTGGCGTTTGCAAGATATTACACTCTTTGGAATGAAATGAATACATTCGTATTGTATTCTGGGTGCGAGCACACTTAAAGTGGTGGACGCTTCGTAGCTCGTTGGGCTTCTGGATTCGACACCGTCAATAGTAGCTATCTAGGGTGGCTCTAACTCGGAGTCGGTTTTCATAATAACCCTTATAAGGTATTTAAACACCCCGGAACGATTAAAGATTTTCAGATGCAGTATAAACTAAACGCTTTACAGGTACGGTGGACTTAAAGAAGGGATTATCCTGCAAGTCTGGGTTATCGCGATAAACGATCAGGATCGGATGCAGGTTCAGGGCCGTTAAGAAGTAAAGATTTCTCTTAGCTTGGGGATGGCGTAAGATCTTTAAATCTTCGGGAACCTGTATTTATCGGTTTCAAATAAACACGTTGACGGCATTCAACAAAGATGTTAAGTCAGGATGTTGCGATCCTCTAGATATCCCACGATAAGCGAGCGGATAGGAAAGCGGTTTATTAAGTTTAGCGAGGTTGAACTGTAATACTCACTGTTACGTAGTGGGTTCGTAATTTATGAAACTGGGTGACCGTGATATGGTCTAATTGCGGGCGTCTTGCTGATTTCAGCTTGTCGTCTTCCTGCACTTAAGTTTTTTACTATTTTGCCTAGTGTAGGCGTGTTTGTGTTAGTCGATGGACGGTGTGTAGATGGAGAACCAATTACAAAAATATGGGCAAACACCATTTACGCTGTTCAATTTATACCCGGAAGATTGGCAGAATTTAGGCGAGAACCTTTCTATCCAATAGAGTAAGTAAAAGACTACATCGGGTGTTTTACCCGACGTGAAGTCGTTCACTGGTGTAAGTGTGGTGTTGTATGTTTAAATTACATGCAGGTGACAGCAGAATGAGGCAGAAATAAACCCTGGTGGATACGATAAGTACAGGCTGGCGGTGTCGATTCAAACATTGAGCAGACACGGCCGGTCTGGGCTCCCGAAGCAGGGCTTTCAGAACGTAAAGATCCGCCAAAACCTTGAGATAAAATTTTTTTAAGATCACATACCTTCCATTTACTATACTTTGTATTCGGGAATGTAAAAATTGCAAAGCCGTTTCCTTCTTTAAAAATATCGATAATACAGTTTAAGCGTTTAAATCACATTTATTTAATTTATTCACTTATTTTGCTTTGTATTAATAAACTTTACAAAGGAAAGTTATGTAATTTTCTTTTAAATATGTCTACACATTTTCTTATAAAATTAATCATTATTTAGATATACCAAAATTTGAACCAATACTTAAATTCTGCTTTAGGATTTTTTTGCCGCTAAATTACACGTCATTTCAAAAAACTGCGTGGAACATAATTAATCTACTTTATAGGAAAATGAATAAGCATATTTTAATTTCCCCAAAAAAATGTATTTCGAGTTGTTGGTTGTGAGTTGTTCCACACCAGATATTTAATTACACTACCAGAATATTATAATAATTAAATATCAAAGAAAATTATGCGATTACTCTACCCTAAAAGTATTGGCAGATACAGTTGTCAATATTTGGCGTAATTTTAAAAAGTACCTAACGTTCATGTAGACGATTATTACAAATTTTTCAATTACTTACCTTTTAGGTATTAAATCTTGGATTGATATCAATTTATACGTTTCGACCAGAATTACAGTTATTGTCTTCAGTAAATGTAAATATCTTTAAGGTTTGGCCAAGTTTCGCCAAGATCGGCCATCATGTCTTGATATCTGAGTGTGTGTGTGTGTGTGTGTGTGTGTGTGTGTGTGTGTGTGCGTGGGTGCGTGAGTGCGTGTGTGCGTGCGTGCTGGTGTGCGTGTGTGCGTATGTGCGTGCTTGCGTGTGCGCGCGTGGCGTGTGTGTATGTGTTTGTGTGTGTGTGTGTGTGTGTGTGTGTGTGTGTATGTGTGTGTGTGTGTGTGTTTGCGTGTGTGTGTGTGTGTGTGTTTGGTGTGCGTTTGTGGTGTGGTGTGTGCACGCGTGCGTGTGTGCGTGTGTGCGCGCGTGCTCGTGCGTGCGTGTGTGTATGTGTGTGCGTGTATGCAAGTGTGCGTGTGTGCGTGCTTGAGTGTGTGCGTGTATGTGTTTGTGTGTGTTTATGTGTGTGTGTGTGTGTGTTTGCGTGTGTGCGTGCGTGTGTGTGTACGTGTGTGCGTGCGTGCGTAAGTGTGTGTGTGTGGGTGCGTGAGTACGTGGGTACGAGTGTGCGTGTGTATGTATGTGTTTGTGTGTGTGTGTGTGTGTTTGCGTGCATGCGTGTGTGCGTTTGTGGGTGTACGCGTGTGTGCGTATGTGCGTGCGTGGGTGCGCGTGCACGTATTAAGGTAAATTGATAAATATTTTGAATAGGATATAAATGTATCTGACTTTCTTGTCTGCTATTGGCTTGAGGAAAACATGTAGATTGTCCACCTTATGATTGGGGTGCCGATGGATTTATATTAATTATTTCCCTCCTCTCTTTATTTTGAGATTCAATACTTCAGCTTAAGAATTAAGAAGCTAAAATAGTTGTGATTAGATATAAGTTAAGTATTATGTTGCGAAACCCTTCCTTCGTGGTAAAAGGTATGTGTAATTTAAGAATCTAATTATTCTATTGTAAGCCCGCAAGCGCATATTGTGTTTAAATACTCTATAAATGAAGAATTAGTTAAGAATATAAATCACGGTGGTAGCACTAACCTACTGATCCCTTCTACTTTTGTTTTAAGTTTTGAATATAAACATTAAATCAACAAATCTGTTCAACACGGTGACAAATTAACAAATACCGAAGATATCGCATTCTCAATGTCAAGGCCTAGATAGTAAAATATTGAAACCGATCGCAAATTATATCTAATAATTTGGACGACTTGGATAATTGCAGGGCGTAACTCAATTGGAAACGACCCTGGTGTGTTTAATAAAGTTCGGCAGTCAATGACGAGAAGATTGAATGCTTGTATCCAGGCTGTAGAAGTCATTTCCAACATTTATTGTAGATTGAGCATTTTTACATGTACTTTTTGATAATAAAATGTTGTTATTGTCGCAATTTTTTTCACCCTGTAGCTTCAAAACAAAGGGGTTTTTCAAAAATCATCATGAGACAAGATATTCTTGGAATACGCTAAGACACAACGACTTGAATTTTTGTCGCACATTTACCTAACACGCTGCTTGTCTCAAGAGCTTCACGTTGTACACGAACGTAATAATTTTTTGGTTGTGTTGACAATATTTCAATATTATCAAATTGAACGTCATGATTTAAATTATTTAAAGCATGCTCAGTCACTGCAGACTTCTCTGGTTGACCCAATCCATAAAATCTCATGCACTCTTTACGTTTTGTATCAAAGCTACATTTTTTGGTTCCAATGTACATTTTTTTACAAGCACAAGATAACTTATGCACTCTGGAAGATGACCATGAATTTCGATCACCTTTATGTTACCTTAAATGTTCCTTACTGTTTGTTGTAGGTTTAAAAACAGTTCTAATGCCATGATCAAGTAGAACTTTTTCAATTCTATCTGTAATATTAGTTATAAAAGTAATAAAAGCAGTACTAACATTAAGCACTAGTTTTTCACTATGCTTATGTCTAGCATATGTAGTAACTGTATTTAATATCATTCAGTGAATACCTATTAGCTTGTGATGATATGTTTATATTCATCCGTTAAAAATTTAGGATCACAAATTCGTTCAGCTCGGTCCACTAAAGATTTAATTACACCACTTTCTTGAGTTGGATGGTGGCTATACAATTTATGATGATATCTATGGGTGTGTATCGGCTTTCGATAAACCTTAACTGATAAAAAATTATTAGTTTTAGTACGTCTAGAAATGGTCAAGTTCTCTTAGTTTCCTTCTCCATAGTAAACTAGTTATTTGGATGAATACCATTTTCAAAAACAAAAAATGTATGTAGTGCTTTCCTTGTCTCCGAACAATAAATGTTTCACCTACATATCTATACCAATTATGGGTATGTAAGATTGTATGTGGAAGAACCAATTATTTATGTTACCTATTACCACAGCACTACAATAATTTAACATATATGTAGTTAAAATTCAAAATCATATTAAACGTACTAAGTAATTGTGTATTTACTGTACAGCACCAATTACAATTATTAACCAAAAAATATTTTTAATCATTAATTAGGTTGTGAAGTTTTTATTGCGAATACCTTCATCAATCTCGAATTAAAGTTTTTCAATTTTCACAACTTTACACTTACATTATAACTTGATTAAATTCTGTTAAATTTGTTCTTTGATTATGAGATGTTTCACTGTTAGTCTTCGTCCGTTAGAAGGTGTTCTGATTTGTCATCTTCAAAGCAGTTTAGCAATCTTAAATTTATTCAAGATCTAGTTATTCTTTACTAAAATAAAATTCCATAGTTGGCTTTACACGTTTAACAAACTGTTATATTAATAACATCCTTATATTTGCGTTTGCATAATTCATAAATTTATTTTGACATCTTCAATAATTCCCAAATATTTACTGTCGAGGATAACTGTAATTTATATAAGATTTATATAAGATAAGTAAGAAATACACCATTTAATATCTAAAAGATAAGTATTTTAATTACTTAATGCTTAATTTCGGCTGAAAATGAGAGAACCATACAATAAAATCAAAAATAAAGTTGCAGGTTTTTCAAATTCGAAGCTTGAATATTCACATGAGCACATATTTACTTTCGTTTACGTTACGGGAGCCACTATTTTCACCTGACGTAATATTTCTTAACGTGTGTTAATCCGTAACCATACATTTACGGGATTTTTGCCTGTAATTTTAGGATTTAATTTTAAACAAGTATCAAGTACTATAAAATAAACTACTTCAAAAATAGTTTTCTCTACAATATTTTATATACAGAATGTGAGTATTTAGTGTCAAAAGGTTCATAACCTTGATCATTTGTAATGTTTAAGAATCATGTCGAAACGTATGCAACCGCAATGGATACCACATCCCATTCCTAAAGGACCTGTTTTAAAATTGTACAACAGTTTAACGCGACAGAAAGAACCTTTTATTCCACAAGCAGGGCGTAGAGTGAATTGGTATAGTTGTGGCCCTACAGTTTACGATTCTTCACATATGGGACATGCAAGGTTTACTTCGGCCTGTATTCAGTTTATTTAATAATTATTAATTACTTATAGATCGTACATTACGTTTGATATATTACGAAGAGTTTTAACTGATTATTTTGGTTATGATATATTCTATGTAATGAATATTACTGATATTGATGATAAAATTATAAAACGTGCACGTCAAAATTATTTATATGAAAAATATGTAGCCGAAAATAAAAGTCTCGATGAAGTGCTTATTGATTCAAAAGAGGTATGTAAGTATTTCTAACTTTTCTAAAATAAGTAACTACATCACATTTTAAAGGTGATGGAGAAATTTCAACACACTGCAAATAATACTGGTGACCCAGATAAAAAACAGATGATAATAAAATTGTTAACAAAGTAAGTTTGGCCTTATAATTATAATCCTTAACAAATGTAGATTGCGCAACCTTTTTGTGTACATATTTTTATAAAATAGATTTCCGTATAACTTGGACCTTCAAAGAAAAGAGATAAAATATGAAAATTAAAATACTTAGCTTTTAGGTTTCTAAATGGTATATTTTTATATTTATTTAAATCTCAAGATTTGTATGAGAGGTTAAACAAATTTATGAAATATGAATAATTTGAAAATGCAAACATAAGCCTACTATTAATAAAACAGTTTGTTATAAGACCAATTGTGGAATGTAATTTTAGGAAAGAATAACCAGATCTTTAGTAAATTAAATATTAAACTGCCTTGAAGATGACAAATCAGAGGATCCTCTAAGGATCGCAGGCTAACACTGAAAAATGTCATAATCAAAGATAAAATTTAATGAAATCATGATGTAAGTGTGAAGTTGTGAAAAACTAATTTCAAATTGATAAATGAATTCACAAATAGAAACTTGACACATCAACTAAAGACCTAGGCAAATCTAACAAAGAAATAGTTTTTTGTTAATAATTGTAATTGTTATTTTACCATGAAATCACAATGTACTATGGTTAATATGATTTCTGATTTTAATTTTAACTACATATGTTAAATTATTAAAGTGCTGTGGTAACTTTAAATATAATTGGTAAGGCATTTACTTCAAGGTTTAGGAAAAGCAGCAAGAAACCTAGATATACCAAAAGCGAACTTTAAAATTAAGACGTGTGATTGTGCCTTTTTTTAATTATAAGATGCCAAAACCTATTGAACCCATTATGACCTAGTGTTACACATACGTTTCGAATGTAGATGGCGATGGCGCTAGGAACTACAATAGGAGAATAGGTATTGTCATTCATGTTCATTTACATTAAAAATTTCGCTTCATTTACATCGTTTATTGCGATTGAACTTGACTAACAATGACGCTCACTTCTGAAACCGGTATCCGATTTGAGTAAGTATTTTTAAAACACTGTTTATTTTATTAGTGTAAGCTAATTCACATGTTTTAGAAAATATATTATTTTTATTGTATGATATGCCACTTTGTTGCGTTGCACATATGTAACACTAGGCTGTTATGTAGCCTTTATTCGAGAAGTGATTTGTCAGACAAATATTTATAAATAAATATTTTTAAATGTGTCAGTGGCATTTTGTGGTTTCTCCTGCCTGTGTTTTTTTTTATTTTCATTATTGTCTCATTGTTTAAATTTGAGAAGAGGCCTAACTTTGCAAGAAGACCTGAAAATGACATATATTCATTTCTGATGAAATTTTTATCGAACCACCTGAAAGTCATGTTTTGACTGACGAGGATTCGGGCAAATGAAGATAAGGGAGGTACTCTTGATAATCTGACAGGCCGTCAACTTAGATCAAATGTTGAGATCAAATTGTTAGACTCTACGAGGATTTCTACACAAATAGAGACAAAAGAAGCCAGTTGCAGCAAATTAACTGAACGGGAATACAAAATGTTGGTGAAGCTCCTTTTATAGATTAGATGTTACAATACCAAACAAGGAAACAAATTAAGATGCTATTCAGTGGATAGAAGATGGTGAACTTGTAAATAATAGCCGTAGGTCCAAAGTATTGCGAGATGTCTTGCTTGGAGATGTTTCAACAATTCTTATGATGACATAATAGATTTTAAATAATAAATTTGTTGGTGTCAGAATCCAGAAAATACGCAACATTTAAAAACAGTCCTGACCCACAAATCACAGTTGCAGAAATAAAATGTTTCTTAGCTATTTTAGTTGTAAGTGGTTACGATGTTAAACCTTTAAAACGTGACTATTGGGATTCAGCTGGGTGACATGAAAAATGTTTATGTTAGTGTAGCTGCGCTTTATGTTAGCTAGCGTAGCTCTCTTCAACTTCTTGAGATGCAATGGTTATGGCGGTACTGGAACGTTTAGAGAAGACAGATTGGCACAAAGTTGCCATCTGGAAGCAAAAAAAGTCTTAAGAAAACCAACAAACGTGGATCTTTTACTTCAGTATCGACAAAACACATGGGATATGTTTTGTAAAAGGGACAGACAATAACATTGTTAGAGTTGACTCCACATATGATGTTTTTCCAACATCAAATATCAAGAGATATAGTCAGGCTGAGAAAAAATACATCTAATACAGATCCCAATTTGGTTCGCAAATACGATTAAAACTATGGACAGCACAGATCTTATAGTTCAGAATATTTCAACCTATCGTGTTGGCATAAGATCTAAAAAATGGGTGGAGCATTTTCACCTGGCTGCTTGATGCTTCAATACATGTTTGGATTCTATACAAGAAGAACCATCTCAGCTAGCATTTATGAGGGCCATAGCTGAGACTTACCTGAGGATGTATCACAATCACCAAACGGCTCAGGCGGACCATCTGTATCAAAATCCAGCATATCTCTAAATAGAATTTCTGACGGCGTACGTTACGATTGGATGAACCACCTCCTTATAACTATTCTAGATAAAGAAAAGAAGGCGCTGTGCAGGTGAAGGATGTTCGTCCAGCTCCAGGACAATGTGTAAAAAGTGTGATGTTGGCGTTTGTCTAGAGTGTAATATTATATTTCATACAATAACTCGTTAGGACCAGAGCTGCCTCTCTATTGACCTAGTGTTACATATATGTTTTTTTTTTACTATAAATTAAAAAAAAATTCTTAACAATTTTTTTGTTTATATTGGGCCCCTCTCTACCTAAAATTTCGAAAACCGTCGTGAGTTAAGGAAAAAAATTAATTCCGGTCATAATGGGTTAAACAGATGTTCTTCTTGCTTATTGAAGCTATTAGGACGTTTATATACCTCAATGGCGTCACGTTATTAACAAACATAATAAAGAGTTTTTGTTCACAATATTTTCATATTATCAAATTGAATGTCAATTTAAATTATTTAAAGCATGATCAGCTACCGCTGATTTCTCTGGTTGACCTAATCTACACAAATCTCTCTTTTCGTCTTGTATGAAAAGCTACGTTTTGTGGTTCCAGTGCATACTTTTCCATAAGAATAACTTATACACTCTAGAAGATGATAATGGGTTTGAAACATCGTTAGGCGACCTTAAATGTTCTTTAATTTTTCTTGTAGGTTTAAAAATATTCCTAATGACATGGTTAATTAGGATTTTTCCAATTCTATCTGTAACATTAGTTACAAAGGTTAATTGTGCCTGATGTTAAATTTTGACATTTTTTTTAAATGTATCTTATCATCATTCACCCAGAA